>CAKOAT010952931.1:143951-242713 GCA_932364175.1 Eruca vesicaria subsp. sativa | reverse complement strand
AGATATTAACAATCGATAATATGGTTATTTTTGGTATATACCATACAAACCGAATGGATGTGATTTTATAAAACCATATGATTTGGATATGGTTTGATTTATAATCGATTAAACTGAAACATGTAAATATATATATTTATAACGACGCATGAATATCTATTTGTTACATGAGTTGAACTATAATTATAATTTGTAAATAACTAACAATTTATTACAACTAAGACTTCTTATTTTGATCTTTTGCTTTTTTAACAGTAACTAAATTAAAGTAAAGATTATAAATTTGATGGACAACAATTAGTTGAAATTCTTTACAACTTTTTTTATCTTTAAACAAACAGAGTTGTGTTCAATCGAAGACATATTGGTTTGATGAACACTAAATATGGAAGAATATAAAAACTTTCTTTCATGCTTCTGTTTTGTTTTTTATTTTTATTTTCAAAATTTAGTGTTTTGATATTAATTCTAGATTTGATCATTTTATTAGATGATAGAAGCTTTTTTTGTTTTTTATTCTTTTATTTAAATATACAATATTTTTTTAATAAATGACTCTATGACACTATGACTCTAAATATGATCATATTATATATTTGTATAATATATAATATGATCTCAAACTAAATAGTTATGTTTTTTGGTATAAAATTGAATAAACTGAAAACCGATGGTATATAAACCAAATCAAACTGAAGTACATATAGATTTAGAATAGTAGTTATATTTTAATGATCGAAATACCAAAAAATCGAGCCAAACCGAAACCCGATATCCGGATTGAACACCTCTAATCCGAATGAAACCGAACTATTGTTTCATTTTTAAAAATATAATAAAAATAATAGTTTCATCCCGCGCAAGGCGAGTCTTATCCTAGTATAATATGTACGACCTAAAACTAACCTTCCACATTTCTAAAGAACACAGAAACGAATAACTTTGCAACTTCAGACCCAAGACTAATGAAGGATACACAGATAAATTGATTGTCATAACTCCGGATCCGACATCCGTAGTGCTGACTGGTTTCGGTTAATCGGGCTGGAGTACTAATTAGACTCTGCTTTCTCCTCACCATTGATACCACAGCCAAGGATATACAGAAAGTTCTTTGATCTAAAGCTTTTGTAACCAAGTTTATGTTCCATTTTGGTAACATATTCACATTTTAAAAAAACTGCTAATAAATATTGATTCATAAATCTTTTATATTACATACTATCAGTCTTTTTAAGACTTTTTAAGACTTTCAACGTGGGATATCAGGTAGAAAGAAACGTACGAAGTAATCTTACCCAAAATTATTTTCGTACGTCTTTTGTAAGACTACCAAGGCTTAATGATTGATTAAGGATTTACATATATACTCGGCCATACTTGTGTGGCAGACAGATGTATATATACATATATACTGTATAGATTTTTTTAGTTCCTGCGAGTGCTATTGAGTAATGAGTGGCGCAGAAAATACATAGCCTTTTTGGACTTTAATGTAATTTAAAAATGTTAACTCGCGATTGTTATAAGTTGCAAGTGAATATTTGGCTTTAACAAAAGCATCTAAAATCGGCTTTACGAAAGGAATCGTAATCATTAATTAAGCCACTTGAAGATCAACCAAATCATAAAATAACTAATGACTAATTAATGTCTACAACCCTAGCTAAGACAAAGGATCCAATTCTCTTGCCCAATGAGAGGCAGATATAATCCAAGAGGACTAATGATTCAAAGCCCAATTTTTTTTTCCAATTTTATATCATGATAATGCTAGATGACGATTTGGAAAGCTGGATAAATTGAATTTAGTTTTCAGGGACTGTGAGTTTATATAAATTTCTTTATCAGATGCCCATATATATATATATAGGTGTGGTGGCTAGATTGAAGAAGAGTTTACAATATCTTGGAACATAAAAATGTATACATGAAAGCTTTTTACATGGAACATAATGGTATACTATACTGATATTTCAAATTATATATTTAAGTTTCGAATGATGTAGCGGAAGAAGTGTAGATCATCCACACATTCAGTTCATTCGCATGGCATTAACCATTCGACCATTGCATTGCAGTTCTAGTTTTGCATTGCAGATACTAGGAGATTCATATTTTTTTGTATTTTTACAGAAAAAGCGGGAGATCTCACCCGCTATATATTCAGTGTTTTTATGAGATATCTGCAAACATTTTAATCTTAAAATATATCTATTTGTTTTTATGCTTACAATATTTTCATTAAATTTTACTTACAACTTTAACTATATAAAACTAGCATTGTCCACATATTTTTCTTTCTATTTTTGTCATATAATTTAACATTTACTTAAAGTATTATACTTATATAATGTGTGTTTAATGATGATATGTATTATGCAAATTAGTGATATAATTGAAATATGTATACTAGTGGAAGAAAATATATATATATATATATATATGTGTCATTAAATTTTAATGTTTTCATATTTTGATTTTTAAATTGAAGTAACATAGTTTTAATGTAAGATTTGTTGTTGTTTATGTGTTATATTTCTGTATTATGTGTTTTGATATATTTTATTTTATTATTAATAACTATAATAGTTGTGTAATCTGCTTGCATGAACCGTTTAATATGTATTTTTTTTATATGATATGTTTGATCTACACTTGTTCCATTTGATCAATATGATCTGCACTATTTGAGTTGTTTTTACCATTCGAAATCTTAATGTTTGAAAGTATTATATTCACTCACAAAGTTGCAACCAAGACAATATTTTCCAAATATTACCTAATTTTTGGTTAAGAGAGCATCCAAGGATTTAATAACTTAGTGAATCTATTAACAAAGCATATATTTTGCAACCACATAATTGTCACTTTCGATAATGTGTCTACTAACATCGATTCTTTGGTTCCAATCCGTTTGTGGTGAATCAGTCATATTTACAATGAAGGAGACCAAGAATCGATCATGCAAGGGAATATGAAAAATTTAAAGAAAGAAAGAGATGGGAAGGAAAGCTACTTGCACTCATTTTGGACTAAAGAGAAAGTTTTATTTATTGGATATCCAACTCCCAGAATGTTTTGTATATATATCTCTATTTTGTATTTTGTTTCCGAGAGGTTAGCTCTTTTATTCAAATTTCATGTCCTAAATCGTTTTTTCTTAATAATAAATACTTTTATTAAATTAAACGCACGATGAAGTAAGTCGATAATAACCGGAGATACCCAAAACGTTTTCATGTCCCATATGATCCGTCAATCATAGAAGTATAAAATACGACCGGTTATGTAAAGTTATATATATACTCACTAATTTTTCCAAATATAACGTTCTTTCGTGTATGAACAGTCGGTGACTCATAGAGAACGCTACTATATCGAATGGAATACAACACAACTGTTTTTACCAAAAAGAATACAACACAACTGAAACAATCATTTCCAGACATGTTAACTGATTACAGTAAGTCACTTTGGTTATTATAAAAGGTATATGACTTTTTCTTTTCCAAATGCATTAAAACCTAGCTACCCTCTTGTATTTTAATCCTAGTTGAAGGCTAACAAATAGTCTTAAACTTCAATCTTTCAATGATTTGAAAAATAATAAGGATACGCCACCGCTCCTAACATTCCAAATCCTTTATCTAATTCTCTACAATAATTTAATTCAAATATTGTCGTCATGAAACAATAAAAAAATACAATTGGGTGAATAACCTTTATATAAACTTGTTTAAATGTGACAAAACGTAAAACGAATTGATCTCGTAAAAGCAAACAAACTATGCTATATTAACATAATAGGTGTGTACATAATAGTATTATATATATATAGATATATATATATAAAGGTGTAAGAAAACGAGATACGTACAGCAATATGGCAAAGCATTGATTTGGTCAAAAAAAATATAGCGAAAGCATGATCCTATTTTCCTGATGGATTTCCCCATATATGCTCTTATTCTTCGAGTATATATTAATTAGGAGGAGAGTACACAAGAGTTGTTAAATTCACACTAATGAATAGTTAATCAACGTTGGAAGATTCATAAACAAAAAAGAGGAACGTCGAGGATACGATCTTGTAGTATATATATTAATACAGATGAGTCATAAATTCTATCTAATCCATTTATACATTAAACATTATGTTGATAGTATTAATTTTAGTGTACACTTTGAATGGTGTTGAGTTCCTATCGGATAAACAATATTCTTCGAAAAAAAACGAAGGAGAAGAATATCGCGAATTTATGATTGTTATATTTTCTCTCTCACTGTTTTGTTTACGTCATTTTAGCACATTTTAAATTTACTTTGTGCACCTTTGAATATGTGGTTGATAATGTGACAATTCACAGGAACAAAAAACAACGTTGAGGGATTAGGTGGTACTGAGACCTAACATCTAACGTCTAATTCAGCATCTAACGTCTAATTCAGCTGTTAATATATGTAGTCTGCAAATAAAATAAAATATATATTCAATGTTGAGATGAATAGCATCATTTTCTCACAATTTAGAGTAGTTATTTTATATTTCTCTATTACATATTTACATGTTGTTTTCTATATGAAAATGACAAATTTATATTTTGAGTACCACTACACAATTATAACAAAATTATATTATTTGGTTATTTATAAACATATTTCGGTATAGTAATGCCTATCACATATTTAGCTACGTACCCATTTAATTGTATATACATCCAATATTTTTAATTATTAAGAAGTTTTCTCTGAATTCAAAATTATAATATGTAATATTAATTTCGTTTCAAAAGTAGTTTCAGCTCAAGTTAATGATACATATATTAAGCTCACATCAAGATAGAACAAATATAAGCTCTTTCTCAAAAAAAAAAGATAGAACAAACATGTCAAAAGCAAAACCAATACATAATAATATATCTAAGGATCTGTTTAAACAGTGTAATTTGCCATTTTAGCTACATAATTAACCACTTAAATGTAAACAAACCATATTAAAACAAATAGAAGCGAGTAAAAAAGATATATTATAAGCTAGAGTACTTTGTTTTTACTTTGTAGTAGTTAAATAGACTACTTATATTGCTGGAAATGCTTTATAAACCAAATCAATGAATTCACAACTGTACATTAGATATATGGTGTATTGTCTCTTCCCATTTTTCTAATTTGATCATGTCGTAATGATGGATCAGCATGTGTGTAAGAAGAGAAAATCGCTCAACTATCTAAAAGTCATATTATTGTTACGTTAAGATAACCTAATATCCAATTATTCACTCATATGGTAGACATGTGGATCATCTTGATCAACATGCTAACACATAAAAAAATAAAAAAATAAAACATGCTAACACATGAACAAGTGATAATCATCAATGATCATATCATCATTCATTACTCGGTTTCCATTCTAGCAAAACTCAACTTTTGATATGACTCTTGAATAGTTTAATGTTCTCATGATAAATTTGGCTCAATACCTAACACTACACAGTACTGCGCAGAAGACCAGAGAAAGAAAAATGACATCACTTTATTCTTTTTTGTTTACTTATTAAATAAGTTTCATAACAGACAGATCTTCTATTTCAAATTTCATACTGCTCTTAAATATGTACCTACATGGCTAACAGCTCATTCAGCTCAACTTCGGTTTCAAAAAAATAAAAAATAAAAATCAAAAATTTTAGTCGAATCTGAGAACTCTATGTTCTCTCAGATTAAGCTGATTAATTAACTCCGATGAGGATTCAAACGAGCTTCATGGACTGCTTTGTGATATCACAATTTCTTTTAGATAAATGAGATGAGAGGTTTGGCTCTTGAGAACAATGTTTTTGTTCCTTTTGATAAGGAAATTTAAGCAACGTAACTCACTCGTTACTTTTAGACAAAAAAAGAAAAAAACCACTTACTTTGATTCTACATTATAATATCCAATTTCAATAATTATGTTAGTTGAATAAACTAATATTCCAACGTCGTAATCAACTACAGTATTGTGGTGTTACATATGGGGAAGATGGCATCAGCGATTAATATATAGTACGAGACTTTTTTGCTAGAAATAGTACGATATTTCGTATGCCTTAAATACTTAGCTAATCAATTTTATAGATATGATTGAAAAGCCACGAAAACAAAGGGACGGGATACCATACGATAACGTTACATGAAGCAAACACACAGCAAAGTAAAAAACCATGACACCAAAACCCTAAAGAAGTTCGACCAACGTGCCAAAACCCTAACTCCCTCCCCAACCATAATTATTATTAATTATTAATTATTAATTATTAAAAGAGACTACCCGTAGTAGTTAATTAAACAAGTACCCGACCCGATACACTAGATAACGGGATCCATTAAAAACAAACATTTCTCGGAACAGCTTTGCACTTCAACGGCTTCTTCATCTCCATGGACAGCTTGAGAACCTCAGTTAGGTCAACATCACACGAACCCTTAACCCACTCGAAATTCTGAATCATTTGAGCAACCCAGAGATGAACAGTGGCTAGACCCATTGCTTTACCCGGGCAAACCCGACGACCCGAACCGAATGGAGCCAACCTAAGATCCGAACCCATGATGCTCACATCTTCACCATCAATAAACCTCTTAGGCCTAAACTCTTCAGGGTCGGTCCAGATTTTGGCGTCATGTGTGATGGACCACATGTTGACCATAGCAATCGTTCCAGCAGGGACAAGGTTGGGACCAACGTGGACATCGTGGATAGCGAGCCTGGCCCACGAGAGAAGGGGGCCAGGTGGGTGAACCCTCAGGGTTTCTTTGACTACAGCTTGAAGGTACGGAAGCTTTGGGATGTCGGAATCAGACAAGGACCTGGTGTTGTTACTTGTAACGGAAGCTATCTCTTTGTAGAGTTCTGCTTGGATGTCTTGATGCAATACCATTCTTGCAAGCACCCATTCCACTAGAATCGCAACTGTGTCTGTTCCTCTAAATATCATCTCCTAAAAAAAATTAAATAAAAAAGGATTCAAAGATAGTACAAATATTTTTTTAAAACAATATTCATATATTAAACTTTATCCACAAGGAAAGGAGCTTACCCAAAGAACAGCAATCATGTCGGAATCAGACAACTTTTCATCCTTTTGCAAGCCAAGCAAGACATCAACGAAGTCACTCTCCTCTCCATTGAGATTGTTGTTCCTCTTCATTTTGTGCTTCTCTATTATTCCACCGACAAAAGTGTTGACTTCGGAGACCAAAGCTCTACACCTCTTCCTCACTCCTTGGAAGTCAAACCAACGAAGAACACCAAAGTGATCACTCCAGTTAAATATCCCAAGCAACTCATAACCTTCACTCACCAGCCTCTCAAGAAAACATCCATCCCCATTAACTTCATCAAAATCGTAGCTCTCACCAAAAACAGTAGTCATTACATTATTCAACGAACCGAAGTGAATCACTTTCTTCACTTCAACTTCACCACCCTCAGCTACGTTCTTAATCTTCTTCACCATCTTCATACCGATCCCAACCCTAACACCTTCGAAACTCGCTATCCTCCTCGGGCTGAAAAGATGCGTTGAAGAGATTCTCCTAAGATTCCTCCAGTACTCACCATACGGCGCGAACCCCATGGCACGGTGGAAGAGAAGCTCGTAAGCCGACTCCTTAACCGGGCGGTCAGCGAAAGCAGAGCTGTTCAGAATCTCTTTAGCCGTCTCCGGTTCACTTGAGATGACAAAACGAGAAAACCCAACGGAGAACGCCATCAGAGGAGAGGCCTTGAAGCGTTTGGCAAGCGCGGCGAGAACGCGGTGAGGGTTGGAACCGGAGAAGATGGAAAGAGAACCAGATGGACCAGGAATCGAAACACTGGTGGTCTTGGAAGACCTGGTCCAGGCCCATGCGAGTCCACCTGGGGAGAGAAAGATAGCAACCGTGGCTATGAAAAGAGATAGACAAGCAAAGGTCTCGAAGGTGACCAGGTTAAGAGAGTTAAAGAACAGAACGCAAGCTTCAGGAGACATTTTAGGCAAGTAGTGGAAGCAGATAGAGAGATAAGTGAAAGAGGAGAAGTGTTGAGAGTTGATGAAGATATGGAATGATGTGCATGGGGAGAGTGGTTAAATAGATGGCCACTTGGTTGCATAGCTGTTGTGTTTACTACAGTAATAAAGTCTCGTAAATTACTATTTAGGTAGGTTAATGCTGGATTAAATGCTTTAAAGTGTATTAGCATTGATTATGGTATCTTTTAGGTCAAAGCGAGTCAAAAGCTTTTACTGATGGAACCACAGAATGGTGGAGTAATTCTTTGATATTGCTGTAATTTCGTTATTTACGAAATTGTTTTGAAAATCGCTGTTTTTTTGAAAAAAAAATTTATGTGAGAATCGTTATTTAAATTACTAGTTGATTTTGTTTTAAACCTAAATAAAAACTCGTTTGATAGTTTTTTTGTTTTACTTTAATATGATTTTCTTGTACTAATGTTTTTAAAGTGCTTCTAACAGGAACCAATAATTCTTGATAAATTATTAGCATCCAGTGCAATGTGATTCATATGATTTGAGTGGGAGATTGTAAGAGCTTACGGATTGGTATGAGTTCAGATAAATAGCGAATGTAACTGTAACATGCAAATAACTTTGCAAGAAAGTGAAGATATTTTCTGTCATACATTGAAAATGCTTCACTCTAGTAAAACTTCTATAACAATTGATATAAAGGAATACAGTAATATCAATGGCGCATTAAAAAGAGCTGATAATACTACAACTCTGATAAGAATTCATTCGCGCTCCTTATAAAATGTAAAGGAAGTGGGTGCAATTAATTAACTAATACTAGAAAATAAATAGTACTATAGTGTTAGTATTATGGGGAAAAAGAAACAATGCCAAAGAAGAGAATCCAAATGAGAATCAGCCGTCGTTGCCACTCTTACCAAAGCTCTTTTAATGGTACGGATGTATTAATATTTTAATGTTACAATTTTATACTATAAAACATATATTACTTCTGTTTCATAAAAAATATATATTTTAACACTTTTATCACATAAAATGTTATTTTAAGTTCCAAATGTATGTTTATATATTTAAGTTTAATATTAGTTACAAATATTTTTGTATGTATAAATAGTTTTAGTTCATTTCAAATATTTTTTTAAAATAATGTAATTATCAAAACATAAATATATTTTACTATTTTCTTAATTTATATGAAACTATCAAAATGATAATATCTTTACAAAAGAAGTATATAACGTAGACAGAAAAACTGTTTTTTCCATAAAAAAAAAAACAAATCAAATTTTTTACCAACACAAATAAATCAGAAATAATAATAAAGTTTATAATTGATAACTCAGGCATCTACTCAATATTATATTTTATAATAAAATTCAATAAAAATTTAAAAGTTATTTTGTTTTGAATTTTTATTCAATTTTAAATAAAAATAAAATATTACGTCAGAGATTTTCGATTTTTTTACAAAAGCATTAAAAACGACTGAAACCATTTATATATACGTTAGTAAAAAAATGTAGGGATTGACGCCATTTCTGTTTTATGATTACATGTAAAAGTAAAAAAAAAAATTGGAGTCAAAGTGATAAAAAATGGAGTACTATTTTTTTGCTTTCCACTAATATAATAAATACGAGTACATACATGTAGTATCAAAGGGTGGGGTTGATACATCTGGCACTTGATTGTATGGCGTCGGCGTGCTCACATGACGAAACAGAATTTTCTTTTTCTTTTTGAAAAGTCTGATCATTTTAATGGCAATTTGGCAATGCGCTGAGGGGCATGTCAGTTCTCAAATGTTCGAGACTTCTACCCTCACCACCCGATATTTTTATGAAATAGTTTAAAAACGAGTTAAATTAAGAGATACGTGGATAGAGTCAAATCAGTAGTGGAGTCAATATCAACATCATACTTGTAAAAGAAAATCTTTGCCGTGTGAGATCTTTACAAACCTCGCGTGTTGTATATATTTTCTTTATAAAGATGTTTATTGTACAGTTACTCTGTTATTTTTATTTCTTTTACAGGTTGTAGAAGATAAATACTTGTACTAGGATTTTATGTAGAGAAGAAAAAAAAGATTTAGGGGAGACAAAAGGAGGGTGATGATTAAAAGAAAATTGAAGAAAGCTGACACTTTTATACGTAAAAGCTCTGTGTTGTGTTATGTAGTCCAGTGTAGCTGGCTCAGGCCTGCTTCTCTCAGCTACTTTCTACTGCTTAATTTACTGTTTCGTATTTTATTATATGACAGCGAACTCCAATTCCCTTTCACATTTACTATGGTGTCGATAGTAACTCGAAACCAAGAATTATGCTACAATTCTATCTTCCTTTATCTGCAAGTGATTATGAATTATTTATTTATGTTGGCTTAGCGTTTATCTTCATGATTTTTACACTTTCTTGTTCATCTTCATACTTCAAAAAAACACTCATGAACTACCTGATATGATTACCGTTACATATGATTTCATTTTGATTACTAAGCATCACTTTATACTACTCTATATTTTACTTTAAAATTGAATAACTACAAAATAATTATGTAGATTAATCAATTTTTGTAAAAAATAAACATGTTTATGCTCTTTAGTATAAACATCTGATTGTTTGAATATAATAGTCAAATTTTGATATTAATTGAATAATAATAACATATATAAATTTATTTTGATAAAGAAAAAGAATAAGTAAAAATAAAGTACTAATTTACAATTTTAAAAGTTGATATATCTTCAAATTTACAGCAATATTATTCACTGATTCATTTTAAAACAAGAAATAAAGTATTATTACAGAGAAAAAAATATTTCAAAAGATGAAACAAAATAAAAAATGAAACATTATTAGAGATGGTCTAAGGTCATCTCCAATAATAACACTAAAACATTAAATTTGGTGTAAATTCATCTCTAACAAAATATCAAATTGGACATCTTGTCATCAAATTTTGTGTAAAGTCAATAGTGTAACACTATTCATTACACCAAATATTTATATACATATTTTATTATTTTTTATTTAATAATATAATTTAATAAATATTTTTAATTAGTTCAAATTTTTAACCAAACCGAATATAAAGTATTATTAAATAATTTTAAATAATTAAGTTTTTTTGTATTTTCTATTAATAAAAGCTAAATGAGTATTATCATTTACTTCAAATTAGAAAAAAAAATATCATAGAATTTATAATTTTTACTTTAAAATTTATAAAATTTTAATTAATATTTTATAAATTATAGAAATTAACACTATAAGCTAGATTTAGTAGTAACTAAATTAAATTTTATGTAATAATATTAAATTTATCAAACATTATCATAACAAATTTATTTTATAATAGTTAAACTTGTATTACTAAGTAATACAAATTTCATTAAAAATATATTATTTTTCATGTACTTTTCATTTTTAATAGTTTGTAGTTTGAATATAACTAATATTTATATAAAATAAATACATAAAGATATAATATTGGTAAACCAAAAATATAAATGTAGATAAATTTTATAAACACAAAACTACAAAACTGTAACAAACATAATAGATAAGTGTGATAAATAAATTATTTATCAATTACAAATGATTAAAATGTAAAAGTTATTAAACTGAAAATATAAATAATATATAATTATTGTGTAAAATTTGGTGTCCTTGTTAAAGATGATAAAAATGTTTAATACCAAAACATCAAATTTAGTGTAATTTTAACACCAAATTTAGTGTCATTGTTGGAGATTCTTAAGAACATTTATAACAAAGAATTTCTTCTTAAAAAAGCGAGCCACTTAAAATAAAGAGATAAAAGGGTGGTTCTCTAACGGTTATTTTTTTATATATTTTCTTTACATTTTCCTATATTACATTTTTAAAAATTTAAATATCAACAAACATACTTTGATTGATATTAAAATAAAATATTTTAAAAAATTATTAATAATAATAAAATATAACTAAAAATCGTATAAAATGGTATTAATTTATTTTTAACATAAATAGTTTTAAGAAATTATAACAATAAATACTAAAATATGATATATACAAATTTATCAGGAAATTGTAAAAATTAAAATAAAAAGTAAATAGTATTTTAAAGAGATCAACAGTGACTATTTTTTCTTCTTTAAAAATAAAGAGATAAAGAGTTGTTGGAATATAAAATCTTTTTAAAAACAAATGAATGGAAATTGCTGAAGATATTCTAAGTACATTCTCAATGTTAAAACTCTCCTAAAGTTCTTAAAAATTAATAAATAAATATTTTATTTGGCAAAACTTAACAAACTACTGACGACAAATGGAAAAAAATATAAAAAGTCAGAAACTTCCTTTTTTCTATTTTACTTGTTTTTTTTTTAAATAATAGTAAAATGTTCAATCTACATCTTTTGGTGCAAGTGCTCTAAGAACAATCTTAAAGCAAGTCCAATGATAATTTTTTTATCATGGAATTCTCAAATTATATAATTTTATATGCATATAAGACTATACTAAAATTTTGTAGAAATTTAACTAATAAAATCTCATTTAATGTATTTTTGATTGTATTTCCAGAATTTTAGCATACTTATTTAAATAATAATTATTATATATACATATACTAATATACACTAATATGTAATATGAGAATTCTATTATAAGCCCAAAAAATTATCATTAAAGGTGTTTTCAATAAGAGGTTCTAATATTCAATTGTGACTTTTTTAATTTTACAAAAAACTCAATCTAATAATTCTATGTACAAAATTTTTTAATTCAATATTTTTTAAATTAAAAACTTCATAATTAAATAATAATATATAAATAAATAAATAAATATATATATATATATATATGTGTGTGTGTATTTTGAGAATTTCAAAGCTAAAACCTCCATAGGAGGAACTGGAAGTGCTCTAAGTGCTGGCAACAGAAAGTGTGTTTGTCATCGTCATTCACGATGACACAATTGGAAAGCGAAAAATCTAGTTAATCAAATAAATGTGTTACAAGCCAATTCTTAAATTCAGTTCCCTTTGTTCTGAATTGTTGTAAGATGTTAAACTTTTTTTTTGATATTTCAATGTATATAAAAATATGAAGTAATTTTTAATTTTATCAAAACTGTGTAAACCTTCACATATTTATAACTATCGTATAGTTTGAATAGTTTATAAATTAGTTTTGATGATATTTATAAAATAAAATGTAACTTTATTATTTGGGTTTTACCTAAAATATCTGATATTTAAAAACTGATGGAATTATACTTGTATTACAAGCCAATTCTAAAATTGTTCTCTAATACTTGTGTTTAATTTTTGTATTACTCACTATTTACCAGCAATGATATTTTTTTTGTTAACAATGATAATTTTATAATATTTCTTCCGTTTTATAATAAGTGTTGTTGTAGAAATTTTGTTTTGTTATAAAATAAGTGTCGTTCTTAGTTTTCAGTACAAGATTTATTATTTTTATTTTGTAACTTATTTTTCTATTGGTTTAAATGTGGTTAGATGTATATGTAACTATGTTTTTATACATGAAATATATAAAATTAACTGTTTCCTTAATCTGTGTGCACAACTCTAGAATAACATTTATAATGAAACAGAGGGAGTATGTGTTTTCTGTTTTGTTTTGACCGTTTTTACACAAATAAGTAAATGACCAAAATATATATGTTTTTTAATTTTACATATTTAACTAATAGTAGTTGAAATAAATAAATTTATTTTTAAGATAAAATATCTTGCAAATAATATTAAATTTAGAGCAAATATAAATTATATTGGAAGCCTATAATATCTTGCAAATAATATTAAATAATATATTTTCTCCGTTTTAATTTAGTTGTCGTTGTAGACTAAAATTTTTGTTTAAAAAGAAATAGCTTTTTATAATTTCAATACATAATATATTCTTTATCTAGTATTATATATTTTTATTGCTTTAAATGTGATTAGTTATATAGATATTATGTTTTTTATAAAAATGTAAAATTAAATTTTTTTAATCCATATGTAAAATGATAAATAATTGAAGTGGACAGAGTAATATTCTTACTGTTTTAATTCACGTGTATATTTATTATAACTTTTTGAAACTAGTTCAACTGTTTGTCACAGACTTTGACCAACAAAATACATAATTCATAGAAATTAAAACTTTTTGAAAACTGTGAAACAGTCTTGAGTAAAAAGGTGTATGTTCTATATTTTTTTCACTGAAAAGGACATAACATCAGGAGAATATTTCACTATTGACAACTGTTATTTGGGGAACCTTTTGGGTAACGCGTAGGAATAAATGTGTAAGAACAAAAATATGAAAGAAAGTGGAAAGTGTGAAGAAGCCAGTCTAGTCGATGTCGGGACCAACGAGAGATCTTTAGTAAATGCCCTTAACTAGCAAAAGGGCTTCTAGTTCGGTTCGAACATAACCAGATTGATACTATCATTCTTCTCCTTTCATCATCTTGTGGTTCCCCTTCCCTTTGTTTGCCATGTGTGGATAAGAACATATGTGTATTTTTCCTCAATATAATCAAACACACATTATACACCATAATATATTATGAAAATAGATTATCTAAAATATATGACGATTATATTGAACACGAGATCAAGCGTTCAAAGTTTTTTTAGAACTTGGTATCTAATTTAAGATGGTGATTTATATTTTGAATAGTTTTCAGCATTCTAGTTAAAGAGGAGTTGATGATATTTTTATTGTTTTGCGTAGATCTATTTACTTTTCGCTTTTGTTTTCACATTGAAGTTATGGATTACTATGCAGATTTTTACTACGGTAAATAAAATGCATGTGCATTTTTCGAAGAAATCTGTGTGTGTTTTAACAACAAATAAATGTTATTATAACATAAAAAAGTATAAGCAGTATAGATTAGAGTACTTGAACAACGTATAGGTATAGGACCGAGAAAAGACTAAGAGCAGCAGCATCAATGAACCCCACAAGGGGTTCATGATTATAATATTTTAATTTTTTTCTTTTTTCGTTTGACTTTTTTTTTTAAATAAAAAAAAATAGAAAAACGATCAATAGCGAGTCGCCACGTGGCGTGGAGCCCGCAAAAACAGACATAAACCGGTTCAGCAGAATGAACCTTCGCAAGCTGGAGTTCATCAATGTGCATTACTATAATATTTTTTTTATTTGGGGAAGTGTGTGAACTTGGGTATAAACCCTTGATGCTGATGCTCTAAGAAGTCGTATTAGTTATGTAAACAGTTTCCATCTTTTTTTGACAAAACGACCCCGTTTACTGCGTGGGGATGGTGATTCTAAGTTGTTGATGATTGGTGGGTTAAAGTAAACGTTCTCTTTGAACCCGCCTTGTTCGACGATTCTGATACTTAGGCTTGATTTAGAGAGCTTGGAGTGGGAAGAAGCGGGGAGAATGCCTCTTGATATGTATAGAGGGTTTCAAGAATCGAGTAAGTTTAAGGTTTTTGGAGGTGGTGATAGGGTTTACTTCTCTGCTAAAAGGATGGGGAAGCTTGCAATGTGGGATCTTTGGGGAGGGTGGAGATGGGTTGATGGTGTCTCTGGTTATGGAGATGGGTTGTGTCGTGGGTTTGTGTTTGAAGCTAAGCTCACATTGATGCAATGAAGAAAGAAAAAAAAAGAATGTGATGTTTATGTTATTATTATCATTGTGGTTTTGTGTTTCTTAAGCTGTTTTTAAATGTCTTGTCATTGTGGTTTTGTGTTGCTCTTGATTCCAAGACTGTGCTTACATGAGTTATATCTCGATGTCTTTCATATGGTCTTTTGAGTCTGCAACATAATTGATTTATCAAACCATCATAAGAATGTTCATATTTGGTCCTTTCGACAATTATGTACTATCTTGTCATGTAGAGCTTAACATTAAGAAAAGAAATGGAGGTCTCTTTGATGTCACTAAGCAATTTATTGAAACTGATCTTGCTTCTTATATCCAACTCCATCACAAATCACATGAATGTTTGATCTCAAAGTATACTTCACATGCATCTGATGATATGATATTATCAGCTTGAAAATGAAGGAATGTGCTAGTAACTAATTATAGTTTATGCCCATATTGCACATGCAAAGCTCAGTATGGGGACATATGTCACGAACCATTGTGATCAGTCTATTTACTTGACTTAAGTTATTTTTATCCAGAATTAGCAACTACGACCAATCCCCCTATATATTAAAAGAGAAGTCACTTTAGTGACTTCTTGACACGTGTCGCTCATACAAAGCTTCTCACGGAAATCTTTTAAGCTTCTCACGGAAATCTTTTAGTGACGTCTTGACACGTGTCGCTCATACAAAGCTTCTCACGGAAATCTTTTAATTTCATTGGTTGCTTTTTTTCCATGATTTTTTTTTTTTTTGAAAAAATACCCTAACCTAAAGTCTCTTTTGTTCTGTGCCGTCTCTCTATCATCTTTTTCTCTCTTCGACAACCATGGATTCCATAGCTAGGAATCATCCCTTCTCTCTTCGATTCTCTAGGATTCCATGGCTAAGAATCATCTCCTTCTCTCTTCAGTTCTCTCGGATTCCATTGAAGCTCGAGCAAGCCGGTTTGTGAAATCAATCCGAATCTTTTGTCACTCAGATTCCGCTATGTTGTGAGTCTTCTCTTCTCGATTCGATTCTTTGTCGCAGTTCTAAGAAGCCTAGGATCCGTTAATTTTTTTGGATTTTACTTTTCCCGTAGAATCGAGAAGATACCTGATAGTTTTTCTGTTATAGTTTAGATCCGTCTTGGTAGTTCGAAATCGTATTGTTGACAAACTAAGATTTGGATCGTCACTGTTCATGAATCTAGGTATTAAACTTGCTCTTACTGCTGCGAATTTCAGGTTTATCTAAAATCTCTTAGTTTCCAGTCTTGGTTTTAGTTGTAAAAATCACATTTTCTTTCTCTAGGACTCTTAGTTCAGTGTTTCATTGAGACAACAGTTGTTTCTTAAGATTGATGTCAGTTTCCTTATCGTACAGGTAGTTGAGAATGCTCTCGCTAATTCTTGGAATCGATATCACTGATGCGTCTGTAGCCGCCATTTCCTCAATTTACACAAACCTTGAACTGCTCGATCTGAGTGGGTATGTTTTGGTCTAGCTCAGTATAACCTATCTACAGATCTTGTGGTTTATTGACATGAAGAGTGTATGTTGAGACATGTTTTTGTTTGTTTGTTTGTTGGTTGAGATTCATGTCTCGGATACACCCTCAAAACTACTAGATGATGCGGTTCATATAGTTATGAAGTTATGTGAAGGAGGGGAATCGTTTGATCGGATTTTCGCTAGATGACAATACACTGAGAGGGCTGCTGCTGCAGCTTTGAAGACTATTGTTGAAGTTGTTCAGGTTGCTTACTATGTTTACAGTGTCTGTGTGTTCTGCTCACACTCACACCCTTTGTGTGTCCTTTGCAGGTATGCCATAAGCAGGGAGTGATGCATATGGATCTTAAACCAGAGAACTTTCTTTTTGCAAATAAGAAAGATACATCAGTTCTTAAGGCTATTGATTTTGGATTATCTGTCTTCTTTAAACCAGGTACTGATGAGTATCAATGGGAAGATTTTGTGTATCTTTGCTTTACCTTTACTTTTGATAAACTGTAACAGGTGAGAAGTTTAATGAGATTGTTGGAAGTCCTTATTACATGGCACCAGAAGTCCTGCGACGAAACTATGGACTTGAGATCAATGTCTTAGCCATGGAATCATCATCTATATCCTTCTTTGTGGTGTCCCTCCATTTTGGACAGGTTTCTATCCTCTTTGATTTGTTGGTTTGCCTTTTCTTTCTGCAAAGTTACCCAAATTATTCAGACAAGACCTCACTTAGATGTATATTTGGTACAGAGACTGAACAAGGGGTGGCTCAAGCGATCATTAGGTCAGTCATTGACTTAGCATGTTGAATCCATGGTGGTATTGTTGCTTCTTGTCCTAGCATTACATCAAGTAAAACTTGGTGAGTGGCAACCTCAGAGAAGTCACGCAACTACCCTATGGTGAAGACATTAACGAGTGGTTAGCATTCACAGTTAAGACACAAGTTATTCATATAATCCCAACTTGATTTATTTATTATCTGATTTTTTTGAACGTTGTATGTTTTAGCCATAGAATTCTAAAACCAAGTAAACGTTTTGTACTCTACTCTTAAAGAGTTCTGCACAACCATCACTTATCCTATCATGAACGCTGGACCCTTGTAACTCACTCCTTCATCCATGACTCTTATCCATCAAGTTGATACATGAAACTTTGGTCACTTTCTTCTTCTCTTTTTGGTTGCAGGTATGAGTATATATGGGCAGATGGGATTGCTATAAAGAAGCCAATAGCGGTTTCTGCTCCTGAATACGTTAACTATCTCATGAACTGGATTGAAACTCAGATCGGTAATGAAACCATTTTTTCCCAAAAACCTGGTAGCCGCCAAGCTTGTTTATAGTTTTTAAACGTATCTAATCAAATTGCTTTTAATTTGTAACAAGCTTATTTCTCATCCTTATTCAGAAGTATCATTCCCACCAAACTTTAAGGACTTGGTGAAGGTGATTTTGAAGAGGTTGTTTAGGGTTTATGCACACATTTATCATTGTCATTTTCAAGAGATTGTGAATCTCAAGGAAGAAGTTCACAACACTTGCTTCAAACATCTTGTTGTCTTCATATCTGTGAGATGATGAATCTTCCCTTGAACTTGAACATGTTGAATGTTATGATAGTTGATGTCAAAAACGATGACGTGAGTTTGTTGTTTCGCAACATGCATGAGTATCAGTTGATTGATGAAGCAGAGTTGGAGCCTCTTAAAGATATCATGGGAAAGGTATTAAAACCATAGAAAAAAATCCATGGTTTCAAGGTGGAAAATAAGGATTGTGAGATATTTACCAATAATTAGCATCCTTTAGGAGTTGATATTATGTAACCAGTTGAGCTTTTTACAAATAAGGTGATGATGTAATATATGCAATACTCTATCTTGTGATGTTTTCAACCATGTTATATACTCTAAAGATCATCCATGTTTAGATCCTTTTTATAATGGTAAAATTGTTTTACTGTTAAAAAAATGGTAACTATGTCCTATTAGACTAATTTCTATTTTGTATCATTTTTACGTATAATGTATTTTAGTATTTTTGAAAATAAATTAAAGAAATAGTTTTACAAACAAAAAAAATTGAAAATAGTAAATATTGATAAAATACTTATATCATTTTAGTGGTATTTTTTAAAGTTTAAAAATTTCTAAATGATAATTTTAAATGATGTTCTACATAAAGTAAAATAGAATTGATATTCTACAAAATAGAAAATGAAATTCATTTTTTCATTGAATCTACTATGTTTAGAGTACATGTTCAATGTAAATAATACTAATCCAAAATAATTTGAAATACACATTTTTCCTCTTAACATATCTATCTAAAATTAGTAGAAATCAAAATCTACACAATATTTATAAATATAAAATCAGTAAAAATCAGAATTTACACATTAGTATAAATCTAAAATCTGTAGAATTTGACTTCAATCCTTATTATTTTATTTTACATATAGTAGAATACATATTTTACGAATAAGTACAATCAGTTCTGAAAATATGACAAGAAAATATTTGGAAATATTGAGTTTCCATATAGAAACATTAAAAACTAAGTGTTGTCAAAAAAAAAAATTAAAGCGTTGGCAAAAACAAAATTCAAGTAATTAAAATATTCAGATTTTTTTATTTTAATTACTTGAATTTTGTTTTTGCCAACGCTTTAATTTTTTTTTGACAACACTTAGTTTAATTACTTTAATTGTTTTTTGTTCAACACTTTAATTATTTGTTATATTTAACATTTAACTATTGTTTTTGTAATTGTAATTTTGAATTTTTTTAATGAAATTAAGGGTAGTATTGCCATTTTAAAAATATTTAACCTAATGGGACATAAAGTATATGAGATTAACTAAAGGGACATAGTTTTCTATAATGTTTTCATTGTACTGAGTTGTGTGACCTAGACGGTATTAGAACAAGATTTATGTTGATTTGGGTTCAAAATCAAACTATAGTTCCTTCACTGCAAGTTTGCAAGGACATCCAAACCAACAACGAGATGAATACAAACTCCTCTGGGCACCATCTATGACATTTTATGATGAATCTTCACGGGTGAATAAGAAGCTGAAGCCTGGACTTTCTCGGATCAGTTGAGGAGGTTCAATGTTGTTTACATCCACCACTACAAGAAAACGTGGGCTTAACAACCACAAGTTGCGACGACAAAATTGTAGTCGTAACTTTACTTTTACTTAACGACTAGATAAAAACCAAAACTCTAATCGTTGTAAAGAGAACGTAAAGTTGGGACCACAATTTTTAGTCGTAAATAGAAGGTAGAGTAACGCTTGTTTTACGACAAAATAAAAATGTGGTCGTAAATAAATCATTACCGACGACAATTTTACGACTAAACATGTAGCATCTAATTTACTTCTCAATTACGTCAAGAAGTAGCTAATTCGTAGTAAAATGATCTGGTAGTAAATTTGTGGTAATATTCCATGTCGAAATTTTCCTATAAATATGGTCTCATCTCTCATTTTTAGATACACCAAAAAAAACGAAACAAGTTAGAGTAAAATCATGTCACGAGATATTTATGAGCTTCGGAGTTGGATGTATGCACATAAATATTCTGAGGGAAGGGAGACAAATGAGCTCCTCAACAGGGTAGAAATATTCATGTAGCAGCTCGGAAACACGTATCTCACACATGAAACGGGTAAAATGTTATGTCCCTATCGTAAGTGCAAGAATACTAAATTCGCTCTTAGTGAAACAGTTTGAAAACATATAGTAAATAGATGATCTACTCCACATTGCTACATTTAGTTTCATCATGGAGAAGGTGATATCGTAAGATTGCTTACAAAATTAAATAATTTTGTGCAGGTTTTTGCTTGGATTTTTTTTAATTGAGAATTCTACTTCTTATTTTATATTACTTATGGATTATATTTAGATTTAGATTTTTCTCATATTTTCTTTTAATCTGCCACTGTTTTTAATTTTTTTTGTTTAAAAACATAAACTTCAAAATAAATAGAAAATATAAAATTACATAATTTATACAACACAATTTCACTTAGTAATAATATAACGGCGAGCTTCTCATATGAGGTTTGGTGTTTCTTTACATAGATAGTGGAAGAAGCATCCTTTGCTTCTTCTTCCATGCAAATCACACCTGCCAGGTAACCTTCATGTAAACAAGTAATAGCAAAGTGACGCATACCATGATGATCTTTCAAACTGCAATTGCTTGAAGTACAAGGAAACAAGTACCTTAGAACACTAAGAGTGCTAAGATGACTACCTCCTAGATGACAAAGACTACAACATCCAACCATCATCAAATCTAAATAGCAGCTTTATTAATAATATGCACCTTGGTAAGTAAAAAACTCAAAAGAACTTATGATACAATCATAATTGTAAACGATAAAAATGAGAATGAAAAAATTGAAACAAAAATACAAATTTAGTGAGATTAAAAAAATTGAAACAAAAATACAAATTTATTCAAGATTTAATGGGTAGATTTTATAGGTTTCTTTGCAAAATCACTGCTTGTAATCGCAACATCTCGTGAAAAACTCAGAAACTAAGCTAAAACCATAAACAGTAGTTCATAGAACCAAGAAGTCACTTCCCTATCTTTAGACCATAAAGCCGGTTCCGATCAACAACAACCCTTGAGACGATACCAACTCTGTTCACAACACTCTGAAAAAAAATTCAGACTCATACATGTTTCTAAAAAAACTTAGAAGATCATGCTGCAATACTTGGAGATCAATGACTTCACTATTGAAAATCCGTTTCCTTCAAAATCTAACTCAACCGATATTACAATAGTTTTTCATGCCCGCACAAGGTGCGGATCAATTACCTAGTTATAAATTAATAAAACGAACATATAACAAAGATCACTTTCTCTCTCTCTTTCTCTAACCTTGATTTGACGTTTTGCCACTTCTTTAGTCCTTTTTTTTTAATGGCACTAGAATTTATTGCTCCAGCATTGAAGATTTTGCCAATCTCGGATGGTATATATCAAAATTCAGCTCATGGTTTGACAACTTGTTACACAAGCAATAAAGATGAGCAGTAAACTCTCCCTCGTTTTTGTTGGCTTTAAAAGCAGTAAACTCTCCCTCATTTTTTGTTACACAAGCAATAAAGATGAGCAGTAACTTAGTGACCTTTTTTTTTTGTCTACTTGTCTCTGACTAAACGTAAGTGTTCCATTAAATTCACGTTCTATTCTTATCAAATAACCACTTTTATTGCAACATAATAGTTCAAGCATCATAAACAACTAAAAAGAATCCAGAGAATTAAAATACAAGAAAACAAAATATGATAATAATAATAATAATCAAACAAAGACAAAATATCTACTCGATCTCCTCGATTTCGAAAGCGCAGATGGACCCGCCTCATGTTGCACAACTTGCCTTGAAGCTTGTAAACCTCGAAGATCTTCAGCCACTTTCCTCATGTCTGGCCGTTCAACTCCACACATTTTGGTGCAGCTCATCCCTAGAAGAGCTACTTGGTGGATCACTGCCTGATTATCAGCAGTCACCACCCTCTGATCCATCACCTCACTTAGGCGATTTTCTTTGAACGCGGCGTCTATATGATTGACCAAAACCCTCTCCCCGTGTGATGGGTTAAAGGTCAATGCCTTTTGGCCCGAAACCATTTCTAGCAAGACAACACCAAAACTATAAACGTCACTTTTTTCGGAGATACTCCGGATCGAGGTAACCCACGTACCCTGAACAAGGGTCGTGAGCTGGCCTGTGTTGTTGGGAACCTGCCTAGAGGCCCAAAAATCACATAGCTTCACAGTCAAGGTCTGAGTTAAAAGAATATTTTCAGGTTTGATGTCGCCGTGGACTATTGGGACAGGAGCAAAGAAGTGGAGGTATGATAAAGTCTCAGCGATTTCTGCCGCAATTATCAACCGGTCAGGCCAAGCTAGAGAGGATGAACCGAATAAGGTGTCATGAAGGGTACCATCAGGAACGTATTCAAATAGATTTTTTAATTATTTTATAAGAAATACATTTTAAAATTATTTTTAAAAATAAATTTTCTGTTAATTAATAACTCTATAAAGTAATAAAATATCACAATTCTAACATTATTAATTTTAGAGAGTTTTTAACTATGTATATATAAATAGAAAAGCAACGCCATAATTAAAGAAAAAAACTTACGAAGAATGATTGTTACCGATTCCTTTTTTTTCTTGCACCGGAAGACTCCATCAACTTTCTTGCAGGTTTGATCCTCCCCGCAAGATTTAACATTTGGTTGGAACTCATCCATGTCTAGTAAAACAAAACAAAGAAACAGTAACAATTAGTGATGAGTAGATGAAAACATTTTAGGAAAGAGTATAGGTAAAAAGAAAGTTTTACCTTTGCAGCCATGTTGCACGAAGGGATTCCCTTCAAACCCCTCTAGACATGTGCAAGTATACCAAAAATTGGTTGTAGTATTGGTGCATTTGCTATTCTCTCCACAAAAGCTTGTGTTTTCAGCCTGTTGGCATGTTCCTTCTTTCAATGTCCAATCAAGTATCACAGGAAACCTTGTGACGTTGCGGAGGTTTTTAAGAACCTTGTGTCCACCATCTCTTTCCTTGTGGTTGCATAGGGAAAGAACGTCCATAAGTACCTCTACTTCTCCGTCGTCGTGGAAGGAGATGCGGAGAACTTCTAAGTTTGAGCTGTTCAAAAACAACTTTTGCTCCTTCTCATCACATCGTCTTAGGAGAAACTTTCCTTCGTCGACACAATCAGAAGAGGTCCCAAATGAGTACTCTATTCTGACGGTTCCACAAGTACTGGACTGGCAATCGGTGCGTGATTGTTGCCTTGTTGAAACAGAAAGTGCAGTAAAAGTAACGAAGCACACCAACACATACTTCTGTGGCGAGAGTAACATTTTCTTTTTTTTTTCTTTGGTTCTTGAAAAATAAAAATAAAGTTCAAAATCAATAAGAGGATATATGTGTTTGATTTCAGAGATATTTGTTAGTTTTGAAGGGTGCGTTTGCTTTTAATATGGAAACGTCTTTTTTCTTAATTGTGTTTGAGACTTTGAGCTATGCGGTATGTGACAGACACACCATTTTATTGAACATGCCTTGCTTCGGAAGCGCTAAGTCATAGCTAAGTACTACTTGTAGTGGTTTTATTCAAACTGCATTAAGTGCTCGGTCTAGCTCGCTGTTATTGCTTTGTTATTATTTGTTGTTGCATAATGCAAAAAATGTATACGTCTTAAGTTGATTCGGTCACGCAATGATTGACCGGATACCAAATCTATCACTTAATCTAGATATTTGAGATGCTAAAGTTATAGAGTTTGGATTTTAGGCAATATACACAAACATGTTCATAATTTGCAACGATGATTTAGATAATTAATCCTCTTAGTTGAACTAAATTACTCTTAACAGATAAGGTAAGTCAAGGGGCTAGATTTAGATTAGGACAGCCTATTATGATTTAATTAAGATATTATAAGCAATATTTAATTGGTGTATGTATAGATATAATTTTGAGTTAGATCAAATCATAAAATATTAAAAATAATATTTTCTTTTCTCATTCTCTTTACGTTTTTCGACTTATTTCACAAACCTATTCATTTTTTTCATATTAGTCTAAGTTTTAAAAATTTTAAAATTAAAAGATCGATTTTACAACAAAATCACAACTTTCAAAATTGTTGTATATTGTTCAATGTTAGGATATCTCATAGGCGTGTTATTTCATGTATTACACATATTATCTTTACCAATCTATATGAGGCTACATAACTTTTTTGGAACTTAATTTATTATAAAGTAAAAGTAGCTTGCTAAATTGAATAAAGATCTAATATTCAAAAATGTAGCCATACATCAAAATAGGTGTCAATATTATATTGTGATATTATTTACAAAAAAATATATTATTTTGAGATATTGCCCGAGTTTGTTTATGTATTCGTATTTGATTAACTATGATAAAAATATCACTGCTTATATATATCTCATACTAGGTATTTTGTCTGCACTTGCATGCATAATTCTCTTATAATATAAAAATCAGCATAATAAGTTATTATTTATGTTTTCAAAAAGTAAAAATAAAACATCAAATAACTATTAATGACAAAACTCAAACTTCAGAAATATTTAAAAGAATATATTTATATAATTATTTTACTTGATTTATATTTAATCATAATATTTAAACAATTTTTTACTTAATTTATATTTAATTGTTATTTTTATATCTTAATTTTAATTTTATAATAGAAAACATATTTTAAAGATAACAATATAATGCATAAGTTATTTATTTTCTAAAAGTATAATATGATATTTTTGAATTATATAAGATTATAAAAATTATGACATATAATTAAAATTACCTAAAATATGGAGAACTTAATAAATCAGCAAATTAACTTCTTAAATAATTTTTCTTAAGTGATAATTTATATTTAATTGATAATAGATAATTTTTCAAGATAATATTTAATTAAATTATATAATATAAAAGTATTTTTTTAAGATAACAACATAATACATAAGAATAATTACAACTTTTTATATCTTAATTTTAAATTTATAATATAAAAATATATTTTCAAGACAACAACTTAATACATAAGAAATATCTTATTTTCCAAGAATGTGATACTATTAATATAAATTTGTTTTAAATATATAATAAATTATATATAAAATTATAGAAATTATGATAAATTATCAAAATTACTTAAAATCATGGAAAATATGACAAATCAGCAAACATAAAATTCACTTCTTAAATAATAGTATAGATTTTTAACATGTTAATTTTAAATTTTATAATAGCAAAATATATTTTCAAGATAATAATACATAAGAATTATCTTATTTTCTAAAATATAAATTTAATTATTAACAATATAATTTTATATCTTAATTTTAAGTTTTATAATAAAAAAATATATTTTCAACATAGGAACATAATACATAAGAATTATCTTTTTAAGTTATATATATTAATATATATTTCTAGATAATAAGATAATTCTTAAAATATATTTCTAGATAACAACATAATTAACAAGAATTATCCTATTTTCTAAAATATGATATATTCATATAAATTTGTTTTATTTATAAATAAATTATATATAATATTATAAATATGATAAATAAACAAAATTACCTAAACTTATGGAAAGTATGATACCTCAGCAAAATCACTTCTTAAATAATAGTATAGATTCTGCTAACTCAAATAAAGATAAACTAGAAAATGTCACAATGCAGCCTACGGATTCTGATATAGTAATACCAATTATTCAGTGATTTTCAGTTGTTTTTGGTTATTTACGGTGGTGATAAGTTAATTATCTGAATGAATGTTAAAATCAATTATTATCTCCATACGTTGAATCTTAAACCTGAATCCAAATAAAAATTCTAAAGTTTAGACCCAAAAGTAAATTCTTATTTCAAGTTCTATACTCTTTAATCTAAACCCAAATAATAAACACGTAACTCTGAATCTAGGATAAATAAATAAAAAATTGAGATAATAGATTGATAGTTGAACAATAGATGTTGACCGAACAAGAACTTTTGGTGAGAAACTCCATAATCTTAGACAATATCAAGAATACGAAGTCCTAGCTGATTTGATTCAACTCAGAAACCAACAAACCTTAACGAATAAATTAGGTGAATCTCAAATGGATTGGCGAGTATATTGTTTGGTGATGAAGACAGTGAGACTGTTGATGCTATTTAGCTTCATTTTACATTTTAATATAAATTTAGATGTAAAGAAAATATTACAAACATCATTTTACATTTTACTATATATATATTAAGGTAAACCCGCCCTACGGGTGGGCGAATAAATGAAATATTACTACACAAATTTATTTTAAAATTTAAGTTTACTTTTAACTAAAAATACGTACCACTAAAATTCAAAATTTTATTTACGTTTTTAAAATTTGTTTTAGAAATTATAAATTTGTCTAGATAGCAGTTTTAAATATAATTATTAAAAAAGTTAATAAATATTTATTTTAGTTTAACTATACCAATAAAATACATAGATATTTTATTTATTTACAAAACACTATGAAACATTAGATATTTTTTAAAAAGATATGTTTCTTATTAGAATTTTACTATATATTATTTTGATATCGTTGTTTCTTTGATTTCTCTGTTTTTCAACTTTTCAAAGCTAAATTTGTTTGAAGTTGTGATATTGAACGTTCATTTCATTGTGCTTTACTATATTTCATAGTACAATGTTAAAATTTAGTGGGTTATTCTTTGTGAAATTACCAAAGCTTTACATTATTCCTCATCGACAGCGCACAAAAATCTTTCATTTTTTTTTTCAATTGATGCTAATCTTAAGAGTTCTTTCCAAAATTCTCAGAACCCCATCAATCTTTTGTTTGAGAATGTTGACTCTTCTTTAATGATGCATTTGAACGTTACCAGCCATATATCAAAGAAAAATGCTCAAGGATGATCAACCCTTAAGAGCTAAACTCTACTGATACTTCTCGTCTTCAAGAAACTTTTTAATAAGAATATGTACAGAACATGATTTTAATTCCTAACTAGATTTTGACCCGCGCTTTTCAAGCGCGAAATTTTTTTATGATTAAAAATTTATATAATTGGATTTTGTCTTAATTTAAAGAATATTTTGATATAAAATCAGTTCACCAAAATTTGTGGTGATGATTGTTTTTCATTAGTTTTTAGTTTCACTTTTTATTTTTAGATTTTGGTTTTTGGTTTTTAATTTTTAGTTTTTAAGTTTCTACTTTTCATTTTCACTTTTTGGTTTGTGTTTTTAATTTTTAAATCCGCTGAGTTAGTTTGAACTGATATTACCAACAAACAAATCTCAAATAATCGAACATATAATTTAAAACTGAAAAGATGACAACAATTTTTTAAAAAAAATTTGAAATAGTTTATTTTCTAAATAAACAAAGTAAAAAAAAAAAAATAATATGTGTTTTCAGCTTTTGGTTTTGGATTTTAGTTTTTAGATTTGGTTTTTGGTTTTTGGTTTTGCTTTACATTTTTTAATCACTAAATTCTTTAAGAAAAATAAAACAATAAATTATTTAAAAGTTACAATTGAAATTTATCAAAACAAAGGGATTGTTATTTGAAATAAAAATATATTAACATGTTTTAAAGTACATGATTTAAATAAATGATTAATAATAGATAATTTTGTTTTGTTAAAAATATTAAATACCTTTTGAGTCTGAAAATAATAATTGATTTTTTGATCTTTTAAGGTGAAAAGTTTATTCAATGTTTTTTGGAGTTTTTTCTTAATACTAAGCCCAAAAACCAAACTATATAATTTGTTCAAAAAATAAAAGTAAGCCCAAGACTATATTCCATAAATAACCACTGGTTTAATCTAAGTATAATTAGTAGATTTCCATATTCCATAGAAATAGGAAATATTATCAGTTACCATAAATATAGGAGATATTAAATTGTTTAATTAATTAAGATTCTAAAAATAAATAGTGGTATTATTTTATAAATGTGATAAAAATCTAGGGGTAGAATCCAAAATTTTAACAATAGGATCCTGCTTTAATAGTATAGATGTTTACTTTTCATGTGATTTTGAATGACCAAGTTTGATGTTTCTTTCTTATTTTTGAATTAATTTTACTTATGTTTTGGTTACAAAGTAGGTACAAATCAAGTATTTTTAAACCAAAAAACCGATTGGGACCCGAATCCGGAAGTATAACGAGTTTTACCGGTTCTTTAAAGATTTACTAACCCTGACCCGATAGAACCCGAACCGATCCCGAACCGAACTTTTAAATAATCCGAATGGGTTGATTTTGATAAACCTGAATAACCGAGACCCGAGACCCGATTGGACAAAACCGAAACGCGAATGAGGCCCGAATGCCAATGCCTAATGCTGTTAACTCGTAAGTCGTAACAATTCAGACAGGCTCTTAGTAGAAGTCTCTTCTTATGTACTTGCTGAAGGGAGGATGCCATTGGTCAAAATTAGATGAATTGTGATTTAAAGGCTTCGTTTTCAGACTTAGATTCATAGGCTTTAAAAGAATGTAGCCTATCCGTTAAGTTTTAAATTGGGCCGATAACATATGGCAAAGATTTGACTCTGCATCCTTAAATGTTTCATTTGGTATTTGAACAGTATTCAAACTAGTGATATACAAACGCATTTTGTTTTTCTTTATATTTATTGAACAGAATATCAAAAGCCTCCGTAGCATAGTGGTATTGCGTTCGCTTCGTAAGCGAAAGGCCGCGAGTTCGATCCTCGCCGGGGGCTTTTTCCTAATTTCTTCAAATATTTTTGGCTTTTATAAACAATTACATTTGAATTCCTGGCCACATTTTCAAGGAAAGTCCTCTTTACCATAAATAAATAATAATATATTAATAATTTACTAGAAAAAAAAATAGTAGAAAAGGCCGTACAAAAACTACAAGAAATCCCAAAATGCTCGTCGGAGATTTCTAAGTAAAACCCTAGCTACAAGAAAGCCACTTTAATCTTTTTTTTTCCATAATATTATAATACTCATCGCTCGTGTGTGTATCCTCCTTCTCTTCACTCTGATCTGAGATTTCTCCACCTTCTCATCTTCCAAGGTATTTGCCTTTTTGTTCATTGCTTCTCATTGTTTGAATCAATACTTGTGTTACATCTGTTTATCCTATATTGAGAGATCTATACAACTTCTAACGAATGTTTTTTCATTACAGAACACTTATATGTAATCTCTCAAGTCTTACTTATAGATTCATTGCAACTCTTACTATGGTTTTGTGTAGTTTGGAATGAGAACAAATGTGTTTGATTTGGTTTTTTTATTGAAATCTCTTGTTTGAAATAAAAAAAAAGATTGCTCTTTTAAACTCTGTTTCTAAGCTCTGTTTTAGTTTCGGTTTCGTGCAAAGCTTTGATTTTTATTGTTTGTTTCTGACACTAGTTATAGGATTGTGTATAGAGAGATGTCACTCGAATCAAATGCTCCTTTGGCGGATCCACACATTGTTGGCAATGCGTTTGTTCAGAAATACTACAACCACTTGTATGAATCACCAGCACAAGTTCATCGCTTCTATCTTGAGGATAGTGTCTTAGGCCGACCTGGTTCTGATGGAGAGATGGTTTCTGTCAACTCGTTAAAAGTAAGATACAAAGTTTTTATTCTTTGATGTTTGTTTTCGAAGCAACATTTTGATTTTAGGAGCTCTGTTTGTAGGCTATTAATGAGAAGATCATGTCCTTTGATTACGAGAACACAAAGATTCAGATTTTGACTGCTGATTCTCAAGCTTCTTACAAGAGTGGAGTTGTGACTTTGGTCACTGGTTTACTCACCGTGAAAGATGGGGAAAGGATGAGATTTTCTCAGTCTTTTTTCCTCGTGCCGCAGAAAGGAAGTTACTTTGTGCTGAATGATGTCTTTAGGTATGTCTCTGATGAGCTTGTTGAACCAGAAGGTGACAGGAAGGAGGTCGAGGAGGTGGTTCCTCAAGTAGTTCAAACAACGGAGACTATCTTAGGTGAGTATTGACCAGTGTTATTGTGTTTGATCTTATTACATTTGGGGGTTTGGTAAGAATATATCACATTTTTGATCAGCAGAGCCGCTGGCAAATGAAGTTGCAGAGCCAGTTTCCATCCCTTCTCAAGAATCTGTGGTGAAACAGACAAATGAAGTTGTTGTGGTGAAGGAACCAGAAAGAGCTATAGCAAATGGACATCCCAAGACACATGAGGAAAAAGTCAGCAACGGTGTGGATGCTCCCAAGAAGTCCTTTGCAGTGATTGTGAGTCCTCTCTTGTGTATATTATCAAATTTTTATGGCTCAATCTTTGGTTATATGATCTTAAAGAAGTTTCCCAACTCACACTTAGGTACAATCACCGGCTAAACCTGGTGCTACATTCAATGTCAAAGCTTCTCCTGCAAAGCCTAAGCCTGTTAGAAAGCTGAGTACTGCTCCTGAATCCAAAGCTCCTGCACCTGTTCCCGAAATCGACCAATCAGGTTTTGTTTCAAAAGTTTTAACATTCATTGTCAAAGCTTCTTCTGTGAAGCCTAAGCCTATTTGCATGTATTGTAACAGCAGAGGGTGGTTCTATATTTGTTGCGAACTTGCCTATGGATGCGACACCAGAGCAGCTCAATGAAACATTCAAAGGTTTTGGTGCTATTAAGAAAGATGCTATCCAAGTTAGAAGTTACAGGGTGAGTTTTTTTGTTTTAATTAAATGAATCTTTACACATTTCGTTTAGGTACTCTGGAAATATGAACAAACTCAAAACTTTTGAAATTTTCAGCTAAAGGGAAACTGTTTTGGATTTGTGACATTCGAGTCTGCTGAAGCTGTGAAACTGGTCCTCCAGGTATGTTTAAACTTTTGATTGTAAACTGGAATGCTTTCTTCTGATGTGTTGTATTACACAAACTCTAGGCTCACAAGGAGTCAGCCATAAGAATCGGAAACAGAAGAGTTTCTATTGAAGAGAAACGAGGTTAGTTAACAAAACAAAGTTTACTACTTTTGTAAACATTGTCTTTCAAGTTTCCACCTATATGACTTTGGTTCTTCTGCAGGCAACAACGAGAGTGGCAGACCCTCAATGAAAAACGGAGGTTATAGGAGTGAGAACGGTGGTTACAGAAACGACGGGTTTAGGCCTCGGGGAAACGGTTTCAACGGAGGAGGACGAGGCCATGGAAGAAATGGATATGAGAGAAGAGGTGAATCAGGCAATGGTGAGGCCAATAATAATGGTGATGGCAGCAGAGCTTATCAGAATACTTTGGTGAAAGCTAGCCGTGAAAATGCTCAAGCCAGAGGCTAAAGAGAGTTTTAAAACTCTGTTGTTGTTGTTGCATTGTTCATTTGAAATTGAGAATCTGAAAGTCTTATATGAGAAGAGAGGGAGAGATTAGAAGTTTTGTTGGAGTTGGTCTCATCTCTTAGGCTATACTCCTTTCATTTGAGATGATAATTTTTAAAAAAATATGATTCTGATTCAGTAAGCTTCATTTGACTGGTTTACAAACCCTAACCAGAGTCAAACCGGAAATTCCTTGGTTTGATGCATGTCAGTACAAAAGGCAACATGGGCAAGCCCTTATACATTATGGGCTTCTCTGGGTGATGGGAAAGTGGATAGGGGTCTTCTTCACTCTATTATTGTTAAGTTTCCTCATATTACAAAAAACCAACAGGTGAATGACACGTGGTATTTTGGGTTTTTATGGTTAAAGTTAAAGAGCTTCTCCTAGGTCCCCCACTTGACTAAACAAAGTGACCCACCAAAGATTCTAAAAATCTTCTTTTCAATTTATAGATTTCATTCTCCAACCTAACTTTCACTCTATCAATTAACCTCACACTTCTCTCACTAATGTTTTATAGCTTGTTGCGGTTTCTAATCAAAAGTTTAGTCAATGATCAAAACGTTACCTCAATACTTTATAGTATATTTATTAATTTATTAGCATTTGCCTTTTTGTAGTAATAATTAAAATTTATAACTTTTTCTTTATACAAAAATGAAGTGTTATTCTTCTCCATTCACTTTTTCCACAAGCAACTTGCTTCCCTAGTGGGTTCCACGGTGCGAGCCACGTGAGTGACGTTGTCGAGTCGCTTAGATTAATCAAAAATTCCATTTTTATGTTTTTCTGAATTAAAAAAAAAAGGGAGCAAAAAACGCATCTTTTTACCTGGGAGGAGACACGTGTCGCATCTCTCTTAAACTCAGTCGCTTTACGACACGTTTCCTCAAGCAGCATTACAGAACGTCGACGTAATCCACCGGCCACGTGTCGTTCAGGCAGCTCTCTCGCCGTCCACTTGCCTCCTCTCTCTCTCAGTCTCTTCCTCTTCTTCCTTCATCTCTTTTCATTTCTTTAATCTCTAATTATCTAAAAAAAAAGCGTTTTCTCTTTCAGGTCAACTTCAGTTTCAAGCTTCTCTCGTCTTCTTCTTCTTCACCACCACCTTCTCTGGTAAACTCCGACGAGTTTTCTCGTTACATAAAACTAACTTTGATCCCTTATGAATTAGTCTATAAAATATGTGAAATTATGAATTTCTTTTTTTGTATTTCATCATCAGTGTTATGGGGGAAGAAGCAAGCAGACAACAACGGGCATGGCACATAGACATGAGGTTAACAACAAATCTTTCTCTGGACATAAATAAAGACCCGACAGATCTGTCTGAAAACAACGGTGGTGAAACATCGGACTTCGAAGACGAGACAGCTGTTGAGCTGAATCTTGGTCTCTCTTTAGGTGGTCGCTTCGGAGTAGACAAGAATCCAAGAAAGCTTAAACGTTCTTCTTCCGTTTTGGGAACTCTACCGTTTGTAACCGAGCCGGAGAATTACACTGTCGGTTTAGCGAGAACGACGTCGTTGCCTACGGAGGTGGAAGAGGAATGGAGGAAAAGGAAAGAGATGCAGTCGGTAAGGAGAATGGAAGCTAAGAAGAGAAGATGCGAGAAACAGAGTTTCAGAGATGAGCAAACGTCGTCGTTTGAGAGTAGTAAAAGTGGGTTTCTACAAAGGCATTTGGTTTCTTGCATTGATTCCGACGGTAGAAAAGGAGGAGGAGGTAGCTCTTCTAGCTTGTCGGAGCTGGACAACAACAAGAACCAACAAGGTAGGTTAGATTCTCAATAATGTTTTTTTCAAGATTAGTAGACGTAACACTAAGGGTCTTGTAGGTTCATCAAATAGTTGTGGAGCGGAAACAAGTCCAAAGATCATGACAAGATGTTCATCTAATAACAGCGAAACTCACGGAACAGAGAAACCTAAAGCCTACGAGAAGGTGAATGAGAAAGGCAAAGGGACGGATACGTCTACAGGTTTGTTTGACATGCCGTGTGTGTTCACAAAAGGAGACGGACCAAACGGGAGACGTGTCGATGGGATTCTATACAAGTACGGGAAAGTAGGAGAGGATGTTCGGATCATGTGCATTTGCCATGGCAGTTTCTTGACACCTGCTGAGTTTGTTAAACATGGTGGTGGTGGTGATGTTGATCGTCCCCTTAGGCATATCGTTGTCAACACTTCTCCTTCAACGTTTTGACACTCAAGACTGGAACGTGTCTTCTCTTTCTAGTTGTTGTTTTATAAAAAAAAAAAAAATCTTTTGGATTTCTTCTGCATGGTTTGGCTTTAAGAATGAAATGTGCCAAATCTTAATCTTGATGAAGGTCAAGATTCTCTTTGTATTTTAGGTGTAAGAGAACATCAAAGAATCATCAAATGATATAATGATTCTTGCTTTAATACTTTTAGTATATAATTGACTTAACAATGGAACAGTGACCACAGAAAGATCTTCTTTTATGTAGCATGTGTTGTTGCAGGGCAACTATTATCAACACCACAAGCTGAACCCTCTCTGTAACCTCTTGATATCTTGAATGAATCATGGACTCTTCCATCGCTGCTCTTCTTGTATTCAAACAGAAGAGTAGAGTGATCAACCGCTGTAAGTTTAATGTATCCATGGTCGTAGTCTCTGAACAAACTCCAACTCGGTTGCTGCTTGGAGAATTCAGCAAGATGAGCTCCACCACCTCCAGCAACTACGTGTATCGTCCCATCCATTGGGCTCTTGTAGTTACTTTTCTCATAACTCTTGCATAAACTCTACACACAAAAAAAACATCAGAACCATCTAATCATATTCTGTTTTTAAGGTTCACTTTTGTGTTTTACCTGATAAACGGGGCATGTTCTCTCGTAGTTATGTGCATGGCCATAAACTGCAATGTCCACTTTGTACTTCTTCCAGAGCTTTTCAAGATGACCTCTCCCAAATGGTTCAGCGAAATAGCCTGTTTTGGCATAAAACTCTGTGGAGGAATAACCAAGCACGCGATGAGCTAAGAATATCAGCCACGGCTGTTTTTTTCTGTCTACTGATGCTAAGCAGTGCTCAATGAACTTGTATTGTTCTGTTCCTTCTCTCCAGTCTTGTTCAGTGTCAGCAACACAGAACCTGAACATTCCGTAGTCACTAGAGTACCATAACTTATCTCTGTTTTGAGTAGGAACATAGAACATTGTCTCAGCTGGTACACCACATTCTCCTCCAGAATCTACACCTTGGTAAAAAGATCCTGAGTAGGGCCAGTCACGCTCATGGTTCCCACTGCACAGAGTTAACTTTCAGACACTAAACAAGAAAAATATATCAAACAAGAAAAAAAAGAAGAAAGAGACAAAACCTTGCAATCATGTATGGAACAGTGGAAGCAATGGGCTCAATCTGAGCTGTGAATTGGTCCCACTGTGAAAGATATCCACTTGCGTAACATATATCTCCAATGTGAAAAACAACATCTGTCTTGTCTAGATCTTTTATAAGTTGCTTTGTGGTATTGAGAGAAGGGCGTTGGTTACTTTTGTAGTCATTTGAGCCATCAACCTCAGCCTACAACAAGAAAAAAAACTAATGAATACAGTCTTGAGACTGCAACAGATAAAAATAACAGTCTGATATGGTTTTAGACCAAACCTTTCCCATGTCACCAAAGATTACAACATGTTGGAGAGAGTCTTGGCCTGGAAATGGAGAAGATTTAAACTCATACTCTTTACTCCATATGAATGCACCATTTGACAATCTATGCCCAACTTTGTACGTATACTTGGAACTTGGCCATAACTCTTTAAGGAAAGATGTGTGTATGTATCCAGGATCACGCCATCCCACAGTTCTTGCAGGAGCACCACACAAGTCTTTACGCTTGAAGGTCAATGTCCTAGCATGTGAGAGTTTACGTTTTCTTCCTTTTATACCCCACTCGACTACAGGTTCTGCTACATCGGTTGCATAACCACTAGTCCATGTTACTGTCATCTGCTCAAGAAACAAGATTGAGAAAACTCATTTCGACTTGTTTAAGTGGAACCATCAAAAGGGTTTAGAGGATCTTACTTCATCCCATTCTTTGCCTAGAGCCAAGCGTGGGTAAACTGGTGCGTTTGGGTTCTTAAAGGCTACTTTGTTTGAGACTGCCACAAGCTTTGGCTATTACACAAGGAAAAAAAGCAGAAAATGTTAGCTAGAAAATCAGTTGTAAAGCTAGAGAATTTTGTAGGTGAATGAGTATTACATTCAACAAACCGCCAGAAAAGAGCGCGAAGGAAAAATCTGATCTCTGGTTTATCAGTTGAAGCTTCATGGAACCAACTCCAGTATTGTTGTAGCTTGGATTACTAATATTTGCATATTGAAACTGTAAAGAGGAAACATGAGGAGAAAGATTAAAGACTTGTTGCAGTGTAAAAAAGCAGAAACAATGGTGAATCCTTATTATAAGAAAAAAAAAACCTTGATGGGAACTGAACACAGTCGAGGTCGGTTCACACTTTTCTTGTTATATCCTGGACAAGTAGAAGACCTGTAAAGAGCAACACAAGTCCTTATTTCAATTTAGTTTTGATGAGAAGGAAGATGTTAATAATAATAAACTAACATGAAATCTGCAGGAGAAAACACTCCAATCCAATCATCATCTGATGGATTAGGAGAACTAAACTCCACCAACACAGATTCACTATGTTGACCCTGCCAAAACAAAAAACAATGACGTTGAAGTTTTTATTTCATTAAACACTATGATGTCAAAATCTTGATATGCAAGAGAGAATTGTCTTTTTATTACATTAGATCCAAGAACAGTTGGAGATGCTTTAACATGAGCTTGTTCATTGAGATCAAAACTCGTTTTATGGATAGCAATTCCTGATAAAGGTTTTTCTATATGACATTTCACTTTTTGAACTGCTCCAACAACAACAACCAGCAGCAAGGTTACAAAATATTGTTGCTCCCTCATGACTTTTTTAAGGAGAAAAGAAGAAGCCTGAAACATGGAAATGAAAAACACATATGAGCAGAAGTTGAGGACTTGTTAAATCCACAATCATCAAAAAAAAAAAAAAATCAAAAGTAGATGAAAGATTAAGACTTTTTGGAGAAGCAATCGGATGATGAGTCGTTCAAGCCTGCGACCGAGTTTAGAATGTCAAGTCTTGGAGAGAGACCTCCCTCTGCTCGTCAACGGCCAAGTTTGGTTAAAATTTACAAGACACTAGAGAACATATAGAGTTACATATTTAAATATGACCCGCAATGCTGTTTTTTTCCTTTTTTAGACAATTTCTTCGGTCGTTACTGAAACCAAACTCGGCCCACAAAACTAAGACAACAAAAAGTTTTTTTTTTTTTTAAAACAAGACAAAAAGTGTTTTAAAATTAGAAAAGTCAACATTTTGAGGAAGAAGGTAAGTTTCTGACATGGGAGGAGAAGAGGAAGAAGAGAACTCTGTTTGTGCATCGATCACACTCGAAGAGTGGAATGGTTCTTCTTCTACTAAGCTATTCAAAACAGCAACCATCACTGCCTCCTCTTCCCTCTCCGTCCAAAGGTTCTCCCTTTCTTCCTCTTTTTCTAATCCAGTTCAAAAATCTGGTTGCTTCACTATAAAGTTGAAAACTTTTGTGTCGTGGGTGTGTGATTAATAGGTCTGCTAATCGAATCAACCATGTTTGGAGACGAGTTCTTCAAGCCTTTGTACCTGAGGCAAGTGAGACTCTTCTCAGAATCTCTCCTCTCGAATTAGGATTTTGAGATAAATACTTTTTTCTAATGCAGGGGTTTCCTGATAGTGTAACTCCGGATTATGTAGGGTTTCAATTATGGGATACCTTACAGGTATGTGAGATTATACTTTGTGTGCCTTGTGTGGCTACTCTAGAATTTGGAGTTGTGATTAGGCTATGTTCTTGTTTTTTTTTTTTTTTTCCTGCAGGGGCTCTCAACTTATATAAAGATGATGCTTTCAACTCAGGTGAGATCAAGTTTTCAGCTTTTTGAGTTATTGATTTGGCATGCTGCAGGGTTTTCTGATTTGGACTATTTCTACAGGCTCTTTTGAGTGCAATTGGGGTTGGTGAGAAATCCGCAACGGTTATTGGTGCTACATTTCAGGTGATTTTTTTCAGATTGCTGACATGTTATGTATCATTTTCTCCTGTTGTGGAACTCATTGTCTCTCTCAAAAGACTACTAAATCGCCATGGATTATAGTGATTATTATCTGTTGTTTGTACTATGCAGTGGTTTCTGAGGGATTTTACTGGGATGCTTGGAGGCATTTTGTTCACTTTTTATCAGGTTCTTAGTTTCTCCCCAATCATATACCTTACAGTTTCTCTTCTGTTGGTTTTTTGATGTTTTGTGAGAACTTAGGTAATTGTATTACATCAGCAATTGACTCCCTTTTTTTCTTCTGAGCTCAATATGGGATCTCTATGATTTTGTTTTCTGCTCCTCAGGGCTCCAACCTTGATAGTAATGCAAAAATGTGGCGCCTGGTTGCGGACCTTATGAATGATATTGGTATTGTTTTTCTGTTCTGTTCACACTAGTAATAGCTAGTTGGTCACATTCACACTTGAATATAGTTCCCTGTATTTGGTCTCTGAGACTTTGAATGATTCCAGGCCTTGTTGCTCTTTATTGCAGGAATGCTAATGGACCTTCTTTCTCCTCTATTTCCATCTGCCTTTATCATTGTTGTTTGCTTAGGGAGTCTATCAAGATCATTTAGTAAGTTTCATTACTTGCAACAAACATTGAAGTTAAGATTACCTGATATAACATAACATCGGATATTAACATATTATTGCTCTTCACTGCTTGAATTAGCTGGTGTTGCAAGTGGAGCAACCAGAGCAGCTCTAACTCAGCACTTTGCTCTCCAAGACAATGCAGCAGATATATCTGCTAAGGTACTTCTATTCACTGTGAATGATTAAGAAACTGTGAAATCTTTAGTTGTTTATTGGATATGTTTTTATCTATTGGATGGAAGGAAGGAAGCCAAGAGACTATGGCAACTATGATGGGTATGTCATTGGGAATGTTGCTTGCTCGGTTTACCTCTGGAAACCCTTTAGCTATTTGGTTATCGTTTCTCTCCCTCACTGTGTTTCACATGTATGGTAAGTTACTGATGAAAGTTAAAAGCTTAGATCAAATCAGAAACTCTTTAGTTCTTTTCATTAACTGTATTCCTTTTCTTGCGTATTTAGCAAACTATAGAGCTGTCCGGTGCCTTGTATTGAATTCATTGAACTTCGAGAGGAGTTCGATTCTTCTAGCACATTTCATGCAAACCGGCCAAGGTAATTCTCAGAGATGTGTCACTGATTCTCTGAACGTTTCAATGGCTTCCCTTTTTTCTTTTTTCTTCTTTATCATTGTATCATATCTATTAGGAATTTTCTTTAACCAAACATGTCGCCAGTTCTCTCTCCCGAGCAGGTTTCCTCAATGGAGGGTGTATTGCCCGTGTGGGCCACTTCATTGAAGTCAACTGATTCAAACGCATTGCATAAGAGAGTGCACTTAGGTGTAAGAGTTTCTTCTCTCCCTCGTCCAGATATGTAAGTTATATACTTAAACCACCACAAGTCACAGTTTATAATTAAGAAACTAAGATTTTCGCAGCTTTAAGGGAAATAATCCGTGTGAGGTTTGACAATTTATTTGCAGGATGCAACTCCTAAATGGTGTTGGAGGTTCTTCTCACAAGAATGGTTTAATTTTATCTCTTTTTTCCATAATGTTTCTCTATTACATATTTGGGAATGTTTGGCGTGTAAACTCAGTTCTTGTCTCATTGTAAACTCCTGCAGCTAAGTACTTATTGGGACATAGAAAGGGAAATGTAAATGTGATCCTGCATAAAGACTCAGCGGCTGGAGATGTGTTGAAGTCATATATTCACGCCGTTGCTATGGCAAATCTCATGGAAAATAACACAGCTTTTTACTCAGAAGGAGAAGCTTGGATGGATAAACATTATGACGAGTTCCTCAACAAGGTAACTTGGATAATTATTTACAACATGAAATCTGACTGTAATAACTTTTGATTTTCACTCTTTTTGTTTGTTTGTTTCCTTGTTATGTTAGCTGAGATCAGGAGGTTGGAAAACAGAGCGTCTTCTTTGTCCTTCCATTACATGGAGAGCAAATTGGATATCTCACGCCACAGGTGCCAAGATAGACTGAGCTTTTAGGCCTTTGTGAGATGGAGTTTTTGTTTTGGTAAAAGACACAAAAACATGTTAGTTTCTTAGTGTGGTGATACCAGTTCGAGTCATATGCCTTTTTAAAATGATTAATCGTCTCTCTCAAGTGGGGTTTATTATCTAACTATACATTAAAATGGACCTCACTCAAATGTTCTATGGATTCAAGAAACTAAAAGAATCTGAATTTAGGGTTTACGGATCTATATATCCACTAAGTAGGCAAATATAAATAGAGGGAGTAAGTAATAAACACCTAAACAGTCATACGTTAACGTTCCTAAGCATTTATTCATATTTTGATTTTGCAATATTTAGGGAATATTCTTATACTCCATCAATCATGTTGAATGTAGCATATAGCTTTTTGAAATTCTCTTAATTCTTTACCAGTAATATCTGCATGTTAAACGCAATTTATCAACCGAATCTCTCAGCTACTATTTTTGATTTTATAACAAAAATAATTAATTTTGGAAGATTGTTTGGATATCAAAACTCACAAAAGTAATCAATTTGATTGACAATGAAAAACTAAATGATTTGCATAAATTTTTCATGAAAAAACTAAATGTTTCTTTTAATAAAAAAGGATCTTTATGATACACAATAATAACAGCATTTAATTTTGAAACGCTCGGGAATAAGAGCCACTTCAACGTATGAATAGACACGATCGGTTTCGTATCTCCAACAAACAAAAAAACAAAAGTTCCCACCTTTCCCTCTCATTTCGCCGCTACAATCCGCCGCCGAATCAACTCTCCGGTGAGTTCTTCAAAAACCCAGATTCCGTTCTTAAATAACCATTGTAGTCTGAATTAGAGAAACACATCACTTTTAGTATTTGATAGAAGGGAAAAATGTTAAACAAATTCAACTTTGCGATTTTGACTATTATAATCCTCATTTTTCAGAATATCCATAAAACACACACACAGTTATTATTAACTATCTAAAAAACACTTAACTTTTCGTTGAATGAATCGATTTAAACCCAACGTTAATTACATTAACAGAAAGTTTAAACAAAGTTAATTCCCTTCGTTAACCATGTGTTCTGTCCAATTAAATGTGCTCTGTCCAATTAAAAACCACCACATTTCTTTTTATTTTTCAAATCGATTTGGAGGTTTTCTCAAAGACAAACCCTAACTTTTTTGATTCACCACCAAAAATCTCGAATCTCATTTAAATCCGAACCCATCACTAACGACGAGAATTAACTTTGTTTAAACTTTATGTTAGTGTAATTATCGGGTTTAAATCGATTCATTCAACGAAAAGTTAAAGGTTTTTTAGATAGTCAATAATAAATGTGTGTGTTTTTGTGACTATTCTGAAAGGTGAGGATTATAATGGTCCAAATCGCAAAGTTGAGAATTTGTTTAACATTTTTCCCATTATAAAGGAATAAACATCTCTTTTTTTCTTTTTTACACTGTTGTTGTTGTTGTTTGTTGATGCTCTTAGGGTCTCGTGATGATGCCTGGGCCTGATAGGATCAGCGAGTTGCCTGAACCTTTGCTTACTCATATACTCTCATTCCTTCCCACTAAACACTCAGTGAAGACAAGCGTCTTATCAACCAGATGGAAGAATCTATGGCAAGGTGTTCCAGCTCTTGACTTAAACTGCGATGACTTCCCTTATGGACAAGACCAAGTTGTCCTCAGCTTCCTCGACAGACTCCTCGAGTTTGACCCACGCCTTCTAAAAGTCAAAGTGAAGTGCGGTAGCGTGGATATAGACGGGCTCAAGGATCGGATCAGTACATTGATTCAACGTGGACCTCAACATCTAGAACTTGAGAGTTGTACTGATTATATAGATCACGACTACAATTTTCACTATTCTTCCATCGACTACGTGCCTCTCAATTTGTACACAAGCAGGACACTGGTTTCCTTGAAGCTCACGTTTTCTGGTCTTGAGGATCCTGGTTTTGTTTCTATGCCTTGTCTTAAATCAATGACTCTTGTCAAAGTTCACTTTCTTCACGCTGCGAACCTGGAGAAACTCGTGTCGGGATGTCCTGTTCTTGAAGAGCTTACCATGATAAGGAATATGGATTCTAGTTTTGAACGTGAGGTTGATAGTTTCATGACTGTGAGGTCTGGGAGCTTGAAGAGGTTTCGTGTTCCGCTCTCTCACGGAGAAGATTGCAGTTCGAGAGTGAAATGCACACTTGAGATCGATGCTCCAATGCTAGAGCATATGATTCTTGGAGAAGATCATTATGATGTGATCATGGTAAAGAACCTCAACTCTTTGGTCATGGTTGACCTTGATGTCAAGTTTGTTGTTGAGTTTGGAGAGTTCTTTGATTCGGGGGACTTATCAAAGATAAATGAAGTACGTTATTTTCTTTCTGGGATCTCTGGTGTAAGCCACATGATCATCTCTGAGAAAACAGTGAAGGTATGTGTATATTTTAGACAGGACTTTGTCTCATTAAAAACCTCTCACTTATTTATATATATAATCTTGGTGTTTGCAGGCCTTTGAGCTTTACTCGAGAGTGGGGTTGATTCCTAAATTCAGTTACTTGACACGTTTAGAAGCTGTGTTCCGTAGCAATTTATTACAGTTTTTGCCAGCATTTCTTGAATGTTGCCCAAATCTGAAACACCTAATCTTGGTACAAATATCTCTCTCAACTAACACAGTGTGATTTGGTCTAAGTTTATAGGTTTCAACTCAGCCTTTTATGTGTGTGTTTCCAGGAGGTTTATTATTCAAGGGAGATGGAGGATGCATTTGAATTCACGAATGTGCCGGGGTGCTTCTTATCGACTCTGGAGTGTGTTCGGCTAAAAAGAATCCATGAGTGGGAGGAAGAGGAAATAAAAGTAGCCACTTACTTTCTTGAAAACGCTGCAGTCATGAAGAAGCTAACTCTGAGTCTCACAGATTTTCCTCGTTATGTCTCGGATGAAGAAATCTTTGGGGGGGTTAACAAAGTTAAAAAACGTTCTCCAGGATGTCAAATTCTTCTTGATTGGGAGTTATGTTGATGCTCTCATGGATGAGAGATCAGTATCATTGCAGGAGCCTGTTCCTGTCATGAAAATTTGCTGTTAAAGTCTTTTTGTAGACATTTTCTTAGTTCTGGTTGGATTCTTAAACCATGTTTACATTGTGGAGCTTCTCACTAGAATGGTTTGATTTGATTTGATTTGTTTTTTTTTCCATTATGTTTTTCTGTTTCATATTTGCCTATTTGGTAACGTTTGGCGTGTAAACTAGTTCTTGTTATTGGCACATAGAAAGGGAAATGTTAGTGTGATCTTGCACAAAGACTCAACGGCTGGAGATGAGTTGACTTCATATAATCACGCCATTATTATGGCAATCCTTATGGACAAAAGCAAAGCTTTTTTATTCAGAAGGTGAAAGCTTGGATGTATAAACACTATGATGGATTCCTCAACAAGGTACTTTAGATCATTATTTACAACATGAAATCAACTGTATTAGCTTTACATTCTCACACTTCAAGTGCCAAGATCGACTGAACTTTTACGCCTTTGTGAGATGGAATTTTTGTTTTGGTAAAGACGAAAATGTTTGTTCATGGGGTGATCATATGCTTTTTTTCAAGGGCAAATCTCAAAAATAACACATTTCTAAGTTTATGTCACAAAAATAACATTTAAAAACTAAAATGATCAAAAATAGTATTTTATTTTTTGAAAATTTTAATTTCTTTTTGTTTTTCAAAAATTGAAATCTTATCCCCAAAACCCCACTTTCCAACTCTAAACCCTAAAACCTAAATTATAAATCCTAAATCCTAAACTTTTAACCCTAAACCTTATCCCACCCCTTAACCCTAAACCCTAATCTAAATTAATTTATCATTGGGATATATGTGTATATTTATCACGTTTAATAAAACATTAAGTCCTATTTTGATTATTTTTATTCTTAATTGTTAGATTTGCGACAAAAACGTTTTTAGTGATATTTTAGTCATTTTCTCATTTAAAAGGATTAGTAATATATCTCTAGTGGTTTTCTCACCTAAGTATCCGGCTACATACTTTTCATGAACCAAACGTTCAATAGATAACTTTATATAAAAAGATCTCCAAAAGATTTTCTATAACTTCAAATATAGAATTTTTTGCTCTCAATATGAAGTTTCACCCCCCATAATTTTAAATTTGAAGTTTATCTTTTTATTTGTAATTTAGTCCTTATATTTACATATCTTATTTACGATTCTTAAGTATTTTCTTATTTATCATTTTAATCTTTAAAAAATTATCTCACAAATCTTCTAATTTATTTCTATATATTAAGCTTTACACATAAAATTAAATAAAAAACTTAAAATAAGATTTATATTACTTTAAAAGTAGAATTAGACAACAAGAATATTATAAAACAAACTTAATTAAAATTATTTTTAAAAAGGGACATGAAAACATAATTATTATAGTAATTTAAATATTACAAAAATACTAATAATCTAGTAAATCTCGCCTGGAAACTCCAAAAAATTTCAAATCCAAACAAATTTTTGTAACCGAAGATGGTTGTTCTTGTTGTTCTTGACATTTTTTTGTATGATTCTTTCTTGTTCAGAACCAATGTATTTACGAGTATTAATATCACCGATATAAGCTAAGTTTTTAGCAATATTTTATTTTTCCTCGTTTACTTCTTTTAAAGCTAATTTCTTTGCTTCATTTTCATTCGTAATTCAATTATCTCATGATGTTTATCCTGGCTTGTTGCACTTTCTTTTAAAAAATCAAGGATTTGTTTGTTGGATGATATCAAAGTATCAGCCGCTTTATTATTACCTTTGCTAGTCTTCCTTTTGATTTTTGCTTTCTTCGATCCAATAGGACGTGAACTTGCCATCATCACTACTTAAATTGATTGAAAATGAAGGCATTTTGAAGATTGTGATGTCAGAAATAATTTTATGAAATAATATTTCTATTTCTAGTTTAATATTTTAGTGTAAACTTTTATTAACTAATATTCTTGTAATATTTTTATATATGCGTTAATTATTTATAAAAGTTTTATGAATTTTCATTAACTGTGTCAAATTTAAGAACTATAATGTAATATATAAATAATTTTGAAGTTTTTCTTTTGGAGAAAAACACTTTGAAACTTCAAATAAAGAATTTTTGAAACTTCAAAATCGAATTTTTTTTTGGAGATGCTCTAAATGAAAGAAACTAACAGAATTTGGAATGGGTTTGCAGATTCTATAATACAGGTTGGATCTAAAACCAATGTATTGTATTCATTTTTTTTATATCTGTGAAAGAAATATTTATACCAACATAACCATTGAATGAAAATAATGAATTAACTATAGATACTATGTCAAAAGGATTTTTATTAGTTTTGATCATGTAAATGTAGAAATTAGCCATTTGGGAATTCTGTGAATCTTTACCAATAAATCTGACTATTACATGCAATTTTTTTGTTTTAATCTTTTCATTGCTTTTATAAATAACAAGAAAATAATTGATTTTGGGAATATTCTTTGGAGTCTTGGACATCATATCTACCAATACTAAAACCATACTGAGTATGGTAATATATATTTCTCCAAAGATACTCATTAATTTGAAAAAAAAATATTCCGATAGTATACCATGAAAAATATATATAAAAAATAAATGTTTCTCATATAAACAAATCTTAATGTATTAAAGACAGCTTTTATTTTTGTTTCTCATATTTTTTTTTGTCACAACTACCTTCATTAATAAAACAACTAGTTTGGTGGGGGCATTAAGACAGCCTCACCCACTTCTTGTTCAAACAAAGCTAAGGCTGACTTAGCAAGAAGATCAGCCTCACCATTTCTCTCACGTGGAATCCATTCAAAAGCAATACAATCAAAAGCAAAAGACAGTAAAGAAATATCTTCGAACACTCCATAGAGTTCCAGCGGGGGCGATTTATAATTAATCGCCTTACACAGCAGAGATGAGTCTGTTTCGAAGCGTACCCCCTTCAGACCCCTAGCACCACAATCCTCCATAGCAGTTTTAAGTGCTAAGCCTTCCGCCACCAGTGCCGAACCGATGTAGTTGAGTCCTTGTTTGTGGGATATCCTCTGTTCTTGGCTCAGAATTGTCCAACCAATCCCTGCATATTTCGTTGATGGTGACCACGCAGCATCCGTGCGAACAACCGTGTCCACCTCTTGCACCGGAGCTTTGCTGCTCTTTCTTGCCATCTTGGCTTCCTTCTTCTGGGCTATAGACCATTCCCGAGCTGCAACTATGGCCTGCGTCAGGGTTAGAACTGGATTCCCAGCAAAGTTTTCAAAACAAAATTTATTCCGCGATTTCCATAGTGACCAAAGGATCCAGGGCACTAATGGAGAGGAGGAAACTCCCGCAGGAGGGAGACAGGTGAGCCCATGAAGGACCATCCAATCAGCTCTCAAATCTGTCATTCCACTAATCTCAAAGCCACTCACCAAAGGGGCGAGTTTCCACAACTCCCTAGCAAATGGACAATGAAAGAAAAGATGATTAATAGATTCAGAGCTCCCGCAACGCTTACACTTCACCTCCGCGTTGATATGACGAGCTACCAGCCGTTCCCCTACCGGCAAGATTCCCTTGAGACTTTTCCAGGTAAACATTTTAATCTTTGGGGGAAGGTTTAGGTTCCACACCGATTTTCTCCAGTCAAATTCATTTGTAGCTTCGTCTTCAAGAATAACCTCGACAGTCTCAGCCATTGCTATATAGTAACCTGTTTTCACCGTGTACGTACCTGTCGAGGTTCCCAGCCATCGCAAAACATCCGGTGCTCCCTTAGAGCTCGGCCGAATATAGAGGATCTCCTCCTCATCAAAAGGAAGAAGGTGACGGATTTTTCCACGGTCCCACTCCCCTGTTCCTGCTACAAGAAGGTCACTAACAGTTACTGCTGTTGAAGTTTCCGTTGCAGGACCCCAAGGGCGTTTAGGAGTTTGAAGACTCAACCAAGGATCATCCCATATATTGATCGAAGCACCATTTCCAACTACCCAACCTAGATTCTTGATCAGCAAGTCTCTGCCCACCAGAATGCTCTGCCATCCGTGGGAAGCGGCACTTGGAGCCTCACACTCTAGGAGATTTCCATCTGGGCAGTACTTAGTGAGGAGGGTTCGGCCCAGTAATCCGTTAGGATTCTCCAGCAACCTCCAACTAATCTTTGCGAGGTATGCATCATTGAACGCTTCGACATCGCGAAGCCCTAAACCACCATCTCCTTTCGACAGCGTAAGTTTAGACCAGGCAATCCATGCCATCTTACGTTTCCCTGCTCTATCATCCCAGAAAAAACGAGTAAGTGCAGATTGGATACGCTTGCATAACGAGCCAGGGAGCTTAAAACATGTCATTGAGTAAGACGGGATCGGGGTGAGCACACTCTGCAGCATAACTAATTTGCCAGCTGATGACAAGAATCTGTTTGACCAGCCCTTGGCTTTTTGTGTGATACGGTCCACAATGGACGAGAAGAGATCCCTCTTTCTTTTACCGAACAGTTCCGGCAAACCCAAATACTTGCCAACACCCCCCTCCTTCTGGATTTGTAGCTCCCCATGTATTATCTTTTTAAGCTCTCCCGGCGCTTTCCGAGAGAAAGTAATAGAGGATTTCTCTCTATTAATGGATTGTCCCGACGCTGCTTCGTAAGTGGAAAGGATCGCTTTAAGGGCAGTGGCAGACGCCTTGTTCGCATTTAAGAAGAACATCGTGTCATCAGCAAATAATAGGTGGGATATACGGGGACTCCCCCTCGCCACCTTGATCCCTTGGATACGTCCGTCCTGTTGTGCTCTGTTACAAAGACCCGAGAGCACTTCGCTACATAAGATGAATATGTAGGGTGAGAGGGGGTCGCCTTGGCGAATCCCTCGGCTCGGTATAACCATTCCTCTAGGCGAACCGTTGATGAGGAAGGAGTATGTAACAGACGAGATGCACTGCATTATCAGTCCAATCCAATGCTGGTGGAAACCAAGTCTCTCCAGAACCGAAGAAATAAATCTCCATTCCAGCCGGTCATAGGCTTTAGACATGTCCGTCTTGACCGCCATAGCAATCCGCTTCTCAGCCTTAGAAGTCTTAAGCGTGTGTAGCACCTCATGAGTAATTAGCACGTTATCTCCGATTGCTCTTCCCGGGACAAAAGCAGACTGATTTTCCGAAATAATTTTGTCCAACAAGGGATGCAGTCTCTTCTGGAGGATTTTCGAGTAGACCTTATACTGAACATTGCACAATGCTATTGGTCTGTAATCTGACACCCGCTGAGGCGATTTGATCTTGGGGATGAGGCATACGTGGGTATTGTTGATCCCGTTCGGTAGAATACCCGTTCTAAAACTGCTCTGGACCTCATTAACCAAGTCTGAGCCTATCTCATTCCAATGTGTGTGATAAAAGCTCGCTGAGAAGCCGTCTGGTCCAGGGGCCTTCTCCCCATTATCGCAAAAATAGCCTCCTTAACTTCCAAGGCTGACGGGATAGCAATTAACTTTTCGTTATCCTCCTGGGTGATTAAAGGTTGCAGTGCATAGTTCACTGTGTCTCTGCTGTCACCTGGAGTTGCAGTGAACAAAGTCTTAAAATAGCTCTCTACCAGCTTCACAATGTCTGCCTCTTTATACACCTTTATACCATCTGTGTTTTCGAGAACTGTGAAGGCATTCGCCCGGCGTCTATTCTTGGTGGCAGAGTGAAAAAATCCACTGTTTCTATCGCCTAGCTGAAGCCACAGAAGGCGGCTCCTTTGCTTCCAGAACGCCTCTTCCGCAATATAGGCATCGTTCAGCTTTGAATAAATTTTCTCGATCAGCTGAGTGTCATTGAGGGGACTAGTTAGTGCATCCTCCAATTCCTTTTTCTGCTGCTCAATAGCGATGCTACTATTCAGATGCTGGCGTTTATTCCATTCTGAGATGGCTCTTCTGGTAGACACTAGTTTCTCAGAGAAATTACCATCCTCCACGCTTGACCAAGAGTCACGAATGATTTTAATGGCTTCCTCATTTGTATTGAGTCGCCGGTCATATCGAAAGAGGCCTTTGCGTTTCAAAATTGTTGGATCCAGGAAGGAGAGGAGGGGTTTATGATCAGACCCTTCATAATTTAGGTATTGACATCTTGCAGTGGGATAGTTCTCCGCCCATTCACTATTAGCGACTGCTCTGTCCAACCTACACCGAACAAGGTGAGTGCCTCGCTGGCCTCTCCATGACAAAGGATCACCAGAATGATGCAGATCATACAAGTCCCCTTCAGAGAAGAAAGTCCTCAAATCAGAGTACGATCCTTCTGTTCTATCTGGCCCGCCAACTTTTTCATCTCCCTGGAGTATGTCGTTGAGGTCTCCGGTTAGGAACCAAGGGGCACTCCTGAGTTCCGCAGAAGAGAGCAACTGCTGCCACAATAAATTACGTTGTGCTCTATCCGTACTGCCATAGACAAAGCTAGCAAAAAAGATCTTGCCTTCATATTCAATTTTTGCTTCAATTACATTAGCTGATGAGAATAACACAGAAAGATTGAGCTCTTGTCTCCATAACAGTGCTAGGCCTCCAGCCCCGTGTCCAGTTGGAGGCACTAGAAAGTGTTCTTCATAACCAAGCGTTTCACATTTTTGGAGAACGGTTTCATTGGGATTTTTTGTCTCAATGAGAAAGAAGATATCAGGCCGGAATTTCTTCTCGATTTCCTTGAGACGACAAACTGTCTTGGGATTCCCCAACCCTTGACAGTTCCAGCTAGCCATAGCTAAGGAGCAGGTGCGCCCTGATCCCGAAAATCCACCCTACGTTTAGTTGATTTCGGGATTAGGTTGATGATTGGGTCATTGTCCGAGTTTGAGGTCGCTGCCTTGTCCTGCAAACCAGTCCCTACAATAGGACCTCTGGCATTTTTCATTTTAGCTGCTTTGGATGATGCAGCTTTAGAGGTTGTGGCAGCATGAATAGCTCCCTTCCGTCGCGGGGAAGGCCTATTTGATGCCGTTCTTCTTCTGGGAGGTACTACAGCTTGGGTGCCTTTCTTAATACTCCCCTTGCCACTTCCTGGAGGGCGGCCTGGTTTGCGCTTTGCCGTTGTTGTCTCTGTATCTAGCTCCTTCATTGGGGGGTCACTTGAGGGACCGAGTCTCATCACAGCAGGAATTCGCTCTACACGGTCTGAATGACTTGCTCCCTTGTCCTCGGGTGACCGAGGAGGGGATAGAGGCTGTGGTCCCAAACGGAGTGAAGGGTGGAGTCTGTCTCGGGAAGAAGACGTGGTCGCAGCAAGGATTTCCCCTGAGTTAGCCTCCTGGATAGGTGCGATAGGTCCCAATCTTTGGCTCATCAGGGGGCGCGGTGGGGTGACCTGGAGATACTCCTTGTCAACCAAATCTCTGGTAGAGTCGGCACGAGCGATTAGGAGTGCAGTGTTTTCCAACTGTCCTCGTTCTTCTGCTTGTCTCATCCGTTCCTGACGAACTTGTCTTTCCGAGGGATCAGCACTCAGAGTATATTGGATCATAGCATCGCGTGCCTTAGAGAGCGCACCATCAAGCACTTCTTGAGGAAACTCATCATGTCTAGACAGAGGAGGAATCCCTCGAGCATTCTGATCCTGGCGGTTTCTTGAAACACACGACTCAGTATCCTTGTTCCCATGGGCGGTCTTCTGGACTTCACGATAATAGCTTCTCCCCGGCGGGACATCGGGGAGACCATTTGTAGAAGAACCTCTGTGAAAACGATCAGATCGAGTACGGTCTCTAGCCTGAGAAGTTCGACGCTGCGCACCTCTTTCTTGCCAGGATTTTGATGAGGTCTTATAAGCTCTCTGGTGGTGAGACTCCAGTTGAGGCTGTAGATTCCGGTTGTCATAACTTTTCCTGGAATTAGAGACCGAGGTCTGAAAATGGGAGAGATCTCCCTTCTTAGTATCACGAGTAAGAGGGTTTTCGCGCTGGGAGAAACGTGAGGAGGTGTGTGAATGCTCTCTTCCAGGGGCCATTTCTTTGGCAGATACATCACCTCCTCCTTTACTCTTCTCATCATGACTTGCTTGTAGTGCTTTGGCTTCCGCTCGGGCCACCAAGCATTCCTTTAGCTCATGGTCAAGCTTCATACATTTAGTACAATGTTTATCTAAGCGCTCATAGACCAGCGTTGTATGGACCTCATCCCCATTTGGGAAATCCACTATAGATTCGGTGATAAGTGGGAGTAGGCCGTCAACATGGACTCTGATTCTAACAGACACAGGAGTGATGTCCGCTTTTTCATACAGCCCAATATTTTCACCAATGACTTTGACGATAGGCTCTGTCCAAAGATGAACAGGAAGACCCTGGATTTTAATCCAAAAAGGTATGAGGGATGAGAATTTGGGAGACACAGTCGGTTCCCATCGCTGTAATATCACCATCCATCTTGCATAGAAATAGGGGCGTTGTTCTAAGACAGCAAGCAGATCAGATTCCAATTCGAACTGGAATTGAAATAAACCATTCCCCAGGTCAGCTCCAACCGGTTTGAACTCGGTCTTCCAGTGTTCAGAGAAGAAAGGGATTAACGACCACACTTTCTGAGCTGTCTTGTTGGTTACTCTACCAATCAGGGTTAGAGAGTGTTTACGCAGGAGTTCCGCGTTTTCAGGGAGGGGCGCTTTAACGCGAGCATTCCTTGCCGGTTGTTGAGAAACAAGATCGAGACCTTTTCCTTTTTCCGCAGAGGAAAGTCTCCGGTGAGACATTGTAACAAAAGTGGTTCTTAACGATGTGGGTCTCCCGCTTAAGGGAATCCCCTTAAGTCAGGGAAGAAGAGTTGTTGTTGGGGCTCCTCCGCACTCCCGAGAACTTGCACGTATGGAGAGGTAACAGAAACACCAAACAAACACAAGACAAACAACCAAGCCACCTGCACACACCAGGAATCCCCGGTAACTTAAGCAGAAAAGGTCCAGATTCCTGAACAGAGAGGAAAACAGAGTCTTCGAAACCAGCAAACTTGGTTTTGGTTGACGCAGAACATCTTCAAGAGATACTGTTCCGGAGGAAAGGAGGCTTACCGGCGGCGGAGGCGGGCCTGTCGACCGGAGTCGCAGGCGGAACCCGGTAAAAGCCCTACAGTTACTTCTATGGACCAGCAGATTATTCCCGAAGAGGGAAAAATTTGAAAACGCAGAAAGGGGACAGACTCTCTGCACCAATCAGAATAGAAGGACCGCTGGGTCAAGGAATGAGCACGTCTATGGACCGGGGGGTAGTGACCGAGCTAGGGAAAAGTGCCTGGGAGAGAAAGTTTTCTCTTTGCACTCAAATCACAAACAATTTAATCATTTTTTTGTTTCTCATATAAAAACAAATCTTAATGCATCAAAGACAGCTTATATTTTTGTTTCTCATATAAAAACAAATCTTAAAGTATTAAAGACAGCTTTTATTTTTGAATCGCTTCAATCGTATATATAAATAACCTAGGATTCAATAACGACCGATCCTTTATATGCTCTGTTGCTCTTAGGGTCTTGTCTCCTGATGATGCCTCGGTGCGATAGGATCAGCGATCTGCCGGATGCTTTGCTTACTCATATACTCTCATACCTTCCCACTAAACACTCTGTGAAGACTAGCGCTTTATCAAAGAGATGGAAGAATCTCTGGCTAAGTGTTCCAGTTCTTGACTTAATCCTCAGTGACTTCCCTTATGAAGAAGACCAAGTGATCCTCAGCTTCTTTGACAGACTCCTCACTGCTAATTCACGCCTTCTAAAAGTCAAGGTGAAGTGCGGTAGCGTGGATATAGACGGGGTCAAGGATCGGATCAGTACAGTGATTCAACGTGGACCTCAACATCTAGACTTTGAGAGCTCTACTAGTTATCCTTTTATCGATTACATGCCTTTGAACCTCTATACAAGCAAGACATTGGTTACCTTGAAGCTCACGTTTTCGGGTGTTGAGTATCCTGGTTTTGTCTGTATGCCTTGTCTTAAATCCATGACTCTTGTAGAAGTTCACTTTCGAGATTATGTGACGTTGGAGAAACTCGTGTCAGGGTGTCCTGTTCTTGAAGACCTGACCTTGACAAGTGATACGGATTCTAATTTTGCGGGTTCGGTTGAAAAGATTATGCGTGTGAGGTCTGGGAGCCTGAAGAGGTTTCGTGTTTCTCTCAGGAACATAGGTTGGTGCGATGCGGGAGTGAAATGCAGACTTGAGATTGATGCTCCAGTGCTAGAGCGTATGACTCTTGGAGAAGATTATTATGATAGCATCGTGCTAAAGAACCTTAATGCATTGTTCAAGGTTGATCTTGATATCAAGTTTGGTGTGTTCTTTGATCCGGGGGACGTTTCAAAGAGGAATGAAATCCGTTTCTTTCTCTCTGGGTTATCCTGTGTAAGACACATGATCATCTCCGAGAAAACAGTCAAGGTACACAGCAGCAATTCATGGACTTTGTCTAGTTAAAAACCTCTCACTTATTATATAATATTGGTGTTGCAGGCCCTTGAGCTTTACTCGAAAGTAGACCTGATTCCCAAATTTAATAACGTATCACGTTTAGAAGCCAAGTTCCCTTGCAACTTATTGCACTTTTTGCCGGCCTTTCTTGAATGTTGCCCAAATCTGAAACACCTAATCCTGGTAAAAAAAACTCTTAAATAACACTTTGTGGGTTTTGTCTATGTTTGTTACTGAAAACTCAGCCTTTGTGTGTGTTTCCAGGAGGTTGATTATTCAATGGTGGTGGAGGATGAATTTGAACCCACAAATGTGCCTCAGTGCTTCTTATTATCAACTCTCGAGTGTGTTCAGCTTAAAAGAATCTATTTGTGGGAGGAACTGGAGATGAAACTAGCCACTTTTTTTCTTGAAAACGCTTCTGTCCTGAAGAAACTCACTCTGAGTCTAACAAATTATCCTCAATATGTCTGTGATCAAGAATTCTTTGACAAGGTTAATAGAATTACAAAACGTTCTTCAGCATGTCAAGTTCTTCCATAGTGAGAGTTATGTTGATGCTCTCATGAATGAGAGATCAGTATCATTGCAGGAGTCTGTTCCTGTCGTTGAAATTTAAAGTTACAAGTCTTTTTGTAGACATTTCTTAGTTCTGGTTGGGTTCCTTAAACCATGGTGGGTGATACTGATACAAGTTCTTCACTGTGAAAGATTTAGAAACTATAAATATGAAACTTTTAGTTTTTTTTTTTTTTTTGGTATTATGTATTGAAAGGAAGGAAGCCAAGAGACTATGATGAGCATGTCTTCAAATATGTTGCTATTTGGTGATTGTTTCTCTCTCCTGCTTCACTGTGTTTCATATGTATTTACAGATGAAAGTTAAAAGCCTAGATCAAATCAGAATTTCTCTAATTCTTTTCATTAACTGTATTTAGTTTTCTTCCGAACATATCAAAACTATAGAGCTGTCCGGTGAGGAGTTTGATTCTTCTAGCACAGTTCATGCAAACTTGCCAAAGTAATTTCAGGTTTGACAATTTATGTGCAGGATGCAACTCCTAAATGGTGCTGGAGCTTCTTCTCACAAGAATGTTTCCCTGTTTCATGTTTGGGAACGTTTGGCGTGTAAACTAGGTTCGTGTCTAATGTAAACTCCTGCAGCTTAAGTACTTATTGGCACATAGAAAGGGAAATGTAAGTGTGATCTTGCACAAAGACTCAACGGCTGAAGATGTGTTGAAGTCATGTATTCACGCCATTGTTATGGCAAACCCTATGGAAAAGAGCAAAGGTTTTTTATTCAGAAGGTGAAGCTTGGATGGATAAACATTTTGATGAATTCGTCAACAAGATCATTACAACATGAAATCGACTGTATTAGCTTCTGTTTTTCACTCATTTTTAAAACCTTCTTATGTAGGTGAGATGTGGAAAACAGAGGATCTTCTTTGTCCTTCCGTTACATGGGTGCCAAGATTGACTGAGCAAATCATATAAAAACTTATTAAAAATCAAATAACTGAATTAACCATATTTTTAAATGATTTTTGTTTAGTTTTTAATCATGCAAGTGTAAAATTAGCTTTTTGGGAATTCTCTTGAAAAATTATTACTTTTCCTTTTCGTTGCTTTTATAGTTAACAAATAATTGATTTTGGAAATATATATTTCTCAAAGGATACTTATTGATTTGCATGAATATTCCGAGGGTATACCATGGAAACATCAAAATAAAATTTTCTTTTATTTTTTATTTATTTAAAAGAAGCTTTTATTTTTGAAACGCTTCATACATATAAATACTAAAAAGATCGGTTATTGTTATGCTCTTTAGGGTTCTAGTATTCGATAAAGACGTCTTCTTTTTACATGCTGCTGTTGTAGTTGTTTGTTGATGCTCTTAGGGTCTCGTGATGCCTCGGTGCGATAAGATCAGCGAGTTGCCGGATGCTTTGCTAACTCATATACTCTCATACCTTCCCACTGCACTCTCGGTGAAGACTAGCGCTTTATCCACAAGATGGAAGAATCTGTGGCTAAGTGTTCCAGCTCTTGACTTAAACTGCGACTTCTTCCCTTATGGACAAGACGAAGTGGTCCTCAGATTCTTTGACAGACTCCTCGAGTTTAACCCTGATTTACGCTTCCTAAAAGTTAAAGTTAAAGCCACCTTCGGTAACGTGGAGATAGAGGGGCTCAAGGATCGGATCAGCACAGTGATTCAACGTGGACCTCAACATATAGAACTTGAGAGTTGTACTGCGTATAGAGATCTTGACACCCAATACTATCCTTGTGTCGAATTCGTGCCTCTGAATTTGTACACAAGCAGGACACTGGTCACCTTAGAGCTCACGTATTCGGGCATTGAGGATCCTGGTTTTATTTGTATGCCTTGTCTTAAATCCATGACTCTTGTATATGTTCACTTTCGTGATGCCACGAGTCTTGAGAAACTCGTGTCGGGATGTCCTGTTCTTGAAGAGCTGACCTTGGTTAGGGATATGCAATCTAATTTTGATCGTGAGGTTGATAGTTTCATGACTGTGAGGTCTGGGAGCTTGAAGAGGTTTCGTGTTCCGCTCTGGCACGAAAGATATTGTCACAGATTGAGAGGTGAAATACACAATTGAGATTGATGCTCCAAGTCTAGAGCATATGACTCTCGGACAAAATCATTTTGATAGCTTTGTGGTGAAGAACCTGGATTCTTTATTCATGGTTGACCTTAATATCTTGTTTGATGTCATGTTTGATCCGGGCAACTTATCAAATATTAAAGAAGTCCGCTGCTTTCTCACTGGGATATTGAATGCAAGACATATGATCATCTCCCAAACAACAGTGAAGGTATATGTATAACTTTTCTAATTGAAAACCTCTCACTTAATATATATATATATATATATATATATATATATATTTCTGCAGGTCCTTGGGCTTTACTCGAACATAGGGCTGATTCCCAAGTTCCTTAACTTAGCACGTGTAGAAGCCGTGTTCCCTTGCAACTCATTGCAGTTTTTGCCAGCCTTTCTTGAGTGTTGCCCTAATCTGAAACACCTAATCTTGGTAAAAAAAAATCTCTCAACTAACTCTGTGTGAGGCTTTTGTCTACATTTAGAATTGCAAACTCAGCCTTTTCGTGTTTTTTCAGGCGATTTTTTATCCAACAGAGATGGAGGATGTATACCAATACCAACTAACAAATGTGCCTGGGTGCTTCTTATCGACTCTCGAGTGCGTTCAGCTTAAAAGTATCTATGCGTGGGGAGAACAGGAGATGAAGTAGCCACTTACTTTCTTGAGAAGGCTGCAGTCCTGAAGAAACTCACCCTGAGTCTCACAGATGAAGAAATATTCGAGGAGGTTAATAGAGTTGCAAAACGTTCTCCAGGATGTCAAATTCTTGCTGATTGGGAGTTATGTTGATGCAATCATGAATGAGAGATCAGTATCATTGCAGGAGTCCGTTCCTGTCATTGAAAATTTGCAGTATAAACTCTTTTTGCAGACATTTCTTAGTTCTCGTTTTTTTTTTTTCGACGAAATGAATTATATTGACTGATCTGTTATTAAATTGGAGAGTAAAAATCTCGGACAGGTATGGAACACACTCCATAGATTTTCAGAAATAATTGACTTCCTAGCTAATAAATCAGCACATGAGTTTGAGGCTCGATTCCTATAGACAAATAGAGTTGCTTCAAAATGATTCTTCCAAGCTGCTATGGTGTTAATAAATTGAGTAAGACGTAAGTTCCTAGCTTGACCCTGAATGCATTTGTTCAAATGGATATTATCTCCTTCAAAAATTACTTTCTTGTATCCCAAGGAATAAGCAGCTTGCATGGCCCAAATCAATGCTGTTGATTCTCCTTCTTCCACAGTGTGGCGTCCTTCAAATTTTCCCATGCCACACTCTTGTACATTGCCTAAATGGTTCCGAATAATCCAACCCATACCTGAGGGCTGGGAGCCTTCATGATGAGAGACATCGTAGTTACATTTGACCCATCCAACCGGTGGTGACTGCCAATTTTTCATTCTATTGGAAGCCATCGGTGCATCAGTAGAGTTTATGGTTGTCTTGACTATCTGTATCTTCCTCAATCCTAAAATGAGTTATTTGTGGAGACCAATCTTTAGAATTGAAAAGTAAATCATTACGACCTTTCCATAAACGCCACAGTGTCCATATTGCACGATATCGAACCTCCCGAGAAAAGCTTTCATTGTGATACATGTTAAAAATCTCTCTGATTTTGTCCTCCAATGTAGTACTAGGGTCCAATAGTTTAGAACACGGAAGCTCAGAAAGTCTCCATACTGTTTGTGCATAAGGACATTGAAAGAAGAGATGCTCCGGGGTTTCATCTAGATTGCAGCACCGAACACAATTAGGATCCACATTTATATTCCGATGCCGTAGAGATGACTTGATGGCTAGAGCTCTGGACAATAGACACCAAATAAATTGTTTAATTTTAGGCTGAATATCCAGCTTCCATATCTGTTTTGACAAGTCGGGATGCGCGGCGAGTGGTGCTTTAATATCAACCGATGTCCCATTACTTCTGACCATAGTATAGTAGCTTGATCGAACACTATAATTACCATCTTTTGTAGGACTCCAGATTTTGGTATCAGTAGGGAGAAGAGGACGTAAGAAAACCTTTTGTATGAGATAGTGATCCTTTTGTTCGATCAAATCTTTGATGATCTCATAATCCCATTGTTGTGTAGTTGGATCTATCAACGTTGCAACGTTTAACTGGGGATTAGTATAAGGAAGTAGCGCAGGTGATCTTGGTGGGTCCGTCGGTAACCATGGATCTTTTAGTTTGGTTGTCTGACCATCACCAATGACGTATTGTAATCCTAACTTCAATATCTCCCGTCCATGTAATAGAGATTTCCAACCAAATGATGCTTCATATCCTTGTTTTGCTTCCCAAATAGTTGTATTGCGAAAGTAACGAGGTTTCAAAACTTTAAAAATCAGACTCTGTGGACGTTTTGCAATTTTCCATATCTGATTTGCTAAAAGAGCTTGATTGAAAATTCTCAGATCCCGGAAACCCATGCCTCCATCAGATTTTGGTGTTGCTAGCTTTTTCCATGAGACCCATGACATATTACGTTTGCCGTTATGGGATCCCCACCAAAATCCGGATAAGATACTATCTATCTCTGCGCATGTTGAGGTTGGTAATTGATAAACATTCATCGAGTAGACAGGTAGTGAGTGTGCAACTGACTTGATAAGAATTTCCTTTCCTGCCTGTGTTAGAAATCTCGTGTGCCAACCTGATACCTTATGTTGTACACTTTCTCGAATAAATTGTAAATCTTGTCGTTTTTGCCGGCTAATATATTCTGGTAGACCCAAATATTTTCCTCCACCACCTACTTTATCAATGTTGAGAATACTTATTATAGCATTTTTTGTATGCGGAAACACTTTGTCTCCGAAAGTAATAGTAGACTTCTCAAGATTTATGAGTTGGCCTGAAGCGTTTTCATAATCTTGGAAGAGATCATATAATTTCTGTGAGCTCTGTACATCAGCCTTAATGAAAAATAATGAATCATCTGCGAATAATAAATGAGAAACCGGTGGACCTCCAATACTCAAATGCAAAGGTGTTATTTCTAGAGACTGTACTGCTGAATTCACCATTTCCGATAGAACATCAGCACATAAGATAAATAGATAAGGAGATAATGGATCACCTTGACGGATTCCCCGTGATGGGTAAAAGTTTCCATATGGGCTTCCATTAACTAGTACCGAGAAAGATACTGAGGTTACACAAGTCATTACCAGATGTATCCACTGATCCGAAAATCCCTTCTTACGTAGGACTGCTTCCAAAAAATTCCATTCGAGACGATCGTAGGCCTTACTTATATCAGTTTTAACTGCCATATAATTTTTTGCACACCGGTCTCTACTCTTAAGAGAATGATATGCTTCAATGTGCAAGGAGAACATTATCTGTTATCTGCTGTCCCGGTATAAAGGCTGCTTGATTTTCCGAAACTATAGATGGTAGTATCCCTTTTAGTCTCCAAATAAGAATTTTCGAAATAACTTTGTAAACAACATTACATAAAGCTATTGGGCGATAATCTTTCATAGTAGTTGGAGGGTTAATCTTTGGTATCAAGCAGAGGGTTGTGTTATTAAATCCATCAGGGAGAGTACCAGAACTGAAATATTTTTTAACCACTTCAACTATAGATGGCCCGACAATATCCCAATGATGCTGATAAATCCTTGCTGTAAACCCATCCGGTCCTGGAGCTCGTGTACCGCCAATGGAGAATAAACTTCTCTTGACTTCATCCTCACTTACTTCCTTTGTAAGAAGAGCGTTCATTTCATCCGTAATTATAGGGTTGATCGATTCCAAAGTGTTCCCCATATCCAATGTCCCAGAAGTAGAGAAAAGATCTGTAAAGTAAGTAATAGCTTCAGATGATATTGCTATGTTATCTTCTATATCAATCCCAGACTGTGTTTTGATTGTTGTTATTTTGTTTCGTGCCCTTCTATTCTTTGTGCTAGCATGGTAAAATTTTGTATTTCTATCTCCTTTTGTATTCCAACGTAGTCTGCTCTTTTGATACCAAAATTCTTCCTCTTGTCTATATGCTTCAGAGAGAGATGAGTGGAGGTCTGTAATTTTTCTGATTGGAACTGATATATCTGAATGCGCAGCATCAATTTCTGAAAGTAGTGTTGTTATGCGTTTTGCTGCATTTGTCGAATTCAATTTATGCCAATCTGAGATATATTTTCTGCAACACCGTATGCGATAAGTAAACGATGGAGAAAAGTCAACACCGTGTCCATGACCCAACCAACCCTGATGAACTATTTCACATAATTCTGGATTTTCTAATAAACGTTGATCAAACGTAAACCTTTTACGACCATATTCACTGAACTTGCGTATTTGCAGCACCGCTGGCCTATGGTCAGATTCAATAATCTCTAAGTATATAACTTTAGATGCTGGATAATTTGCACACCATTCATCATTACCGAAAGCTCTATCTAACCAACACTGGATAAGATTGTCTTTTCTTTTGTTGCTCCAAGTCAAATTATTTCCTTGATAAGGAAGATCATTCATATTACAGACGGATAGCATTGTGTTGAAGTTAACAAAGCTCCAAGGTTGTCGAACTTTACCACCCAGTTTTTCTTCTTGTGATCTGATTTCATTGAAATCACCAAACATTAGCCAAGGACCAGACCGTGTTGTGGAGATTCTTTCCTTAGTTCTGGTTAAGGTCTCCAACTACATATTTTTTTTTAAACCTTTTACAAAAGGAAATTTTTAATCAAAATAAAATAAAAGAACTAGTATATAACATTGTACTCTAGAATTCATCATTCTGTGATCAGTTTCACAAAAACAAAGTGCCATGATTAATAAAACTGATGATATGGTTTATGGCAAAATATGACATGGATAATTACATTTAATGTTGATTTATATTTTTGATAATTTTTTAAATAAGGTAATAATGCATACTTTATATTTAATATTGATATTTATTTTTGGTAGAAAAATTAAAATATAGTGATAACTCATACATCATCTTTAAAATAAATATATTCAAATATAACACTACACATTTTGATAGTATTCTATTTTCTTTTTTATATTATACAATTTGTATCACAAAAGTTTCAAAAATTACTACAATTTTCAAAAAATATAAATTTCGAATTGTAAAATCATTAGTTTCTTATATAGTATCTTATATATCCACATGTCATCTTTACAATCTTCAAAAAGAAAAATGTGATATAACTACTAAATTGATGACATGACTTATAGAAAAATATGACATAAATAAGTAATGTTGATATATATATTTGATAAACTTTTTAAATATGATAATAACACATACTTACACATACTTTACATTTAATACTATTGATATCTATTTATGGTAAAAAAAATTAAAATATGGTAATAACTCATACAACATCGTTAAAATAAATATATTCAAATATAACATTACAAATTTTGAAATATTATTCTATTTTATTTTTAAATTATATCTCTAAAACAAAAATCATTTTGATTATGGAAATATATACTTCTCCAAAGATACTCTTATTAATCTGCATGAATTTTCTAGTACTAAACCATGAATGGATATATAGTAGAACGTCTATAAATTAATATTCGATAAATTAATAATCATTATGAATTAATTAATTTAATTGATATCAAGTTGAGCCAGTTCAAAATTTGACATAAATTGATATAATAATAAGATAATATTTTTTAGAAAATTTTATGTAAATGTGTGGTCTCACTAAAATTATACATTAATAATTTATATGTATATATATTTTATATAAATAAGAATGTATCATGATATCGTTAGTTTTATTGTCACAATAGATTTAATTATTCATTAAGAGTAGTAACGAATTTAGTTATTATAACTTTTAACATGAAAGTTCAAAGCTAAAACTGATTCGCAAATAATAGTACATATATAATATATATATATATATATAATAAATAAAATCTGAATACTAAATGCTTATTATTATATTATTATTATTATTATTATTATTATTATTATTATTATTATTATTATCTCTTTTTGTTGCTTTATAATTAAAAATAATTGAATTTTGAAACATTGTTTGGATATCATATCTACCAAAAAAATAAAAGCCATTTTGATTATGGAAATATATATTTCTCCAAAGATACTCTTATTAGTATGCATGAGTTGTCTAGTAGTAGATTTATAAAAGTTATCTTTTATTTTAAAATACACTAAAAGATTTCTGATAACAACATAATATATGTGTAATATTATTGATTGTAAAATAAATTTTCTGGCTGACTTTATTATGTCAAATTTTAAAATTATTGATTTTATTTTAATTTTGGCTAATTTTTATTATATTAATTTCTATCTAAACTAAAAAGTTAATTAATAATTATTCATTAAGTACGACCACTTTAGTTACTAAAATTTTTAACGTTAGAGTTTAAAAATTATTTCGCAAATAATAATATAGATATAATACATATATATATATATATATAAGAAATAAATCTGAATATTAAATGCAATTTATCAACCAAATCTTTATCATTATATTTCCTTTTTGTTGCTTTTATAATTTAGAAGAAAATAAACATTTTTGGAAATCATATCTACCAAAAAAAAAATTCATTTTGATTATGGAAATATATATTTCTCCAAAGATACTCTTATTAATCTGCATGAGTTGTCAGTAATAGACCATGAGTGGATATATATCAAAAATAATGATCCTTCTATTAAATAAATCTCATGATGATAAATGATAAAGACAGCTTTATATTTGAAAGCCTCTGAATTAGAGCTGCTACAAACGTATATAAATACCTAAATGATAAGTTTCGTTTCACCAAAGAAAAAAAAACATTCTCCTCTTTTCTCTTTCATTACCGCTCACTATGGCAAATAATCCTCCGGCGAATCAACTCTCTGGTAAGTTTTTCAGAAACCAAGATTGTAGTCTGAATTAGAGAGAAACCCATCTCCAAAGATGTGTCCTTTTTAAATATATGTTGTTGTTGTTGTTGTTTTGTTGATGCTCTTTAGGGTGCGATAGGATCAGCGAGCTGCCGGATGCTTTGCTGACTCATATACTCTCAAACCTTCCTACCAAACACTCTGTGAAGACTAGCGTCTTGTCAAGGAGATGGAAGAATCTGTGGCTAAGTGTTCCAGCTCTTCACTTAATCCACTCGGACTTCCCTTATGGAGCTGACAAAGTGATCCTCAGCTTCATTGATAGACTCCTCGAATTTGACACTGCAACACGCCTGCTAAAAGTTAAGGTGGGGTGTCCTAGGTGGAAGATAGAGGGGCTCAAGGATCGGATCAGTACAGTGATTAAACGTGGACCTCAACATCTAGAACTTGAGACTTGTACTGAATTCCATTCTCATCATGTCGAATTCATGCCTCTGAATTTGTACACATGCAAGACACTGGTTACCTTACAGCTAACGAATTCGGGCATTGAGGATCCTGGTTTTGTTTGTATGCCTTGTCTTAAATCCATGACTCTTGTAGAAGTTCACTTTCGTGATGACACGAGTCTTGAGAAACTCGTGTCGGGATGTCCAGTTCTTGAAGAGCTGAGCTTGTTTAGGGATATGGAGTCTAGTTTTGTGGGTGAGGTTGATAGATTCATGCGCGTGAGGTCAAGGAGCTTGAAGAGGTTTTGTGTTCCTCCCTGGTATGTAAATAATTCCAGTTGGTTAGTGAAATGCACACTTGAGATTGATGCTCCAGGGCTAGAGCATTTGACTCTCGAAGAAGATCATTTTGATAGCATTGTGGTACATAAAGGGACTTCTTTGTTCACGGTTGGTCTTGATATCCACTTTGGTGTCAATAAGACAAAGTATTTTGGCGACGTCTTACTCTCTGGGATATCTAGTGTCAGACATATGATCATCTCCATGAAAACAGTCGAGGTAGACAGCAGTTCATGGACTTTGTATAATTATAAGAGAGAAATTCTCTAGGATACACACCTAAATTTTTTTTTGTCATAAATATAGATATTAAAAATAAAAATGACCAAAATATATTTAAATATTTTATCAAAAATAAATAAATATATATTTATATTTTTGTGTTAACTAATCCTAGAGATTTTTGTTTAAAGTTGAAGAGTGGAGTTTTTGGGATAAGATTTCAAATTTAAAAAAAAAAACTTAAAATTTTCAACATAAGAAACCTATTTTGGTTATTTTAGTTTTTCATATGTATTTTTTTGATAAAAACTTAAAAAATATATTCCAGAGAATTTCCCTAATTAAAAACCTCTCACTTAACACTTGTATTATGTTGCAGGCCCTTGAGCTTTACTCGAAAGTAGGTCTGATTCCAAAATTCAACAACTTGTCACGTTTAGAAGCCATGTTCCCTAGCAATTTTTTAAAATTTCTACCAGCCTTTCTTGAATGCTGCCCCAATCTGAAACACCTAACCTTGGTAAAATCTCTTTAATAACACTTGTGGGTTTTGTCTATGTTTGTTACTGAAAACTCAGCCATTTTGTGTGTTTTTTTTCAGGAAGTTTATTATAGTTGGTGCCTGGAGGATGTATACGAACTCACAAATGTGCCTGGGTGCCTCTTATCGACCCTCGAGTTTGTTCAGCTTAAAAATATCTTTGTGTGGGGGGAACGGGAGATGAAAGTAACCACTTACTTTCTTGAAAACGCTGTAGTCCTGAAGAAACTCACACTGAGTCTCACAAATCATCCTCTACTTGTCCCAGATGCAGAAATATTTGAGGAGGTTAATAAAGTTACAAAACGTTCTCCAAACTGTCAAATTTTTCTTGAACGGTAGCCTAAATTTAAATTTTATAGTTTAATTTTTGTAAAAATATTACTATTGAAGCAAAACATAGTTAACTTTTTATTTTATACAAAATAAAACTTAAATTGTGATTTTTAACTATGTAAAACCAAATTTTATATCTCTATTTTTAATTATATTTCTCCTTAAATGAAAAAAAAAACATAAATCTGTTTCACATTTTATTATTTTTCTATGATTTTTGTAAAAATATTTTTACTTTATATATGATATATAAATTATATAATATATGTAAGAAAAATTAGATATGAAAGTGTTAAAGATTAAAATGATAAATGAAAAAGATTGGATAAGAATGTTTGAAAGAAACATACATGTAAGGAATGAATCTCAAATATAAGGTTTTGTAGTGGCCAAATCTTATTTGACGTTTCAATTCAATGTACAAAACTTTCAAAATTAAGGTTTTCAAGTTGTTTTTGGAGTGCTCAAAACTTTTAAAAATGCTTCAAGTGTTTGATACTCTTATTTATCATGAATAAGTGTTATTTTATGATTTTTTACCACCAAGAGTAAAGAGTAATTAAGGTGAGATCTTGGATCATGTATTTGGTTTATGACTTTAATATGAGTATGATAAAATTCCTCCATTTAGGGGAATGATTGGCAAATGCTTTAGAAGAACTGTAGAAGCTTTCCACAGTCCAAATTATTTCTAAAGCAAAAAGAATTTCCAATCATGCTTTAAAAAGATTTTTTAAAGCCACAGATTTTTTTTTCCATTTTATTTAGTTTTGGCTGTGGAAAACAATAAACCTAGATCATTTATTTTTTGCTTTAGTAATTTATATGTAAATGATTAAACTTTTTAAATTTACCGCTAAAAGCTTACAGTTAAATTATCTACAGCCACAGCAAAAGAAAATCTACAGCTATAATATATTACAGCAAAAAATATAAAGCTACCGCTCATTCCAATCAACCTCTATTTCTGCTGGGTAATGAATCTTACGGAATTGTGATATGGTTTCGGAACGTTGGTTCAAGTTCGGTTAGCTAATACAAAAGAATCATGTCTATACAATACTAGAACATCTTATCTAATTTACATATATCCCTGAACTAGTAGTTCTCCAAAACAGTTCAACTCACATACACATTACACCGATTCAGATCCCATTGTTTTATTTTCAACTGATCAACAGTGAACTCTGTACCTCACCTGAGCTTCTCAATATAGGCTTCTTGGATCGTTGTCGAGATACAAATCTCTTGGGCTTAGATTTGGTATGCAGTACTACACTCTTTGAAGCAGTTTCAGTTGGTGGCTCAATCCCATTTTCCCTCATCTCTTGCAGAAATTTGTCAGCATCAAATACATATCCATTCCTAAGACAACCAGCTATTAGTGCTGTGCAAGACACAAAATCAGGCTTCACTCCACTCTCTTTCATTTCTTGGAATATCCTTTTCGCCTCTTCAACTTCACCAATCTTGCACTTGTGATGAATCAAAACCGTGTAGTAGTGAACGTCTCTTTTAATCCCAAGAGCTTTCATTTCCTTCTTCTTATCCAACTCAGGGTTGTGGTTGAGAAGAACTGTGTACGTCACCACATCAGGCAAGATCCTTCTCCTCTTCATTTCTTGAAAAATATCAGACGCTCTCTTCTTGTTGTTTAACCGGTAATAGTTGTCAATCAAGGCTGTGTATGTTACAACATCAGGTACGATTCCTCCCTTCTTCATTTCTTGAACGAGGGCACAGGCCTTGTTCTCGTTGTTTAACCGGTAGTATGTGTTGATCATGGTTGTGTAGTAGAAAACGTCTGGTTTAACATCACATGCTTTCATGTCTTTATCGATTTTCGGATTGTTCTTGGCTAAAACTGTGTATGTTACCACATCAGGTTTGATTCCTCTCTTCTTCATGTCTCTAAAAAAATCATCTGCCTGCTCCAGCTTGTTTAACCGACAACAGGTTTTAATCAAGATTGTGTAAGTGAACAAATCAGGGGTTATCTCTCTACGTTTCATAGCTTTAAGAAACTTCTCGGCTTTCCCCACATCGGAAACTCGACACCAAGCACCGATTAGCTTCCCATACATGCTCTTCCCAGGCTCAACTCCAAGCTCCCACATTCTCTCCACTACCTTTTGAGCTTTGTCTATGTGATTCTTATCCTTGGCGGCGCAGAGACTAGTGAATAGTGTGAAATATACACTCTTGGGAAGAGGAAACTCCTCTTTAATGAACCGTTCAAACGCCTTATCAAGACGGCCAGCTTCACAATAACCTTTTACAATACCTGCCACGTTTCCTCCAGATTTATTATGTTCCTGATACAAAGCTTCAGCCTCCTTTATTTTACCTGCAACAATCAGGCCTTGGATGACCATGTTGTGTGTAACGGAAGAAGGCTTCACACCTCTATCTTCCATTAGTTTCAAAATATCAGACGCATCCGCTGCATTCCTAGCGAATCCACCGGCAAGTACATTGAACGTAACGATATCAGGTGGTTTCCCTTCCTTGTCCATCTCAATAATCAAGTCAAGGGCTTCCACACATCGACCATGTAGACAGCAACCACCTATTAAAGTCGTGTAGTTGACAACATCAGGAGATATACCTTCACACGTCATTTCTCTGAACAACTCAATAGCTTTATCTACTTTACCGAGCTTTATCAAAGCATCAAAGGCAACGTTGTAGCAGAATCTATCCAGTGGTATGTTCATGTTTCTAAAGTCTACAAACCGATCTAAAGCTTCCGAGAACTCCCCCATCTGACAACAGCATTGAAGTATTGAGCTTGCAATCACAGGGTTTATAATCCTCTTCCCTTGCAGGTCCTTTCTATTGTTAAAGAAACGCAAAGCTTTAGAGAAACACATGTTCTTGCGATGTCCTTCGATTATTGCAGAGTAAACACACACGTCCGGATCAATCCCACATTCCTCCATCTCGAGAAGAGCCCTCTCAGCTTCTTCCAACTTCATCTCATTGCATAAACCTCTGATCACTCTCCCATACGCTACTGCAAGATCACTCTCATCAACAAGGATATTTGCTTCCCTCAGTGGTTTAAGTAGAATATAACCAACACGCGACATCTCATTCCCACAGAGCCCTTCAATTAAATCCATATAAAAAACACAATGCTTCCTCGTCTCTAAGCTTACCAACTTCCTAAGAAACTTCTCTACTCCTTCACTATCACCCTTCCTAAACAACGCGTTAACCACAACAACATAAGTATACGCATCAGCATCCCATCCTAACTCCTCTATCCCCCTAAAAAGCTCAATAGCTTCATCAAACATTTCAATCTCCACATAAGCCTTAACCAAAGCACTAGAGACTCTACTCAACAACAAAAAACACAACTTCTCATCCTCTTCAGCGTCTCCAATAACATTCAACAAATCAACAACGCTAAAACCACACTTCTCCTCTCCTTTTCTAATCATCCCCACAAACAAACAGCTCAGCTTCTCATCCAAACTCCAACTACAAACGATTCTAATCACAGCCGCATAGGCACTAACGCTAGGTAAACCCCCGTTTCCTTCAATTCGTTTCAGAAACGACAAAGCGAGGTAAGGATCGTCTCTCATGGTGGTTAACACTCGTAAAACCCCGACTTCGTTTAGCTCTAATGATTTAACATCATCAAAGTTACCTTCTTTGGATTGGTCAGAGTGTGAGACTGTTGAGTTCGTGAAGGCGAGTGAAGGAACCGCGTACATGCGCGGAGACGGTGTTCTAAGGACTAATCCTCTCACGTGTGAGAGTAATGGAAGCGGAAATAACCGCATGGAAATGTTTGACCGTCGGTGCTTTGTGGCAGGTGGAGAAAAAGGATTTTGATTGAGTGGTTTTTCCGACAAGGAGATACCGGCGACGAGCTGATTTTCTCACCGATCTAAGGGTTTTAGAGACAATGAGACAGACACACTTCTGTTCAAAACAAAGGGAGACACACAACTTAAACCGAACCGATTTTTTTTTCTAATTAAACTGAACCAAATTAGCGGATCCAAAAAATCGATTTTGAAATAACCGAAGTAAAAAGGGTTGGCTGGTACATTAAATGTTTTGACCTGTACGGCCCATTAGGCCCATTTCGTTATGCCACGTAGGATTACTACAGCGTTTTTTAAACTACTTTTCATTGGTGTTACTTGCCACGTGTGAGATCTTCTCTATCAAGTACAAACCGCTAAGAAAGCAGAGTAGCTTGCTCTGCCACGACGATGCTTTCATCAGCGACGGCGGCGAGGATTGATCGGCCGGTTTTTCAGGTGGGATATAAAGTGAGAAGGACGTTCAAAGTGACGGCGGAGAAATTTCCGACGTTTCTGCCGAGAGAGGTTGAGAGAATCAAAGACACGTTTGCTCTAAAGTTAGCTTCCAGAATCGAGAGGCTCCCCGTAAAAGTGAGTGCTACTTCTTCCACGTTAACGTAGAATCAAGAACCTATAGTTAGTTTTTTATCATGTAATGTGGGAAACGTGTAGGTGAGCTTCGCTGAAGATAGAATCATGAGTAGTTGCGTGACGCCTCTGTTGCGGAAAGAGACAAGTCCTGTAGTTGAAATTGTATTGAAGTAGTTATTTGTGTTATTGATTATGAAGGCAAGAGCCAATGTATATATACAGCAGTCAGATCCTACGTAGATAAGGACTAAGAAATAAGTACATCATTATCTAGATTAATATAGGAGTTATCTCCAATACTCCCCCTCAAGTTGGAAGTGTGAGATTTCGAACTGCCAACTTGGATAGTATACTCTCAAACAGCGGTCGCGGTAGAGACTTAGTTAGAATGTCCGCCAGCTGATTCTTCGACGTAACATGTTCCGTTTTGATGAGTTTGGACTTGATAGCATCGCGAACATGGTGACAGTCCCTTTCAACGTGCTTGGTGCGTTCATGAAAGACAGGATTGGCAGCAATATAGAGAGCTGACTTACTGTCACAGTAGAGCTTCATAGGGCGAGATGGAGGAATACCAAAGGAGTCGAACAGTTCTTTGAACCATTTCAGTTCTTTAACAGCCACTGACATGGCCCGATATTCTGATTCGGCGGAGGAGAGAGATACAGTGTCTTGCTTCTTTGTTTGCCAAGTCACTGGAGTAGTACCAAGAAAGGTGATATAGGCGCTAAGAGATCTTCTGCTAACTGGACAGGCACCCCAGTCAGCGTCACAGTAAATACTTATGTCAAGAGAGTCATCGGCTTTAAGAAATATTCCCTGACCAGCTGTGCCTTTGAGATAGCGAACGACCTTAAGAGCAGCTTCCCAATGTGGTAAGAGAGGTTTCTGCATGAATTGAGCTAGAATGTGAATAGAGTATCCAAGGTCCGGACGCGTATTAGTGAGATATATCAAACGCCCAATTAGACGACGGTATTGAGCAGCGTTTGCCAAAGGACCTTCTGCACGAGCAAGTTGGTGATTAAGTTCCATGGGAACCGGAGAGGGTTTGGCGCCAAGTAAACCAGTTTCAGAAATAATATCCAGAGCATATTTCCGCTGCGATAAGTAGAAACCTGAGGCATTGCGAGCCACCTCAAAGCCAAGAAAGAACTTCAGTTTCCCAAGGTCCTTCATACGGAAACATCGCTGAAGATAATCTTTGAACTCCTGCATCGCAGTGGCATCATTACAAGCAATGATAAAGTCATCGACGTATACCAGAATGTGCAGACAAATAGATCCACGAACTTTGGAGAATAGGGAGTTATCAGCATATTCATGGGAGAAACCAAACTCTTCCAATGCTGCCGTAAGTTTAGAGTACCAGCACCGTGGGGCCTGGCGTAAACCATAGAGAGATTTCTTTAAACGACAAACCATGCGAGGATCAGATGCCTTAAACCCCTGAGGAAGTCGCATATAAATTTCTTCATCCAGATCGCCATGAAGAAACGCATTACTAACATCCATTTGATCCACAAGCCAGTTCTTGGTTGCAGCAATCTTTAGTATGATCCGGACAGTTGACATCTTTGCAACTGGTGCGAATGTATCTGTAAAATCTTCGCCTTCAACTTGATTATTCCCACAGACAACTAGTCGAGCTTTAGGTCTTTCAATAGTTCCATCGGCTTTGTATTTGTACGAGTACAGCCACTGATTACGAAGTGCAGTCTTGCCGGGTGGTAAGTGAGTGACGTCCCATGTGTTATTAGCTTCAAAGGCATCCACCTCAGTATGCATTGCATCTGTCCAAAGTTTATGTTTGACAGCTTCTTTGAAATTCTTTGGGACTTCATCAGTGATAAGAGCAGCCATAAACACCTTATGTGAGTCTGAAAATAAATGATCAGATATATAACTGGAAATAGGGTAAGGTGTGTTACCTATGACCGTTAGTGGAGACCCATGATCAGAAGCGAAGTGAGAGTGAGGGGGGTGTACAGTAGCAGAGTGAGTCACGTAGTCTCGTAACAATACTGACGGTGTTTTAAGCCGTTGACCTCTGCCAAGTATCTCAGGAATTCCAGGAGAGTGAGCTTGTGTTTCATCAGGCGTAGCCGGAGGTACAGACGGTGGCGAGCTAGGCGTAGCATCAGCAGATGGGTTCGAGTTTATTAGTTCTGTCGTTGAAGGAACAGAGGACACAGGTACTGGTAACGAAGAAGACGTAGTTGCAGGTTCAGTAGCAGGAGAAGCGGAGGTTGGTGATGATACACTCCCCCTGAAACCCGGCGAGGGTAGAAGCCAGTCATCAATAGTAGGATCCAACGCGTTCAAAGGAGGTGTAACATACTCGTCATTATTAACACCAGGGAATTTAGTCTCCGAGAAGACGACATCCCTACTTTCAAAGAACTCATTTGTATTAAGGTCATACAGTCTCCAAGCTTTCTTTCCATATGGGTACCCAACAAAGAGGCACTTCCTGCTGCGATCACCAAACTTATCCTTGTCTCGTGATTTGCGATGAGAATAACACAAGCATCCAAATACGCGAAGCTTATCATAATCCGGTTTCTTTCCAAAGAGGAGCTCATATGGTGTGCGTCCTTGTAGTAGTTGAGACGGTGTACGATTGATAAGGTGCGCTGCTGCTAGAATACTCTCTCCCCAAAACGACACTGGCAACCGAGCTTGAAAGAGACATGCACGCGCAACATTCAAGATATGTCTATGTTTACGCTCAACTCGGCCATTCTGTTGAGGAGTATCTACACACGAAGTCTGATGCTCAATCCCATGATTCTTGAAGTATGACGTGAGCACCATAAACTCGGACCCATTATCTGTCCGAATAGCTTTAACTGATTTGCCAAACTGTCTTTCAGATAAAGCGATAAACTCACGAAGTAGATTAGAGACTTCAGATTTTTCCAACATCAAGTAAGTCCAAACAGCTCTAGAGTAATCATCAACTATAGTAAGAAAGTATCGTGAACCAGAAGAGGAAGGAACCCGATAAGGACCCCAAACATCGCAATGTAGTAAAGAAAAAGGCTCAACTGCTTTATTAGAACTTTCAGGAAAAACTTGACGAGTTTGTTTAGCACGAAAACAAATTTCACAAGACGCAGCTTGTTCAGAATCAAAAACCAAACGATCTAAAATAGGTAATGATGACAAAATCCGATAAGAAGGGTGCCCTAGCCGTCGATGCCATAGTTCTGAAGTTGATGAATTCTTGACCTCAGTACGATGAACCTGTGCAGCCATGACCCCTGTGAAGTAATACACCCCCTCACGTTCTTCACCCGTTCCAATCAGGGTCTTCGTAAAACGGTCCTGCAAAACACATAAGGTATCAGTAAAGATAGCAATGCAGCCGGTCTGTTTAAGTAATCGTGACACGGAGATAAGCGTGCAGTTAAAATCCGGCACATAAAGAACATCAGATAAGTAGTAATCTTTGCTTAGAACAAGCGTGCCCTTCTTCTTTGCTTGGGAAAACCTCCCATTAGGAAATTTGACCGACGAGGGAATGATGTCTGTAACATCACTCAGAAGAGATAGATTTCCCGTCATGTGATGTGACGCACCAGTGTCTATAATAACATCTGCAATAGTTGGTTTACCAGATAGTTTCTCAGTGGAAATTGTTGATTTGGTATTCTGTAGTTGCTGAAGAAGCTGAGTGATTTGAGCAATAGGATCCGCAGCCGTAGGGGAGGTCATAGTGGTGTTATTAGACGTTACTCGAGATGAGTTAGAACGTCCACGACCACGATTGCCATAAGTAGAAGAACGACCTCCTCTCCCTCGCTGAGAAGAACCACGACCAGTAGATGTGTTCCGTTGTTCAATCCACCAATCTGGATATCCATGAAGAAGAAAACACTCAGTGTTATCATGACCTGTACGAGAGCAGTGGGTACAGGAGCGATTAGGGTCTCGAGGTTTAAACGAGCTAGCCAGTGCTTGTTGTGAATCGGTTTTAGAGAGTTCAGTTTGCACGGTAAAACCAATAGCATCAGGTTTCAGTTCCTTTGACCGTACGGTATTGTTGTGTTGCTCTTCGCGTATAATTCTGGAGTAGACATTGTTGATATCTGGTAGAGGATCTTCATTAATAATTTGAGACCTTATGTTTCGGAACCGGGAATCATCAAGGCCAAACAGAAACTTATGAACTCGAATTTCTTCACGTTCTTTTTCAATGTCTGCAGAAGCGTCACAAGTACATGCCCTAGTAGTCTTGATGTTGTCGAGTTCTTCCCATAATTTTGTAAGACGTCCATAGTAATCAATTACTGTCTGTCCTTGCTGCTGACATGTATTTATTTCGTCACGTAGTTGATGAATTCGAACACCGTTCCTGACCGAGAATCTTAGTTGCAGGATTTCCCAAAGCTTGTGTGCCTCAGGTACAAACGAAACTGTCGATCGTATCTTGGGATCTATAGACGTCCGAATCCATCCAACCAACATAGAGTTAGTAGCTAACCATCGAGAGAGGTCGGGTTCTGTTTCAGGCTTCGGTATGGTGCCGTTTAAGAAGCCAAGCTTTCGCTTCGCTTGTATAGAGTTTGAGAGTTCGATAGCCCATTCTGAATAATTGTCGCCGCGAAGGAGAACGGAAGTAATTAGTGCTCCGGGATTGTCAGAGGGGTGTAGATAGTATATGCTAGTAGTATCAATAGGAGTAGAAGTTGGCAGAGTTGCCATAGACGTAGAGGTTAGAGATGCTGAAGTATCAGCCATGTTTCTTGTAGCAAAAGAAACACGATTTTTAGAAAAGAGAAGAGAATAAAAATTAGGGTTTCAGATTGTTTGCTCTGATACCATGAAATTGTATTGAAGTAGTTATTTGTGTTATTGATTATGAAGGCAAGAGCCAATGTATATATACAGCAGTCAGATCCTACGTAGATAAGGACTAAGAAATAAGTACATCATTATCTAGATTAATATAGGAGTTATCTCCAATAGTAGTGCTTCTTCACGGGTTTGACAGGTACTAATAAATCAATAATTTGCGGTTTTCTTGAGCTGAGTTTTTAAATATTTTCTTGTAATAAAACAGTTCTGTTTTTTTTTTTTTCTTTTGCTAAAAAATGAAACAGTTCATGTTTAGAGTGGAGATACACTTATCCATTGTTGGAAGAAGCTGGTTTAGAAGCTTGGGCATTTGATATACTTGGTTGGGGTTTTTCTGATTTGGAGAAACTACCACCGTGTGACGTAGCGTCTAAAAGAGAGCATTTTTACAAGGTTTGTTAGTACTTATGTGAGTTTCCTCTGTTTTTTTGAAGTGAGAATTGATTTGGGGTTCTTGTGTGTGATTCGTAGTTTTGGAAGACTCATATTGGAAGGCCCGTTGTTTTGGTTGGGCCGAGCCTCGGTGCTGCTGTTGCAATAGACATTGCTGTCAACCATCCTGAAGCGGTACTTATAGAACCACTAAGTAGCTTTAACATGTTCAAAAGATATTGAGTATGACAAGAACTATGAAATTATACAGGTTGAGTCATTGGTTTTAATGGACGCAAGTGTTTACTCAGAAGGTACAGGAAACTTGGCAACTTTACCCAAAGCAGCAGCTTATGCTGGAGTAAGCAGTTCTCATTAAATTCTATAATACATAATTTCTCATGATTGTTCTGAAGGATGATCTAATAATATATAATCCTTTTAAGGTATATCTACTCAAGAGTGTTCCATTGAGGTTGTACGCAAACTTCCTTTGCTTCAATGGTATTTCACTGGAAACTAAATGGGACTGGACAAAGGTATACACACTTTTCGTAGGAGTTCTTATATAAGGTAGCTCTCAGTCTGATTTTCCTTTCTCAAACTCAAATCTTAGATTGGTCGCTTGCATTGTCTATATCCTTGGTGGGAAGATGCAGCTGTTAGTTTTATGATTAGCGGAGGATACAACGTTACTTCTCTTATTAAAAAGGTAAAAGTTCTTTTATCAATGAAATCAAGAAGAGAAACGAATGTGCATTTACGTTCTGCTGCAGGCTACTCAAAAGATTAAGTCTGCAGGTTTCCCAGAAGACGCTGATAGTGTGGGGAGAGGATGACCAAATCATTAGCAACAAGCTCGCTTGGGTTAGCTTTTTTTTTGCTGTCTCTTCTTTTACTATATGCATAATGTTCTATTTAGTCCTAAAGTCATCTCTTCTTCAACGCAGAGACTACATGGAGAGTTACCGAACGCAAGTGTGAAACAAATATCAGACTGTGGACATCTTCCTCACGTTGAAAAACCCGCTGCTGCTGCTAAACTGATCACAGAGTTTGTTAGAGAGACTTGCCAGTGTAAAGAGGTTGAAAGTATATCTTAGAGAGAATCTTGAACCATTATTTAAGGTGTGTTTTTTTTTACCAAACTATTCTCTTTTAAGCAGTAGTTGATTCTTTACTTTGGACAATGATTGATCATGAAATATTATTTTATATACAATTAAAAATGGTATATTTTTTTTTACACAACACATGAGTTGTTAGGTTGTTGTTGATAACTCTTTATCACAAATAAACTCACCACTTCCTTGGTCATTTGTTTTCCATTCCCATCTCTGAGATTTATGTTCTGTTTTCTTGTTTTTCTTAAAAAAAATTAGAGCAACCTTAATAGATGAAAGAACATTACAAAAAAAAAAAAAAACAGGCGCCTAAGCTTATTTTTGTCTCTACCTACACAAGGCAAAATGAGAACCTCACAGAAACGCTAGTGATGAGAAACAGAGTGTTAAAACAGAGGAAATGACCAAACTTGAAGCACCATTGCTTGGAGTAATGGTTGGACCAGGCGCAGGTGGTGGAGGACTACCCGGAAACTGAAAAGTTCCGTTTGGTGGATTTGTTCCTGTTGGTCCCGTCGGTGGTGTTGGTAGTGTAGTTGAAGGAGGGGACTCTGCAGAGCTGTTATAAACACGGAAAATTTTCTAAGTCATTTTAATGTAAATAATATTATTTTTAGGTTAATGGAATTGATCATTACCTTGGGCTTGAAGGATATATGCAACCAGTAGCTAGATCTGCACAAAAAAGACCATCAAGGTCACAGTTATAGTCATCAAAGCTATTAGACTTTTAAGAGTAAGTGAATTTTACTTGAAGGTGGGTTTTCATTGGTCGTAGCAGTTCCGGAGAAGTCGCAGCTTCCAGAGACTTGAGCTGCGTTTTGGAAGTAGCTGTTAACAGCCCAATCACAATGGCTTTTGATGGTAACTGGTTGATAACAAGAACCCTTTTCTTTGATTGGATTACAATCTGCTAAGGTTCCACATGCATAGTCTATTGCTGTTTGAAGCTCTTTCTCTCCTATCCCATCGTTGCAGAGACAGTAAGTTGCACCTACAGACAGAGACAGAGACAAGAACTGAAAATATCATTCCTTTAAATAAAGCTTGATCTAAGATAATAGAACAAGAAGGATTGATCAAGACATGTGAAGAATAAAGATTTACTTGAAGATGTTGTCAAGGCCAAGAGGAGCAAGAGACCTAGAAACACTTTCATGATGAATAGTCTAATTAAGATCGCTCTTTAGGGGAAGCACAAAATAGACTTTGACCTTCGACCAACAACCAAGCAGACACCAAAACAAAGATGATGGCTTAAGAAAGCGATGTAGAGGATTTAAGAGTTTTGGACAATGAAAGGTGATTTAATAAATATGTAATGAATAAACTGATTATGTTAAGTATATATCAGTTTAGGGGATAAATGGGAAAAAGTATATTTTCTGTAGGTTCATTTATAACGTACAATAGAAAAGGAAATTGATAAACTACCATTATGCATGGGGAAGATATACAGAGGGGCTCTCTCTGGTTGTCGCATAATGCAACTTTGTTAATTATGCATTTAACGCACTTATGTTAATGTTAATTATTCGTAGATTTGGTTAATATGCTAGATTTTTTGTGGGATCCAAAATCACAACACTTCATCACTTTTGTAATTTTACTTATTTTATTTATGTAGTATTGATTTTATTTATAGATTACTATATTCAGTTTACATATTTGGGATGTGTCACCCTATAAAATCCTGATCATGAATACTACTTCTATAGTTTGCATGAGTCACATCTTTAAATGGGGTTTGTCACATCTTGATGAAACATTTCAAAATTTAATAATATAATGCTATTGCTATTGCTGACAATACAAAATAAATATATATAATATTTAAAACGGTAATTCTGTTGTACACGATTGAAACAGCTATCACAAAGTCTTTGGTTTGAACTTTAATTGAAAAATGGTTTTGACTATGATCCTTAGTGCTGCACTGATGACTGTTGTGGAATAAAACTTTTAATTTTAAAGACATATATACAAGTTGAAAAAAAATAATTTCACAAAACTTTGCTCTCACCACTCTCCTAAAACTAGGGTTTTCGTTCAGCCTCTTCGTTGCCGGCGGCCGCCGCCATCGTCTAAGGCGATCGCCGGGCTTTCTTTCCTTTTTTATTTTTCTGTTAGCCTCTCTGTATCCTCTTCTTTGTTTCTTTCCCTGTTTCTCTGCGGCTGCTTGACGCAACATGGTTCTGTCTCTGGTTATTCGTCGTCAGTTGAGGCTCTGTCCGGATGGGTTTTGTTTTAGCGTTGTTGTGTTTAGACTTGAGTGGTAGCGCGTGGTGGTTGTGGGTGCTCGGATCTGTTGCAGGTGTGCTCTTCCGGCTTGGTGTTGCAGCGGTGGAGTCCCTGGAGCCGGAGCCGTGTAAGCTCTGTGATTTCGCGGATCTAGGGCTTCTTCCCTTATTTTTACTGGTGGTCTCCGGCGAATGTGCGTGAACTCTTCGGAGGTGGGTCTCTCCTCTTCCGGCGTGTTCTGGTGGCAACGCGCGTAGGACGTGGCGGCTCGTGTGTGGCGGCACGTGTAATGGCGAGCTTATTTGTTTCTCTGCTCCATTGTGAGCGGTTGCTCCGGTGTTTTATGGAGGTTGTCTCCTCGCTTCGTCCTGGTTCCCCTTGTGTCTGTCTCTCTTTAATAAGGTAAGTGATGTGGTGATTCTCGCCTTTGGTGGTGTTGACCTTGTCCAACGTTTTGTGCGGTAATGAGACAATCGAACGGTCATTTCTCTTGATGTGTGGTCTTTGGAGAATTAGTCTCTTGCGATCCACTCTCTCTATATGTGATTGCGGTTAAATGGGTGTAGACGGTCACGGTAGGTGGGGCTGGAGGCGGCATTCTCCATGTTTCCCTTCCGAACGACGGCATCTTCGCTGGTGGTTCTCTCTCGTGCCGTCAAAGGTCATTGCTGTCGAGTGTTTATGATTTGTTTGTGCTCGGATTCTCTGTCCGGATTAGGTTTGGGAAGATTAGTTGGAAGCTGCAGGAGCTGTTGTTTTAAGGTTTGAGGGCGCCTTTCTCTCGGTAGCTCGTGGTGCCTGACTCCCGTCCTTGACTAGCTCCGGTTGCTTTGGTCCGTGCTCGTTTTCGTTGCTTAGCTGGTTTCTAGGTTTGGTTATGCTCATGTTGCGGGTTGATACTTTTGTCGCATTAGATTTCGATGTTTAGTTTAAATACTACAATCTGCTACTAGTTACCTTTGTAATTTCTGTCGCAAACTTGAAAAGTTGGTATAATATTTAACATTTTACCAAAAACTTTTAGTTTAAAGGTAATAATTTGTCTACAAGATAAAAGTTGGATGTGTTTTAAGAACAAACCCAACACTATAATAAAGCCTATTAGCTCATTGTATTTAGGGTTTCTAGCATATTGAGTTTATATAAATATCTATGTAAGGTCACTTTGTGATGTAACTTTGGCTGCTGAGAAAGCAGCCTCCTTGGAACCATTTTATGATATCGATCTTTATATTATAGTTCTTGCAGACAATCATAAGCTTCTTCATTTATTTATCTTTTACATTCAATAAAAGCTTTAATAAGCTATTTTCTATTTCAATAAAACCTTGTTTTATAAATGCTTTTAGTTTTCTCTTTTGACAATGTTAGAAGTATGTCATTTGTGTTTGACAAAAAAAAAAAAGTATGCCATTTGTAGTGATAACGTTTTCCATAGGTTATTGTATGTTTTGTTGCTTTAATTTCTTACATGTCATATTGTTTGAATTTGAAACGTTATATATCTCGGTTTACTATTCAAAACCACCTAACTAAGGAAATGTTATTCAATCATGTATTTTAATAGAATTTAAATCTAAATACAATCCATTGTTATTCAAATAATGATTCTAAATTCTATTTTAAAACCTAGTGTTATTCAATGAAGTTTTAAAAATTTAGTATTATTCAACTTTTAAAGATTTTAAATTTTTTTTTGTATTTTGAATTGATTTCAAATCATTTTCTATGGATTCCTATGAACAAATGAATGAATTCAAAATCAAAGCATACTACAAAGATTTTAGAATCTATCAACTTAAATTTTTTAAAGATTTTAAATTTTGATGGATTACAAACATTTATAATTGATTTAAAAACACACATTGAATAAAAAGATTTTCATTGGAAAATAAATATAAGAAAATTTGAAAAGTGAGGAAAATGAAAGAAAATAAAGAGTCAAACATTAATTTTGTTTGTGAGCTGAAGTAACCATCGATGTTGAATGACAAACAACGAATATGCATGCCACCACAAGATAATTAATAGACAATTTATTTAAAATATATTAAAAATTAAACAAAAATTTATCAAATGCTAATAGAAAATTATAGTATAAGAATATATATTTTTCCTAAATCCAAAATCAAATAAAAATAATGAACTCTATATTTACACCAAAAAGCCCTTCAGGCTGTAACATCGTATGAGTGATTCTTCAAACTTACAAGAATCAGTATTATTATAACATACTAAAACTTATGCTTTCTTGCCGTGGGGAAGAAGATACTATACACAAAACGTGCCCCTAAATAAATTCCCTTGTTTAATATCATATCTCCTCACTCTTCACTGGGATCCAACGGCTACGAGATGACGATCCTTTCTTCATCCCTGTAAAATACCCGGCAACGAACCCTAAAACCAGACCCATAACCATCAAACCTACTCCTTTGACAACCCATGAGCCATCAGATTCAGATTTCCCCACAAGTGTTGCAGATGTAGGAACGGTCTGAACGTTTGGACTTTCACTATTGTCTTTACTCCCACTGTTTACATCCCAAGCTGGTGCAGGAGCTACTGCACTATTTGAGGTTTTAGTACCATCTTTGCTCCCACTGATTACTTCACCAGATGCTAACATCTCAACCGTATCGTGAACTTCTCCATCGTGGTTACCCACAAAAGAAACAGTGAGCTTATGTTTGTTAGCAACTAGACGAGCGTACCCAAACTCACCCGTACGGTACATTGATTCCTCAGGCTGAGGGAATATAGGAAGATCCGGATGGTTCGGTCTAACCGCCCAATTCGCTTGCCAATCTTGACCACCCATACCGACCACAAGATGAACCGGACTCCCTTTCCACTGTTTCCCACAAGTGTTGTTGCTTATCGGACAAAACCTTTCGTATCTATGAACATGTCCCCACATAGCAAGCGTCACCTCGTTCTTCACAAAGAGCGGTTCCAAATGCTCCAACATCTTTTGTCTTATCGTCGTGTCTCTAACCTCGTTGCTAGTAGTGTACATCGGTCTATGCCCTTGGACCACAACAAAAGGAGTCTTGTTCCTGTTCACAGACTCAAGATCTTGTTTTATGAACTCGTATTGAGTCCCACCTTCAAGAAAGTTCGTCTCCGTGGAGATGGAAAGAAAATGAACAGATCCAGCATCATAAGAGTAATAAAGATTCCTTGTCATAGGAGCTTTGGTTCCCGTTGATTCCGATGAGTTCCCAGGCATGTTAAACTTCAAACTATACGGCACACCACACTCACCACCACCATCGTTTCCATAAATAGAAGCTGCCCAATCAGGCTTCCACGGCTGAGCGGGGAAATCATACTCATGGTTACCAATGCAGACGTGGTAAGGGACTTTGGAGGCAATAGGCTCGATCTGAGCAAAGAACTCATCCCACACCCACGAGTAGCCACGAGCGTAGCTTATATCTCCAATGTGTGAAACGAAAGATGGCTTGTCACCAAGAGCTTCAATGTCACGTAGGATCCACTTCACGGTTGATTTACTCTCTTCTTGCGTGCGGATAAAGGTATTGTAAGGTGTAGCGCAACCCATGTCTCCGAATATGAAAGCTCTGGTTTCTTGTGCGTACATATCTCTAGATATGAAGCTGTAGATCTCACTCCATCCCTTTGCTTCACTCCCAATCTGATTTAGATGCCGCAATATATAAGTAACACCAAGAAAATATAAAACACATGGTTTATCAATCATGTAATCAAAGACATAAATACCTTTTATAACTCGATATTTTATTCATTAGAATATTTTTTTGTCAATTTAATAATATATGGAACTACTACATTCCTCTCATTTCTTAAGGAATATATTAAAAAAAAAATTCTCCAATTTTGTGAACAAGAAATTGTTTTTTTTTAGTTTTTATTTATTCAGTTTCTTGTTTATTTTACCATTCATCTGATTAAGTTCGATGAAGTTTCAATCCTATATTCACAGATGGTAAATGAATTGATTCATCTCTCTAATATCTAAATCCCATCTAGCTAATAAGTTTCCTCGAAATGATGATTCTTTGGCCACTAATTCAAAATATCGAGCCAAAATCGACGAAACCAGCTTTAGGTCAGATCGATTATGGATGAAATTGCATTACTGTGTTTTCGACTCTTATAGTATATTAAGTTAGATATGTTTCCAACTTAAATCAATTTCCGATAAATATATAAGTCTATCTCTTATTTGATTTATTTACCTGATAGTAATTCCTAACAGCCGGGTTCAAATTCTTCATAACAGTATGAAAAATCCACCCAGGATCTCTCCATCCAACGGTGGTATTAGCCGGAGCATTGCACATCTGCTCTCTATCATACCTAATCCCCCGCGCCGCCGCGGAATTTCCCAACATATCCTTCGCCTGTCCGTATCTCACAAACCGTTCTTCCCCATCCCCAGCCACAAACGTAACCTGCATCCTATTAGGCTTATTCTCAAACGCCAAATGGATCTGCTCCGCCTTATCCACGGAGTTTCCGAAAGTCACATTCTCCGATCCAGCCAAAAGATGTTTAGTTCCGGGCAAAGGATTCTGATCGTGATCCGTGTGTTTGGTGTCGATCTCGGATTGCGTCCAGCGGAAGATACGGAATGTGTAGTCTGATCGGAGGTTGGTGAGAGGGAGGGTGATCGATCCGAAACCGTCTTTCCACGTGGCTGAGACGTTGAGGAATTTGTAACCGATGAAGTGGTCGTGGGAAGAGTTTGGAGGTGAGTAGATGCCTAGCCAGTCGAGATCGGAAGGTGAGTCGATGTTGGACCATTCGATGTTGACGATGTCGCCGGATCGTTTTAGAGTTGTGGGGGAAACGGAAAGGGTCGCCTCGGCGTTTGCTGAGGAGGTGAAGATAGAGAGGGAGAGGATGAAGATGGAGAAATTGACAATCATGGCGATAAATGCGAGTAAAAAAAAAAAGAGATGATTTGATTCCCGCCAGAGAGAAAGAGGATTTAAACACTATTTAATACGGCAGCGTTTAAATCGCTCCTTTTGTGTTGGTTGGATTTGGTTCATTGGAATTTTAAGCTATTTTTAGAAACCATTAGTTTCTCCGTTTTAAATTATTTATCGTTGAATTTTTAACAGAAATTAATTAAAATTGAATTATTTAATTTAATTTAATTTAATTTAAAATGAAACAGATGATCAATAGAAAAAAATTGTGATAGAATCAGAAAATAGTGATGGGTGGTGTTGTTGTTGAGAACACTATTTATAACGTCAATCCGATCGTGGCGACAAATGTTCTTCTCAGTTGTTTTAATTCATAACAAAAGATCAGCGAATCAGTGTGTTGACTGTTTAGCCAAGCAAGTTTGTTGCTCTCGATCCGTTACAATGGAGTTTATAATTTTATTCAAGTCCTTAGGACCGATCCTGAGATTTTAGGGGTTTATTATCATTTCTATGTACAAAAAAATTTGGGAGTCTAATTTTCTTTTGAGACTTCTATATTTGTGTAATTATCTTCAAAACTTTTGGAGTTATGTATCGAATGTTTCATTTAGCATCTCTCAGACCGGTCATGTATGTCATGTTTTCATGCAACAACTTGTAATACAGGTTAATGATTTATAAATAATGAAGACGTTAGAGAAGGAAAAAAAAAGAATCAGAAAATAGTACGCATTCTTTATAACATAGGCGTCACTGTTTAGTTATGCATATTACAATTCTTCTTCAATGTTTATATAAATACATGAATTTCGCCTTGTTTTCTGGCTCTTAAGATTCATTTTCCTTGTTTGTAGTTGATGTGTTTTCTGCATGTAAATGAATCGTTTATCCACTATATGAAATTTGAATATAATGGAATCTGTTTTGTTCTTTTCACTGTCCTTTTGAGAAAGCAAAGAACCAAAAAGCCAAAGAGGGAAAAGAATGAAAAAAGTGTTCTTTACTTTACCTGCACAGCTTTATGATCCAAATATGAAACTTGCATGCAAAGCAATAATCTAAAGAAAAAACCTTCAAAAACCCAAAACCCTCGAACACATCTAACCAAACTCCCTCAAGTTCTCCCACTACATTTTAGATTGAAATGGATAGCTTAATCAAGCAAACAAGGTAAATCACTAAATCTCAAAATTCATCTTTTCATTCAACTACACAAACACATATAGATGAACATATATTGATGTAAGAAATTGTTATTTTATCTCAGGAGGAAGCATACAAGTTCCCAGGGCAGAACAGGCGAGGTTGGTAGCTCCACAAGAGAGAAGACAGTGCCAGCAAGGAGGTCTGTTTCATTCAAAGAAGGTGACACAAGCGTCAGATATGTTGTTCTTGTTAGACCAAATCTCTGATACTTGATTAATTTTTACCTCAAGGCTTATAACATATTATGTGTGTTGTTGGTAGATAAGAAGAAATCCTCAAGCTGGTTACAGAAGCAGTTCTCGAGACAAATGACCGACCAAGGCTATGACCCGATCAGCGAGATGGACCACGCAGCTGCAGTTGCAGCCACTGCTTATGCCATAACCAATTTTGAAGAAACTTGGTTAGAGAGTTATCATGTAAGGTTTCTAACAAATACTTTTTTGCTATAAGTTAATGAGAGTAACTATATTTTAACTATAAGGAATCTTAACCAAAACAGAGTGGTCTCGAACGTGGAGCTTCTTTGTCAAGGAGCAAGAGTAGAAAAGAAGCGTCGCCTTTTGAAGAGCTGAGAAGCTTATCAAGAAGATTCTCAGGTGACAGTTACAGAACAAATCAAAGATTGGATTATGTTAGAAACCATTTTTTACATTTTTTTTCCATTTGTGTTGATATATATAGGACAACTTTCATTTAAGGAACAAGATTCAAATAGAGATCACACCAGACGAAGTGGAGATTCAAAGGAGAAACATGAAAGACAAAGAAAACAAGTTATTGAGCCGCCATCTCCAATGCGGAAACAATCATCGTCCAGGACACGATCAGAACCTCGTGCCCCACCACCACCACCACCTCCTCTTCCTTCGCCTTCGCCTCTGCGGCTTCCATCTAGTGAAATCAAAACGCGGAGCTCAGGGCATACTAGTCGAAAAGATGATGTTACAGCAGATGCTTGGGAAAAATCTGAACTAGCTAAGATCAAAGCAAAGTAAGTCTCATTAGTCAAAACACACACACACAAAAAAATGAATGTCTCCATGTGTTGATATTACATTAAGATATGTTTTAAGCAAGCAGGTACGAGAAGTTAAACAGAAAGATCGATTTGTGGGAAGGGAAGAAGAGGGACAAAGCTAGAAGGAAGCTGGACAAATCTGAGGTTGATTATATGATTTGATTTTATTTAATCTCATTATCTGAGGTTTTTTTTTTCTCTAACCGGTTGGTGCATGAACAGCAGAGCGAACAAGAACAGAGGAGGAAGAGAGGTTTGCAGAGATTCAGAGAAGACATGGAATACATCGAACAGATTGCAGCTGGAGCAAGAGCTCAGGCAGAGAAACAAAGACAGAACGAAGAGTTCAAGGTGAAGGAGAAAGCTGGAATTGTACGTAGTACCGGTAAAATTCCTGCAAAAGCATGTTTCTGTTTCTGACACCAAAACAGAGGATCTCATATATTTGTAGCTATATATATATATAGTGTGAGTGCATGTGTGTAAGAGAAATTCTTTTAAACTGATTATTCTGTAAGCTAATATTTTACTATCATAGTTCTGACTATATAAATTTATAGAATTTTTTTTTCTGTACAATTATTCCCAATTATCACATTAAATGGGCAAATGATGATGAACGTTGGTTACTTATAAAAGTTGGGAGAGCACTAGTTTCTTGTATCAAACGAAAGATCAATATTATCCAATAAAAATTATCATGTTCATTCTTGTTCTCTTTTCTCATCATTTTAAGAACTATGTTGTATGCAATATCATCTTATTAAAGTAACTTTTTTTGATATTTCGATTCATAAAGTATCCATTGAAAGCTAATGGCCATCCCTCACTTCACAACATCACCTCAAGACACCATAAATAATTAAATAACTTTCATGTTTGAATAAAACTTTCATTAGAACAAGAATTCAACCGGTTAACAAAAAAAATATTTTTTATTTACGTAATTAGATAAACATAGACATTTAAATACACGTTCTGATACATATTGGGTTTTTGGGTATCATTTTTATTTATTTGAAAATTACTCTGATGAGATATTATAAATTTATAGACAAGATTTGAATGATATTTTCCAATAAGTTCATAGAAAACTAAAAATATCTTAATAATCTATATCTATATGTTTAAAACTGTTAATAAACCATTTTTAAAAAGGTAAAAACTAATCTCACATGGATATGTGAATCAAGCTCTAGTATAATATGAGTAACAGAATTGTTGTTAAGCAACTAAAAGCAAATTAGAATTCATATAAAGGCTATAACTGTAACTACAAAAATAAAACTTATCCTAGTCGTGTATGGAAAAAGAGCTCTATATATACCTTTATCTAACCTAATAACTTATTCAGATCTTAACACTTCTCTCCTCTATTACCTTTTTCGCCGAGTGAAAGATCCTATCATTATGGGTAATTACGTTTCCGATTATCGCGATTACATCTTCTTTTGTCGTAACGACCAAATCCAGCCGGGATATTAGTCTTTTGAATGAAAAGAGGTGCTTGCAAAGAAGTACAGTAGAACCTCTATAAATTAATACTCGATAAATTAACAATCTCTCTTAATTAATAAATTTTGCTGGTCCCAACTTGGATCGGTTCAAAATTTGACACAAATCGATAAAATAATAAGATAATAATTTTTTAGAAAGTTTTATGTAAATATATGGTCACATTAAAATCATAAATTAATAATTTATATTTTTACATATTTTATATAGTAATAATATATTATTATATTTGTTTTATATAACAAGGGAATTATTTTTATATTTTCTTGACACTTAATAATTTTTTGATGAGATTTAGTACTATTATATCTAAAACCATATTTAAATTCTATGAAATATATATTATATATATCAAGTAATATAAGAAATTTAATATAAATGTCAAATTTCAAAAAATGATAATAAATATCTATACACTAAAATAAAACATTTTTCTTATTTTAGAATAAATATATCTTAAAATAAAAAAAAATCTAAATAAGGAAACTTTCGTAAATTAATATCTCTATAAATTAATAAATTTTCAAAGTCCCAACATTATTAATTTATAGAGGTTTAACTGTATTCACAGCTTTTCAAGATTGTGCTAAGGAAGCTGAGAAGAACAATGAAAGTATCGGCATTAAGTGTTAACCGATGCTTGAAAAGTGTATGGTGGCTCATTCTGATTACTATCATCCCATTCTGGCGGCTGAGAAAAGTGCGGCTGAAGTGCTGATGAAAGGTTTCATACCATCAACTGTTGTGCGCAATTTAGTGGAAGGCAAAGAAGACGTAGAGGTGAATGAGGAGGAAGCAGAGATGTTATTCGCCTTTATGGAAGGAGGTGTCTGTAAAGACTCATTCACTGCCTACGTAGATTGTAGTGAGACGAAGCTACGAAGAACAAGGAAGATACGTCAGCCAAGTTAGCGAGCACATGTCCAAGCTAGTGAGCTGCATGAATGCTAACACTGAGCAGTTTCAATCTATTCTTGCTGCTGAAGAACAGATGAGGAAGGTGTTTGAATCCTTGTGATTGATATGATTTTAGGTAGTTTTATGGGGTTTTAATTAAGAGAATAAAATTGTTTGCTGGTTAATTGCATTGCTCTTAAGGTTATTACATTGTTGTGCCCATTAATCTAGTCCATAAGTGGTTTGCTTAGCTATTGCTTCTTTTGAATCTGATATCTTGTATGGTACTGGTACAATGTTTATACGTGCTATGTAGCTGGGAAAGTTGGTTTAAGTTATTTTGGCAACACTATGTATGATTAAGCTTTTATTCGACGGCCCATTAAGATAGAAAATGGGCCTTAAAAACAGAATGTCAGCTGTCATTTATGGATTCAGTTCATACAACGTGGAGTACCTGTGGCCTTGTCCCTTGCCTCTTCATTCCAAGTTCATTGTACAAATTACAAGACCGACGCTTTTGTAAAGGTAAAATCCTAAACTGAAATCGAATAAATAAGATCAGTCTGGTACAAAAATTTGTTTTTCTTTCTGGTGACTTGACGTTAATACTCCATATTTCTTCTAATAATATTTCTCAAATTATTACTTTAAATTCTAGTACACGTACCATAAAAGATTATAACTTAATGATGTCAGTTGAATATACTAGGATTAATCTTTTAAAACAAATGTCTTAAAGACATTTGTTTTAATTTTCTTATGCATCCTAGTTCCTATTTAATTTTTTTTTTTTTGGAATAAAAAGTGGAATTTCTGAACATACATTTCGAAACGTGTTATTCATTTCTGCATCGTGAACTCTTTATTTTCTATATACTGCAAGAAGACAAGCTTTTTAATCCTTTTATGTTTCCAGATCTGTTTTTATGGAACAGAAAATAAAAAACTAGAAATCTCCATTAAAATACTCATATATCTACAAGTTAATAATAAAACGGCAAAAAAGCGAAGTGAAACACGACACGGATTCACACAGACAGATATATACAAAAAGGATATTTAAGATTAAGAGAAAAAAAAAAAGAACCTTTTTGTTTTGTTTTCATTATTGGGTTGTTGTGTCTCTTTTCTTCTTTCGATCGATGTCGGAAAAGGAAGAACTTCCGTCGACTTCAAAGTCCACCGGAGCTCCGTCGCGACCGACTTTATCTCTCCCTCCACGACCCTTTAGTGAGATGTTCTTTAACGGTGGAGTTGGATTCAGCCCTGGTCCGATGACTCTTGTCTCAAACATGTTTCCCGATTCCGATGAGTTTAGGTCTTTCTCTCAGCTCCTTTCCGGTGTCATGCCTTCTCCAGCTCCTCCATCTACGGCGGCAGCTAGTGAAGATGGGAATAATAATAATAGCTCGAGTGGTGGTGAAGTTGACCCGAGATTCAAGCAGAGTAGACCCACCGGTTTGATGATTTCTCAGTCTCCGTCGGCGTCGACGATGTTCACCGGAACGCCAGGGCTAAGTCCGGCGATGCGGCTTGATTCACCGAGCTTCTTGGGTCTTTTCTCTCCCATTCAGGTTTTAAAGATTTTATCAATCAACAAGTTTGTATCTTTTATTTTTTGGGGTTAAAAATTTAAAAATCTATTTATGGAAACTTAAAGTTTAGGGCTTTCTGTATTGAGCTGTTTCTTGTTTTTTTTTCGTTTGGTTGGTTTGCTGATTAAAGAACCACTTTTTTTGTTAGTAAATCTAGGTTGATTCAAATTCCAGCAGATCATAAAATTGTTGTAACCATTTGGTTAGGAGATAGGGTTGAAAAAAAAAATTCAAAACATCTTTAGGTCAAAATTGGAGAAAAGAAAACAGATTAGAGCTTGAATTGGGGTTTTATTATAACCATTTGGGGAGTTTCTCCTGGAGGAAAGGCACTTTGCAGCTCAACTGATTAACTTTCAAGGAACCAAAGGTTCTTATAACATGATGATATGCTTTTGATTTTAGAACAATATGTTTTCTTAGGTCGAAATGGTTTCTTGAGAAAGGCCTGTACTATATTCTATTCTCTTTTAGTAGGGTGATTTAGGTTTCTGACTCAGGGTAACTAGCTGGTTTCATTAATCTGCTTCTCCTTTGTTTTGGCTCTGAACCTATTTGAAGGTTTCTGATGTGTGCTGGGATTTGTTTTTCATGTTGTTTCTATAACCGGAAATGTAATAAATGTGCAGGGATCATATGAAATGACACATCAGCAAGCTCTAGCACAAGTCACAGCACAAGCAGTTCAAGCCAATGCTAATAATATGCAACCACAAACCGAGTACCCTCCTTCCTCTCAGGTTCAATCATTTTCGTCAGGTCAACCTCAGAACCCGACCACAGCTCCGAATTCTTCAGCTCCAAGAGAAACCTCAGATATGACCATCGTTGAGCACAGGTCACAGCAGCCTCTAAACGTTGACAAACCAGCTGATGATGGCTATAACTGGAGAAAGTATGGGCAAAAGCAAGTTAAAGGCAGCGAGTTTCCTAGAAGCTATTACAAGTGCACGAATCCTGGATGTCCTGTCAAGAAGAAGGTTGAGAGATCTCTTGATGGACAAGTAACGGAGATTATCTACAAAGGTCAGCACAATCATGAACCTCCTCAAAACACTAAGCGAGGCAACAACAGAGATAGCACAGCTAATCTAAATGGGAGTTCGGCATCACAGTTTCAAACCAGTAATAAAACCACGAGGGAACAACATGAAGCAGCAAGTCAAGCTACAACAGAGCAAATGTCTGAGGCAAGTGACAGTGAAGAAGTTGGTAATGGAGAAACTGGTGTGAAGAAGAAAGTTGAAGACGAGCCTGATCCCAAGAGAAGGTATAGTTACAAGCTTTGATGATGATTGATAATTCATTTTTTGGTTTCTGATGAGAGAAGAGATATTTGAATGTGCAGAAGTACAGAAGTTCGAGTTTCAGAACCATCTGCTGCTGTTGCTGCTTCACATAGAACTGTGACAGAGCCTAGAATCATTGTCCAAACGACAAGTGAAGTTGATTTATTAGATGATGGATATAGGTGGCGTAAATATGGACAGAAAGTCGTCAAAGGGAATCCTTATCCAAGGTAATACATGAAACATTAGTTTATTTTCTAAAACATTCTTGTTAATACTCTCTTTAATTGATCCACAGGAGTTACTACAAGTGCACAACACAGGGATGTGGAGTAAGGAAACATGTGGAAAGAGCAGCAACAGATCCTAAAGCTGTAGTAACAACATATGAAGGAAAACATAACCATGACCCTCCAGCAGCTAAATCAAGCAGCCATGCCGCTGCTGCAGCAGCACAGTTAAGGCCAGAAAATCGTTTGGCCAACTTAAATCAGCAACAGCAACAGCAGCAGCAGCCTGTTGCACGCCTAAGGCTGAAAGAAGAGCAAATAATTTAAGAGAAGAAAAACTCTGTATATCTCTCTATCAACTCAAATTCCACTCTGATCTTCTTTTCATGACAGAGGTTTCAACTTTGATGGAATCTTTTGGTGAAGTTGAACAGGTAAAACTATATACACTTGTCTGAGAAATCTAGCAGTTTACAGGAAAGGAGGAGTTCTTCAGGAAGGGTTGTAAACCTTAAAGCTTTGTAGGTTCTTAAGATGTTTGTTTTACTTATGTGGATTCTTTTGTACATGAGGAAGAAAACTACAGGTGGGAAGGGATTGTGTTATTGTTTCAGAGGATAGATTATAACATTATGTGGATGAATTTATCTGTTGTAATATTTTGTTTGTTTATTTTTATGGTATTGCATTATTAACCCAGACTTGCTCTCTTTTGTTGGTCTCTCATAGTCTTTGCTTAGAGAAATTCATTGTAGAAATGAATAGTTTTAATAGGATTTTAATAAATTTCTGGAGGAAATCTTTGTTTCTATGATTTCCACCAAAAGACATTGATTTTTTTTTTCCTTTTTCTTTTCTGCTTTTGTCTTTTCAATACAAATACATGAAAAGGTTCTCTGATTTTGCTTTTGTCTCTTTGCTTCCCCCCATTGATTGATTGATAAAATCCTTTTTTCTTCTTTGGAAACTCATCATTGTTTGTTAGTTAAAAGCGTTGGAATCTGTCCGTGATTCACGAAATCAATCTTGTTCAGCCTGACACAACACAGTACTTGTTCTGGAAGTTCCTCTGGTGATTGAGCCTGTGTGTCATACAAAAAAGAACAAAAAGGGTTTACTTAAGCAACAACTCCTAACCAAAGGCTTTTGGAGATTGTTTCAAGTACCTGAATGGTTAAACCAAGATCAAGGATCCCATTCTTGATCCTATCTCTGAAAGATTCAAGTCCTTTCCTCGAAATATAACTGAACCTGTGTATGTCCAAGTCGATCTCAAAGTAGTTTGGTCCCTGTGGCCAAATGATCAACACATAACATTAGCACAAAGCTAGCAAAATGATATCTCTAAGATATATATTGAAAACTAAAAGAAAGATCTTATAATATAACCTTAAAGAAATCATGTTGCGGACGAGAAAGAACAGGTTTATCATTGTAAGCTGTTATAAGTTTTCTCTCGGTAGAATATAACTGAAGATCCTCAGGATTCACCAAACCAGCCATGATCTTCAACCTCTCTCTGAATGGAACTGTTGATTCTCTTGTGAATCCTTTGACTTTCTCCATCTCATCATCCATAAACCTCTGCAAAAAAAATCTTTAGAACCTCTCTTTGTATAAACCAAAAACAAAAAGAGATTGAATACAGTCATCATTATAATACCTTGATGGTTTCTTGAAAGTGAGATGATACTTCTTTGTGAAAATTCTCATTCAGTTTGAAGTATAAGACTAAGCTAAGTCCTTCACCATCATATTCACCAAACATGGAGGTTGGATACATTGGAAGCTGGATGTTCACAATCAATAGATTAGGGATATCAGAGGCTTGTGATGAAGCAGGTTTCAAGTTAGGGAGCTCAATGTGCTGAGCAATGTGGTTTATCTTCTTAGGACACGCGAAAAGATCGACTCCAAGTGGTGTGTAAGGACTACAATCTGGTGCTGGACTCTTTTGTTTGTCTCTGCAAAATGATACAAACAAAACAATACAGTTAGATTGGTAACAACACAAGTGTCTGAGTTTACTAAATTTGAATCCTAACCTGAAGAAGTTCAATCCACGGAGCTTGAAATAAGATGGAGAAAGTTCTGACCAGCTTCCTTGATTTGTCAGTATCTCTCCCAAAGAACGTTGAATCACAGAACCTGCTTTTGGTCGGTACAAGAGCTTTTCAGGTGCTGGTGATTTGCTATCAATAGATGTTCTTCGCACAGAAACCATAACAACTTTTGATGATGTCTTCCTGTGATCTTGATGATCTTCACAAGTAGTAGTCTTGTAAGTTTCATGATGAGATTCATCAGCCACTTGGTTTCTTTTTATGCTAACTTCATTCTTGCTTGAGTAAGTCTCAGCTTTGTTACCATCTATTGTCAGGTAACTTCCGTAGAATTCTTCATACTGAATCACTTGTCCCATTGCAGAAGTATTTGCATCTGCAAGAAATATATAATGTTAATAATTCACAAACTAATAATAATATCTTAGATTTTATCAAAAGCTTTGATGTTTTACCTTCGAAAACACTGTTATTTGATCCATCATCAGAATCAGAGTCAATGTAACTAAAGGAATCATACCAAGCTTCCTCATGTGATATTCCTGGACATATATAAAAACACCAATCAGATTCAATTAAAAAAAAACAATGTTCAAAAAATCGTTAGGCGGGAGTTAGACGTTTTATAGGAGATTATTGATTAGTAAGCGCCTAAACCGATTTTTGGAACACTGGTAAAAACAGATTTCAAGATCTTGAAAGATGTTCTTACGGTTTCCATCAATTTGGCTGCAGTTCCATTGAAGTTGTGTCATATGGAAGTTAGCATTAGACATCTCAGCTCTCTTACACATCATCTTGGCGGCACCATTTTCGAAATCAAGATGAACAAAATCCCTGACGCTAGCATTGCTCATGCGTTTCATAGGAACATCTGGCATCGAAGCCGAGATTCTCGACCGGCATTGTGCAGATCTGCCACCATGTTTATGCTTCTTCTGTTGAAGCTTGTTGCTGAGTTTTCTCTGTGAAGAAACGCAGCCACCCATTTTTGTTTTTTGTTTTTGAAAGGTTTATACTACATTCACCAGCTAATAGCTCCAACAAATCAAAGAACCTGTTCAAAACAATCAAGACATAAGGAAACGAATAAAACCACCATACGTACAAAATAAATATGATCTTTGTCTGAATTCAACATCAAATGCAAAAGATGGAATATTTTTACCTTTTTAAATCTTTGAGAGAGGTCAGCTGAAAGAGCTTATGAAGACATAAGAGAATGAATCAACGTTCATAACAATAGGATGTTGATTCATGTAACTTCAAGACCTTCAAAAAAAGAGGAAAAAAAAAGACTCAAATCAACATTCATAATCCTTTTAATTAGCATGATGACTTAAACCATATTTGACATCAAACCCCAAAAATGCAGCATTTGAAAGTTGAAACGTGGAAGGTAAGCAAATCTTGAAAACACATAGTTAAGCATTGTTTTTGAGATCAATAAATCATTTCTAAGCATAAACGTGAAATTACTTCAGACCCATTATAGAGAAGAGACAATAATTTAAACCCATTTAAAAAAAGGATTAAAACTTTCTCTCATTTTAAATCAAGGAAACTAACCAGGGAGAAGAAGGTGAAGAACAGAGGAAGAAGAGGATCTTTGAAAAATCCTCTGTTCGTCTTTTCTCTTCTCTGTCTGCCTATCTCTGTTTCTCTGTCTTTTCGTGTCAATAAAAAAAGTACAAATTCTTAATCTCTTACTATAAATAAAAGACAGAGAGAGAGAGAGAGAGGTGTTAAGAGAAAATTAAGAACCGAACATCACTGGTTCTTAAGTAATCCGTTTTCTTCGGATCCTTTCTCCCAAGTCTTCTTCTTCTTCTTACCCGTTTAATTCTCTCTCTCTCTCTCTCTCTATCTCTGCTATTAGTATTTCTTTTGTCCATTTTAATGATATTTTATTACAAACAAAAGTAAATTTTGTTTTAAGGATTGATCCATGAACTTCGCGCGCGGGTAAAAGAAGCAACGTTTTAATTACAGAAAAGAGATACTAGCTAGTGTTATTTTACAGCACGTGTCTCCATTTATGGAATACTTCTTAACCTCTTTTTAGTATTTTGTCTTCTTCCTCATCGATGTTAATAAATATTCACATCCATTTATTGTTTTCCGGATCTTCAATAAAATATAAAAAAGTTGATTTTTTATTTGAAGGTTTGGTTATTTTGACAATAGAAGGCTGGAAAAATCGTGACGGATATAAAATGTCTACAAGGTAAATTATATTCAATCATCAAATTTAAAGAGTTTAATAAGACAATCTATTTGTAATCTGTAACAACAAAAAAAATACTAATAGTTTCATATAGAAGCTGCTGATAGAAAATGTTTAATTATGATCGTTCAGAGATTTGAAGTAACATTTTAAAAGAGATTCCTTGTTATGGTCTCGAGGACCTCATGCTTAGTGTGAGAACCACATGCTTAGTGTTATAAGCTGCATTTATATATGGTAATCCAAGGAAGATTACATATATATATATATATATATATATACAGAATTATCCTCTATGTCCAGTTATTACGTTGATTAAGTGATAGAAAGTACTGTGTAGTTTTACAATGTCATTTTTACTTATCCTGTGATTGTGTCATACATACTAGATTGTTTATATTATTATATATCAAAGCCGTCCAAAATAAACTACTTTTAAAACATTATAGTATTGTGAATAAAACCATTTTAGTTAGTTCAAAGTCCTTTTCGTATGAGAGCTAATTAGTTTACGGATATATATATCCTTATCATTTAGTTTTGTTAAATAGTTTCAGTATTTGATTTTAATTTTATACTCTTTTGGTTGAAGCTGTTATTTGAAAGAGACTTCGCTGATTCTATATGTTTGTGGAACAAAATTATTTTTTAATATGTAAATACAACAAGTTGGTGGTTTCCTCGCTTCAATTATGTTTAGAACTTCCAAACTTAGACCAGTTCCACTTTGATTTATGTTACCCTTTCGTATTTGCTAATCGTTACAGCCCATATAGATAAATTTCCGACGGTATTAATAGTAATATCAGCTACGAGTACTTATAATTCCATTTGCACATATACTCTTGCATACATTCCTTTCTTTATATAGTGGTTAGTTAATGATATTTTCAACAGGACATAAAAATAGATTCTCCAGTATTTCAACTGTGCTATTGACGGTTCATATTATTATCTATCGCTGCTTTTTATTTTGAGACATATAGCTACATTTTACATACCCTCATTCTCTATCAATCTTAGCATATAATAGTTGACAACAATAAATGAAAATAACAAAAAACCAAATTCTTTGGCCTATAATTATAGAAGAAATTTGATAGTTATTTTTCGAGATATTTATGAGATCATGTATATATTATCATGAAAGCATGAAGAAACGTAACTAACATAAGATAGATTTTCTACCCATTTTTTTTCTTGGTAAAATCTATTGTCTTTACCTGGACTATATATTAAGACACTGTAGAGTAAAAAAAAACTGAGGAGTATAATAATAAAAAGAAAAACTCGACAGAAGCAAGGCATCCATTTTCTCAACCAAAAGATACAAAATTAGGTAGATGGGATAACATTTACATAATGTAACAAGGGTCTCCATTTTAGGTGTGCTTTTCCCGACCAACCATGTCTTATTTTATCATGATAAACACTTACATAAATTTTGAATATTATTTTTAGGACTGCCGGATTATATAACAATTTTTTATTGACAACACATTTTTTGTATTTCCTTATTTTCCTCAAGTCGTAATTACTATTCATTATAACGTAAAATATCAAATAAGATCCAAAGCAAAATGTGAAATATCAAATCAGTGAAATAATATTTCAAATTTGATAAACTGATTATTGAAATGCTAGTCACAATATATATATATATATATTTTTTTTTCTGTAGAAATGTTAGTCCAAGTAGAAATGTACGTACAACAAGTATAACTGATTTACAGTACTCTATTTCATTTGTGAATATATATGATACAAGTAGTCATATTACACTAATGCGTTAAAGATATTATTACATTGGCAAAAACAATTGCAGTGATGTGGCAAGTTGGACTAACATTTCTATATATTTTTTTTTTGAATGACTACTAGTATACGTGGATACAACAAGTATAACTGATTTACAGTACTCTCTATTTCTTCTTTTTTTTTTTTAGTACTCTCTATTTCATTTGTGAATATATATGATACATGTAAATATATTATACATATATAATGTATAATGGCATTTAAAGATAAATGTTCACAGAGGGAGCTCTTTGCCAACAATAGTGTTTGAATTAAGAGGAAAATGAAACATTATAAACGAGAAGCTTTGAAGTCCAATTAAGAGGCTTGAATAGCTGCATGTATGGTTGGTAGACTTAAGAACACCGATAATGTATACACTTACATGATGTCACCGTAACTAAATTTCTTATATTATGAATAGCTTTCGAGTTGGAGCCACAATGTCTACTTGAACCACTGGAATAAAAAACTTTATTTGATGACAACTAGAATTCCTTTTTTTCTTCTCGTTAATATACTCGAATTATACCAAACCAAATTATACTAACTCCAAATCTACTAGTTTAGTTTGTTATTCTTTTAAGAGAGAAACTAAACTGAAATAGGACCAAAGTTCATTCATATAATTAAAATGATTCCTAAATACGATCTATAGATGTTGTTTATAACTAGAAAACACACGATTAATTTACATGTAATTTTGAACAATCTTAAAACAGAAGGTGTTGCAGTTACGTGGATACCAAATATATCACACAAGTTAATACTATGAAATTCAAGACGCAGATACTTTCCAACCAAATACTTGAACGTGTGTAGACCTTAGCAAACATTGCCAACTGGAAACGCCATAGTCTAAAGTATTATTTAAGAAAAAAATTAAACATATAAATCTAGGGGTCGATGTACAATGAATATTTGTTTGGTATTCCAATTCATTTTCAGATACCAAATACCTGGATGTATATCAATCGAAAAAACATAAGTCTCTTACATGATCACTAATCACACGAAAATACCTAACTGCTTTCGTCCACAAATCATGTATCTAGTAGCTATGAATTTAGATATTTATGTCACGAAATATGATGAATCATCACCATGATTGGTAACATAGCGTACTATATTTTTTTTAAATGGTTGTTCATTAATCTTTTTTTAACACTGATTGAACACGAAAGAGACATGTCCTTCGGGTGCAAGAATACCTAATCAGACAAAGCAAGAACACTACAAGAAAACACTGTTTATTCCGACGGAGGTTCCGACGGACGCTTAAGGCGTCAGACAATTGTGACGGATTTCTGACGACATTCCGACGAATTGCAAAAATACAATTTCGTCGGAATGTCGTCACACAAAACCGACGACTTTCTGACAAAACGAGGTTCGTCGGAATATACTGACGGAATTCTGACGACATTCCGATTATTTATATAACCGTTGTAGTCGTCGGAAAGTCGTCAGTATATTCCGACGAAATTCCGACGAACCTTTTGACCGTTGCCGAAAGTCAGAATATACCGACGGAATTCTGACGGAGATAACCGTTAGGCGTCAGAATTCCGTCGGAATGTCGTCAGATTGCCGTAAGCAAGTTCTATAAATTCAGCCTCTCCTCATTCAACTCATTCACTCCTCACTCTCTCTTTACTCTCTCTAAGCACAACAATTTCTTGAAAATCATGTCTTCAGGAGTTTATCATCGTTCGTGGATGGATAAACCTCATATGGA
>CAKOAT010952931.1:113861-142966 GCA_932364175.1 Eruca vesicaria subsp. sativa | reverse complement strand
TAACATCCAAGGTAAAACGAAGGATAATTTGAAGTCAAGGTTGGACTTAGTCGATATCTGTGATCGTTCTGAACTTCACGTTGATGAGAATGGTACGGCTCCTTTTCCCATTTATCGGCTGGATGGTGCTGCAAAAGAAGAGTTCTTTGATTGGATTACAGATAGAGTGCAATTTCCAGACGGTTATGCATCAAATTTGGACTTAGTCGATATCTGTGATCGTTCTAAATATCTTATGATTAAATATGTTGAGATATTAAAAAAGTTTATTGTACACTATTTCCTTACATAGTTTATGTTGGACAACTTCATATTAATTAAGATTCAATCATTTTTTGGGTTATAAAAATTCCGAAAAAGTATTGTCTCCCACTATCCGGAGGCGCACCGCAACGGCAACCACCTCAACAACATCAAAGAAAAAGAACCATTCAACTGTTGTGCGGCATATATATAAAACTATACTAGTGTTACTGTTACACTTTTTTAAAATATGATTTTTATGAAAATGACAAAAGTGGTTAACACTTAAAACAAAGCAATTTATATAGTTAGGTCCAAAAAGGAGCCGTTCATTTAGGTTGAATCATCAAGACCCACATGAATTAAAATCGGTTATTACGACATTTAATTATGAGCCTGCTATAGGCCCACTGAAATAGTAGCCCATTACAGACCTGGAAATAACTAATCTGGCCATACAGGGGTGTTTCCGTAAATTCACATCTTTTACTTTTACTTTCTATTCTTCTCTTTCCTCGGCCTCTGCTCCCCGGGGGGATCGTGCTTTCCTCCTCGAGAGCATTTCTGTTTCTCGGCGTCAGAGCCCGGCGAATAGATCTCCGAATCGCTGCAGAAATAGTAAGTAAAAAAATCTACAGATCTCGCTTCTTCTTCGGATACTATTGTTCGTATCGTTCCCTCATCTTGCATTTGATCTCCGTGTTGTTTACTAGAATCTAGAATTGAAGTCAGAAGTTATCCCTATTTGTGTTGAACTAGGTTTCATCTAAAGTATCGAACGTATGCTTTCGTAATCTCGATTCGCATTGATAGGGTTTCTGCTTAAAACTCCGAGATTTAGTGAGACTTGTTTTCGAGTTTCTGTAGTGTTTGATGAGATTTTGAAAATCTCTTCTGGATTCATAAACTGTCACTAGTCAGATGAATCATTTTAAGCTTATTTTAAAGTTCATTTCTGGAATGTATTAAAAAGAATATATGATCTGTTTATAATAACACTTTTAGTATAATTATTCCTAATTTTCCAGTAATGATTTGAGTTTTCCCTCTAATTGCGAAGGTTATTTACGAGGAAGATAGTGAGGATTGAAGTGGCGTGTGCTCTATGGGTCGCCTTAAGTTGCATTCTGGAATCAAGGCCATTGAGGAAGAGCCTGAGGACTTGGAGAGTAGTGAGTCAAGCAATACAACCACTTTAGCATGCATGATCGACACCGAAATCTCCGCTGTTTTGGCCATTATGAGAAGAAATGTTAGATGGGGAGGTCGATACACGTCTGGTGATGACCAGCTAGAGCACTCCTTGATTCAGTCACTTAAAGCTCTTAGGAAACAGTTGTTCTCATGGAACCAGCCTTGGCATACCATAACTCCCATACTCTATCTTCAGCCCTTTCTAGATGTGATACGCTCAGATGAAACTGGAGCACCCATAACTAGCATTGCTTTGTCATCCGTTTACAAGATCTTAAGTCTGAATGTGATTGATCAGAATACTACAAACATTGAAGACGCCATGCACTTGATAGTTGATTCTGTCACAAGCTGCCGTTTTGAGGTGACTGATCCTGCATCAGAAGAGGTTGTGCTAATGAAGATACTTCAGGTTCTTCTGGCCTGTATGAAAAACAGGGCGTCAGTTATGCTAAGCAACCAGCATGTATGCACTGTCCTCAACACTTGTTTTCGTGTTGTCCACCAATCAGGAATGAAAGGTGAGTTACTGCAACGTGTTGCTCGCCACACGATGCATGAACTTGTGAGGTGTATCTTCTCCCATCTCCCAGATGTTGACAGGACGGAAACTAGCCTTGTCAACAGATCTGAAAGCGTCAATCAAGAGGTATGATATTGGGTTCTTGTTATTTCCTTTTTACTGGATTTCAGGTCAATTTGAAATACACGTTACTTCCAGAGGATAATTGATTTCCTCTCTAAATATAAGTCTGCAACCTACTTTAGGACTTCAATAGTAAAATAATTTCCTCAACGGGCACTAAGTTTTATGCCTTCTTCTCTTGTTTCATTTATATACGTTAGTTATGGTGTTTTGCTTGGTCGCAGAACGCTGGAGTAGACAATGATTATGCCATTGTGACTAAACCAGTGGAGGATGGAAATGCTAATTCCGAGTATGATACCGGAAATTCTGTGACAACTTTTGCGTCTGGTGCTCAAAGTTTGATGGATGATGGACCGGCTGGGCCTGGAAGCAGAAAGCCGGCTTCTCCATACGATTTGCATATAATGACAGAGCCATACGGAGTTCCAAGTATGGTGGAAATATTTCACTTTTTATGCTCTTTGTTAAATATGGTGGAACATGTTGGGATGGGCGCCCGAGCAAATACCATATCATTTGATGAAGATGTGCCTCTCTTTGCGTTGAACATGATCAACTCAGCCATTGAATTGGGTGGCGCGTCCATCCGCCATCACCCAAGATTGCTAAGCCTAATTCAAGATGAGTTATTTCGTAATCTGATGCAGTTCGGCTTGTCGATGAGCCCCCTTATTCTTTCGATGGTTTGCAGCATTGTTCTTAATTTGTATCAACATCTACGTACTGAGCTCAAACTGCAGCTTGAGGCGTTCTTCTCCTGCGTAATTCTGAGGCTTGCGCAAGGAAAATATGGGCCCTCGTATCAGCAGCAAGAGGTTGCTATGGAAGCCCTTGTAAACTTCTGTAGGCAGAAGAGTTTTATGGTGGAGATGTATGCCAATCTTGATTGTGATATAACTTGCAGCAACGTGTTTGAGGAACTATCTAATCTAATATCGAAGAGCACATTTCCTGTGAACAGTCCTTTGTCTGCAATGCACATTCTTGCGCTGGATGGCTTAATTGCTGTTATTCAAGGAATGGCCGAGAGGATAAGTAATGGATTGACTGGTCTAGACTTAGGGCCTGTCCATCTTGATGAGTACACGCCTTTCTGGATGGTTAAGTGTGACAATTACAGTGATCCAAATCACTGGGTTTCATTTGTCCGCAGGAGAAAATATATCAAGAGAAGGTTAATGATTGGAGCAGATCATTTTAATAGGGATCCAAAGAAGGGGTTAGAGTTTCTCCAAGGGACACATCTTTTGCCTGACAAACTTGATCCCCAGAGTGTAGCTTGCTTTTTCAGATATACTGCTGGGCTTGATAAGAACCTTGTGGGGGACTTTCTTGGGAATCACGACGAGTTTTGTGTTCAGGTTCTCAATGAGTTTGCTGGAACTTTCGACTTCCAGTACATGAATTTGGATACAGCACTCCGACTCTTCTTGGAAACTTTTAGGTTGCCTGGAGAATCTCAGAAAATACAGAGGGTTCTTGAAGCGTTCTCTGAAAGATACTATATGCAGTCTCCTGAGATTCTTGCTAACAAGGATGCTGCTCTTGTGTTATCATACTCTATTATCATGCTCAACACTGATCAACACAACGTTCAAGTAAAGAAAAAGATGACAGAAGAGGATTTTATTCGCAACAATAGGCATATCAATGGAGGAAATGATCTCCCTCGAGAATTTTTGTCTGAACTTTATCACTCCATCTGCAACAATGAGATCCGGACTACTCCAGAACAAGGTTCAGGCATACCTGAAATGACTCCCAGCCGTTGGATTGATTTGATGCATAAATCCAAGAAAACTGCTCCGTATATTTTGGCTGATTCGAGGGCTTATCTTGACCACGATATGTTTGCTATCATGTCTGGTCCAACTATTGCTGCCATATCAGTCGTTTTTGACCATGCAGAACATGAAGACGTCTACCAGACATGCATTGATGGATTCTTGGCTATTGCTAAAATTTCTGCTTGTCATCATCTTGAAGATGTGCTTGATGATCTGGTTGTGTCGCTCTGCAAATTCACAACACTGTTGAACCCATCATCTGTTGATGAACCGGTTCTAGCATTTGGCGATGACCCAAAAGCAAGGATGGCAACTATCACTATATTTACCATTGCAAACAAATATGGAGATTATATTCGTACGGGTTGGAGGAACATATTGGACTGCATCTTACGTCTGCATAAACTTGGACTTCTGCCAGCTCGTGTAGCCACTGATGCAGCTGATGAATCAGAAGTTTCATCTGAGCAAGGACAAGGGAAGCCTCTTGCGAATTCCCTCTCTTCAGCTCATCTACAAGCAATGGGAACTCCGAGGAGATCTTCCGGGCTGATGGGAAGGTTTAGTCAGCTTCTTTCACTTGATACAGAAGAGCCAAGATCACAGCCTACTGAGCAACAGCTTGCGGCTCATCAGCGAACACTTCAAACAATTCAGAAATGTCACATTGACAGCATATTTACCGAAAGCAAGTTTCTACAAGCTGAATCTTTGCTGCAGCTTGCGCGTGCTCTTATTTGGGCTGCAGGTAGGCCTCAGAAAGGGAACACTTCTCCAGAGGATGAGGATACTGCAGTTTTCTGCCTGGAATTGCTTATTGCAATCACACTTAACAACAGAGACAGGATCGTTCTCCTATGGCAAGGCGTGTATGAACACATAGCTAGCATTGTTCAGTCAACGGTGATGCCCTGTAGCTTAGTGCAGAAAGCTATATTTGGTCTACTTCGGATATGTCAGAGACTACTTCCTTATAAAGAAAGCCTAGCTGATGAGCTTTTGAGATCTCTTCAGCTTGTGCTGAAACTGGATGCACGTGTTGCCGATGCCTATTGTCAGGATATAGCTCTTGACGTCAGCCGCCTTGTGAAAGCCAATGCTAATCACATTAGGTCTCAGGCGGGATGGAGAACAATAACATCGTTACTCTCTGTTACAGCGAGGCACCCTGAAGCTTCCGAAGCAGGATTTAATGCTGTGTCCTTTGTAATGTCTGAAGGAACTCACCTGTATCCTGCCAATTATGTTCTCTGTGTTGATGCTGCAAGACAGTTTGCTGAATCCCGTGTGGGGCAATCCGAACGGTCTATCCGCGCCCTCGATCTAATGGGAGATTCATTAGAACAGTTGGCTAAATGGGCTAGCACAGCCAAGGAGAACATGGGAGAAGAAGATTTTGCAAAGACGTCACAAGATTTTGGGGAAATGTGGCTAAGGCTTGTTCAAGGTCTAAGAAAAGTGTGTTTAGACCAGAGAGAGGATGTCCGAAACCACGCGTTACAGTCATTACAAAAGTGTTTGGGCGGAGTAGACGGGATCAATCTAGCTCATAGCATGTGGTCTCAATGCTTTGACAAAGTAATCTTCACCGTTTTAGATGACTTGCTGGAGATCGCTTCTGGGTCACAGAAAGACTACCGTAACATGGAAGGCACGTTGCTTCTCGCAATCAAACTCCTCTCCAAAGTGTTTCTTCAACAACTCCAGGAACTATCTCAGTTATCAACCTTCTGTAAGCTGTGGCTGGGCGTTCTAACAAGGATGGAGAAGTACATGAAAGTGAAAGTAAGGAGCAAGAAAAGCGATAAGTTACAAGAAACCGTGCAAGAGTTGCTCAAGAGTATATTGCTTGTGATGAAGAAGGAAGGAGTGCTTTTGCAGAGAAGTGCGCTTGGTGGAGATAGCTTATGGGAATTAACATGGCTTCACGTTAATAACATCGCTCCTTCTATGCGTCTGGAGCTATTCCCTGATCAAGAATCTACAGAGCCTGGCGATGATAAAAGCAATGGTTTAGCTTCTCCTGAAGCTGGAGCGACATAACTGGTTTGTGACCGTGACGATCATTAGGTGAGTTTCTGAAATCTTTGTTTGGAAACAACTGTGAAAGTGAATGCTATTTTGTATAATGTCTCTTATGTTTTGATTTTATTTGTTACTTGAACCACTGGAATCTATACTATTAGCTAAGAGTAAATTTGCTGATGTGTCAATTTCTCAATGATTTTCGAGATAGTTATTTTTTTATGTTTTAATAATTTCATATATGATTTTAATTTATTATATAATAAAAACTGATATTATTAATATTTTACTTTTAGAAAATAGTTATCTTTTTAATTAGATTGTTATCTTGAAAAGATATATTCTATTAAAAAATTTGAGTAAATTTACTGAATGTTGATTTTATTTATTTGTCATATTTTTAATAATTTTATATAATTATTATATAATAAATCAAATTTATATTTTTGAAAAATAAGTTAATTCTTATATATTATATTATTATCTTAAAATATATATATATATATATATATATATATATATATATATATATATTTTATTATAAAAGTTAAGATATAAATAATTATAATTAAATAGAAATTAAGCAATACTTATTTATCAATTTCTCCATGATTTTAGCTATTTTATTTATTTGTCAAGTTTTAATATTTTCACATATAATTTATTATATATTAAAACATAATTTCTATTATAATTGTATTTTTAGAAAATAAAATAATTTTTATGTATTAGATTATTATGTTGAAAATATTTTTAATAAAATATTTAAGTGAACTTGTTTATTTGTTATTTCTCTATGAATTATGTAATTTTCCTTATGTGTCATATTTCTAATAATTTTTTTTTAACACCTAAAATTTTGTTGTTATCAACTCAATGTAGTTGATTACATAAAACAGAAATTTCAGCAATGATGTTGTTAAAACGAACATTTAACAGAAATAGTAATAACACGATGCTTACTAATTTATTCATAGGATAGGTTAATTCGCTAACTTTCTTTCATCTTGTTCTTAGTCTTTTAAGATTTTTCTTGTGGCTCTCAATTTGTTTGAGTAAATACCTTTTTCGAAGAAGATCATTGAATGTGATCCATCTGTTACATTGCAATCCGTCCCAAACACTACCGCTGCAGGAGATAATATGATTTATTGTAACTATCCATGGCTTTAAAATTCGTTTGCGTTGACACCAATAAAGCCACATCTTCAATTTATTTTGTTGTAGAACCATCTTCATACACCTTATTGCTTGAAATCCTTCTGTCCATAATGAAAGTATTGACGTCACACTACTGGTTTTGAGAATCTCCATATTAGTGGTCAAAAAGATACGCAGTTATAGCTTTCCTTAATAACAAACATGGAGTGCAACCAACTCTGTAATTTTCTTTTTGGTGATAAATCTGATGTGACCATACCCCATCCATTCCACAACATAATAGCCTCTTTGTCCATCAATCCATCGGACACAAATAACTCTGGTGGTGGCCATGGTTGTAGGGAGACTCCCTTGATGAACTCAACTTGGAAAACATGGTTAAGCCATAAGCTTAACAAACAAAGGCTGATAGTTGATTGAAACTCTACTATCAGAAAGACACCATCAATCCCTAAAGTTGATAGACGGACGTCGGCTACAGATTGGAGATCACATGTCGATAGATCACACCCTATTACAGGGAAAATTATCATGCCGAAGACGGCAGAAATCAATATCAATAACCGGATAAATAATCGAGGAAAGTCTATCGCCATCAGAGATATTGATAGTCCATGATATTCACCGAAAAACAGAGGATATTAATGGTGAGTTTGTCGATGAAATCATCGAATCACCCAAAACAATAGCAAAGAAGACATCGTTTACTAGGAAATTGAAGTGTAAAGAAAATTAAACAATAGAAAAGAAAAATCCGGCGGTCGGAACTGCCAGAATCGATAAAATCTATGAAAAAAAATTGTTCGCTTTTGTTTTCTCTATGTATCGCATTCAGAGCGGTTTTTTGGTGTTATGGCCTTTCAGATTTCAGAAAACATAATTCTAATAAATTTATATATAATTTATTATATAATAAAATGAATTTTTATTAATAAAATTATATTTTAGAAAGTAAGATAATTTTTAGTGACCAGAGTGTTATCTTGAAAATATTTTTTTTATTTATAAAATTTAAAGAGAATTTGTGAGATAGCCAAAATCTAGAGTATAATTAAGAAAATGACTATGATTTTGACTGAATTAAGTATGTAACATTTACCTCTCAAATGATCTGGTTTTATCCTTTATTGCAACAAGTCATCGGTACGTCGACGGTAATATATGTGGCCCAAAATGAAAGTGAGATGTTGGTAACTAACAAAAGAGAGAAGAAACACGCCATTATTAAATTTACTATATACAATGTTACGAATGTGTAGAATAATATAGAACTCTTTATAATATATCTTATATTCTATTTACCAATCTCAGTGATTATGTTTCTTAAGATGAGTGCATGAGGATCAAGTTAATGCTTATCAGATTGTCAATATATTATTCTATCCCAGTTGCGCATATACTATTTTATCTCTGTGACATAGTACATCACCTAATAGAATGAAAAAAGTAAATAATATAATATAAATACGGGTGAACCATAAACTCAAATGTGGAGACTAAAATAGATTTTTTTAATATATCTTGTATTCTAATCCAATTTATAGAAGAAATTCTAAAAAGTCTAATTTCCATTCCACATGAGTAATATAAAACAGAATCATGATATGTATTTTAACAAAATAACCGCAGTAAACCTTAAGTTTATGACGAAATAATCCAACATGTATATAAACTAAACCCTATCCACTTATCATTAAATTTTATATAGAAATATAAACCCTAATTCAATGTCAACCACAATTTTTCATAAATTAAACTTAAATTTTGAAATGCCAGTAAGACCCATTACCATTTTATATGAAACCTACAGAAGAAAAAATGTGAAAATGTAGTTATAATTTAAAGATCATCTTAACATGTTTCTCAAATGTTGATATGGCTATACCTTCATGGAAGATGGTAAGTTTGCCTCAATTTCAATCCCAATTGTACATCTGAACTAAATTGTTTCAACTAATTACTAAATCCTACACATAAATGTAAACTCTAATCCAATGTCAACCTAAATCTTTCATAAACTAAACTTTAACCACTAATCACTAAACCCTAAATGGAAATATAAAACCTAATCCAATATGAACCCCAACATTTTATAAACTAAACCCAAATTTCGAAATGCAAGTAACATGCATTTCCATTCTACATAAAAATATAGAATAGAAAATGTAACAAACGAAGGTATAGCCATATCAACATTTGAAAAATGTAACAAAAATATATTGTTCAAATTTGAAGTGTATATGATTACGTGGAAAGAGGTAATGCTTACACCAAATTCAGATTGATTGTAGCAAAAGAAATGAAAATTGATAGCATTAGATAAAAGAGGTGGAAGAGACATATCATATGAATATTATTTCATTCAACATCACATTATATTCTGTTTTATTTGATATCATAATAAATTATATTCCCTTTACGTTCAATATATTATTTATCTTTACAAAATCATATATAGACTAATATAAAACACATGCATACACACACCAATACAAAATTCATATCAACAGAACATGAAACAACAACGAACAAGATTGAACCCTCTCTTTCAAGCCTCGAATGAAATATAACTTACTAAATAGTACATTATATATTAATAAGTGTAGCAAATAATAGAGGAGCCAAATTTAAAGAAAAGACAGTATGTTCCATTTCATAAAATAGTATAGAAATACTGTTACCCTCCAACTCATCCATGATAAACCTGAAGAACAAAATGAAAATGGAGACATACGTTAGTTTACAGTTGGCAGAAAATGGCAGCATATGAGATAGATTACTAATATATGAATTACTTTATACTTAGGTTAAATGTATAGTTGTGTTAATCTCAAATAGCCTAAGCGAGTAAAGAAATAACATATGCAATTAGAACTGTACCATCCAATATAATATAGAATTTATATATATGGAACAGAACAGATGGTCAGATGGAATGGAAAGCAAATATATTAGGGCCGAATCAATTCGTTTACCTCGGCTTACCAAATCAGACATGCAACGGAGATGATGGGTTATATTTATCAATTTAGAATAGACTAGAGCCGAATCTATTCCAAAAAGGGGAAACAACATTGAAACAATATAATTTATGAAACAAAACAGAGAACTTACAATATGCAACAGATCTCAACCTAATTAGTGATATGAATGAGATGAGGCTCTGGTGGTCACACCGATCACACTTACAAACTCTACTCGCAACCAATTTCACAAGTAAATATGATTTTCAATTTACAACGCACTTTGAGGAGTAAAAGAAACATAGAGGAAGTCGACGGTGGTAACTATGGAGAAAAAATCGGTGGATTGGGAGAAGGTGAAATCGTCGACAATAACTTTTTAACTTTCTCAAATGATGAAAAGAGATATGTAATGATAATAGCAGCCCGAGTTACTTTTCACAATTAAATATATATATATATATATATATATTTAGCAGGTTCCGCCAGTTTAACTTAAGGACAAAACAACAATACTACACAAAACTGTATCAATGTATATAAAAGGTAGAGTAATTGTCTATCAACCTAATTATGCATTACTGTTGTGTTATACAGTCTAATTTCTCTAAAATTTAAGTGAATTTACAATTTTTTTTTATAATTTAGGTTTTTGTTATGACAAATCTCCAAAATAGCACATTTCTGAGTTTATGTAACAAAAATAGCTTTCAAAAACTAAAATGACCAGAACAACATTTTTTCTATTTGAAAATTTTAAATTTTTTTATTTTTCAAAAATTGAAATCTTATCCCCTAAACCCCACTCCCCAACTCTAAACCCTAAAATCTAAATTTTAAACCCTAAACTCTAAACCTAATGTTTAAATTAATTTATCACTGGGATACATGTGTATATTTATCTCCTTTTATAAAACATTAAGTGCTATTTTAGTCAATTTTATTCTTAAGTGCTATATTTGTGGCAAAAAAATTTTTAATACTATTTTAATCATTTTCTCTTTTTTCATGTTTTTAATAAATTCATATATAATTTATTATATAATAAAACGAAATTCTATTAATAATATCAAGAAACAGATACTTTCCAACCAAAAACTTGAACGTGTGTCATGGGATAGCTTCAGATATTTTGAGGGTGGTCAAGTATCAATATAGTGAAACTACAAACCCTTAAACCTGGAAATAATTAATCTGGCCACACAGGGGTGTTTCCGTAAATTACATCTTTTTACTTTACTTCTTCTTTTCTTCTCTTTCCTCAGCTTTGCTCCTCCTCCCCCGAGAATGTGTGTATCCGATCATGCTTTCCTCACGAGCATTTCTGTTTCTCGGCGTTAGAGCCCGCCGATAGATCTCTGTATCGCTGCAGAAATAGTAAGTAAATCTCGCTTCTTCTTCAAATACTATTTTTTCTATCGTTTCCCTCGTCGTGCATTGAAGTCCGTAGAATCTAGAATTGAAGTCAGAAGTTATCCCTATTTGTTTTGAACTAGATTTCATCTAAGTATCGAACGTATTCTTCTGTGTGTTTTCGATTCGCATTGATGGGGGTTTCTGCTTAAAACTCCGAGATTTAGTTTTCGAGTTCTATGGTGTTTGATGGGATTTTGAACTGTCTGTTAACGGTAATCGTATGATTCCGTTTTTGATAATCCTAATGCATGTTCATAAAACACCTAAACGGTAGCTCAAAGAGAACCAAATGTGAACCAAAAGTAGAATTACAGAGAGATTCTTAACAAGAACCCTAAAATGAAGAAGAACAAGTTTACAACAATATTTTTCTGGTTGAATCTTTCTTCTGCGATTTGTCCAAAAAATATCAAAAAAATCTTTCTTCTGGACTTTCTTGTACTTTTTTATAGTGTTTCGCCGAGTCATTATATTGAGGATAATATAGAATGTGGAATGTACTTGTTATTAGAGGTAATACATTACAATATATACTGAACTAGGATCATATAACCCTAGTTAGAGAGGATCCTAGTTCACTATATATTGTAATGTATTACCTCTAATAACAAGTACATTCCACATTCTATATAATCCTCAATACATTATTCTTCTGCCACTTGTCTTCACTTGATTGGTCTTCGCATGTCTTGTAACGATCTTCTCAACTGCTTCTCTTTTCCTGTAACACAGTCACTGGTCAGCTAGTTTTAAGTTCGCTTCTGGAATGTATACTGTAAGAGTGTGAGATTTTGCGGTTGTCTTTCTTTCCTCAGAAGCTCTCTAAAAAAAGAAGCTGTGATCTGTTTATAACAACACTTTTAGTATAAGTCTTACTTTCTATATTTATTTATTTTCTTTTCCAAGTAGTGATTGAGTTTGCCCTCTATTTTGTTTGCCAGAAAGATAGTGGCTTGGGCTCTGCTAGAATGGGTCGCCTTAAGTTGCATTCTGGAATCAAGGCCATTGAGGAAGAGCCTGAGGACTTGGAGAGTAGTGAGTCAAGCAATACAACAACTTTGGCATGTATGATCGACACCGAAATCTCCGCTGTTTTGGCCATTATGAGAAGAAATGTAAGATGGGGAGGTCGATACACGTCTGGTGATGACCAGCTAGAGCATTCGTTGATTCAGTCACTTAAAGCTCTTAGGAAACAGCTCTTCTCATGGAACCAGCCTTGGCATACCATAACTCCCATCCTCTATCTTCAGCCCTTTCTAGATGTGATACGCTCGGATGAAACTGGAGCACCCATAACCAGCATTGCTTTGTCATCAGTTTACAAGATCCTAAGTCTGAATGTGATTGATCAGAATACTACAAACATTGAAGACGCCATGCACTTGATAGTTGATTCTGTGACAAGCTGCCGTTTTGAGGTGACTGATCCTGCATCAGAAGAGGTTGTGCTAATGAAGATACTTCAGGTTCTTCTGGCGTGTATGAAAAACAGGGCGTCAGTTATGCTAAGCAACCAGCATGTATGCACTGTCCTCAACACTTGTTTTCGTGTTGTCCACCAATCAGGAATGAAAGGTGAGTTATTGCAACGTGTAGCTCGCCACACGATGCATGAACTTGTGAGGTGTATCTTCTCCCATCTCCCAGATGTTGACAGGACGGAAACTAGCCTTGTCAACAGATTTGAAAGCGTCAGTCAAGAGGTAAGATATTGGGTTCTTGTTATTTCCTTTTTGGTTGATTTCAGGTCAATTTAAAATGCACGCACTTGTAGGATGCTAAGAGATTAACGCAGAACATGACATGACAATGATATGACGATAGCTTGATTTTCTATTTAAATATACGTCTGCAACCTACTTTAGGACTTCACTAGGAAAATAATTTCCCCAACGGACACTGAGTTTTATGCCTTCTTCTCTTGTTTCATTTATATACGTTAGTGATGGTGTTTTGCTTGGTCGCAGAACGCTGGAGTAGACAATGATTATGCCATTGTGACTAAACCAGTGGAGGATGGAAATGCTAATTCCGAGTATGATACTGAAAATTCTGTGACAACTTTTGCGTCTGGTGCTCAAAGTTTGATGGATGATGGACCTGCAGGGCCTGGAAGCAGAAAGCCGGCTTCTCCATACGATTTGCATATAATGACAGAGCCATACGGAGTTCCAAGTATGGTGGAAATATTTCACTTTTTATGCTCTTTGTTAAATATGGTGGAACATGTTGGGATGGGCGCCCGAGCAAATACCATATCATTTGATGAAGATGTGCCTCTCTTTGCGTTGAACATGATCAACTCAGCCATTGAATTGGGTGGAGCGTCCATCCGCCATCACCCGAGACTGTTAAGCCTAATTCAAGATGAGTTATTTCGTAATCTGATGCAGTTCGGCTTGTCGATGAGCCCCCTTATTCTTTCGATGGTTTGCAGCATTGTTCTCAATTTGTATCAACATCTACGCACTGAGCTCAAACTGCAGCTTGAGGCATTCTTTTCCTGCGTAATTCTGAGGCTTGCGCAAGGAAAATATGGGCCCTCGTATCAGCAGCAAGAGGTTGCTATGGAAGCCCTTGTGAACTTCTGTAGGCAGAAGAGTTTTATGGTGGAGATGTATGCCAATCTCGATTGTGATATAACTTGCAGCAACGTGTTTGAGGAGCTATCTAATCTAATATCGAAGAGCACATTTCCTGTGAACAGTCCTTTGTCTGCAATGCACATTCTTGCGCTGGATGGCTTAATTGCTGTTATTCAAGGAATGGCCGAGAGGATAAGTAATGGATTGACTGGTTTAGACTTAGGGCCTGTCTATCTTGATGAGTACACGCCTTTCTGGATGGTTAAGTGTGACAATTACAGTGATCCAAATCACTGGGTTTCATTTGTCCGCAGGAGAAAATATATCAAGAGAAGGTTAATGATTGGAGCAGATCATTTCAACAGGGATCCAAAGAAGGGGTTAGAGTTTCTCCAAGGGACACATCTTTTGCCTGACAAACTTGATCCCCAGAGTGTAGCTTGCTTTTTCAGATATACTGCTGGGCTTGATAAGAACCTTGTGGGGGATTTTCTTGGGAATCACGACGAGTTTTGTGTTCAAGTTCTCAATGAGTTTGCTGGGACTTTCGACTTCCAGTACATGAATTTGGACACTGCACTCCGACTCTTCTTGGAAACTTTCAGGTTGCCTGGAGAATCTCAGAAAATACAGAGGGTTCTTGAAGCGTTCTCTGAAAGATACTATATGCAGTCTCCTGAGATTCTTGCTAACAAGGATGCTGCTCTTGTGTTATCATACTCCATTATCATGCTCAACACTGATCAACACAACGTTCAAGTAAAGAAAAAGATGACTGAAGAGGATTTTATTCGCAACAATAGGCATATCAATGGAGGAAATGATCTCCCTCGAGAATTTTTGTCTGAACTTTATCACTCCATCTGCAACAATGAGATCCGGACTACTCCAGAACAAGGTTCAGGCATTCCTGAAATGACTCCCAGCCGTTGGATTGATTTGATGCATAAATCCAAGAAAACTGCTCCGTATATTTTGGCTGATTCGAGGGCTTATCTTGACCACGATATGTTTGCTATCATGTCAGGCCCAACTATTGCTGCCATATCAGTCGTTTTTGACCATGCAGAACATGAAGACGTCTACCAGACATGCATTGATGGATTCTTGGCTATTGCTAAAATTTCTGCTTGTCATCATCTGAAAGATGTGCTTGATGATCTGGTTGTGTCTCTCTGCAAATTCACAACACTGTTGAATCCATCATCTGTTGATGAACCGGTTCTAGCATTTGGTGATGACCCAAAAGCAAGGATGGCAACTATCACTATATTTACCATTGCAAACAAATATGGAGATTATATTCGTACGGGTTGGAGGAACATATTGGACTGCATCTTACGTCTGCATAAACTTGGACTTCTGCCAGCTCGTGTAGCCACTGATGCAGCTGATGAATCAGAAGTTTCATCTGAGCAAGGACAAGGGAAGCCTCTTGCAAATTCCCTTTCTTCAGCTCATCTACAAGCAATGGGAACTCCGAGGAGATCTTCCGGGCTGATGGGAAGGTTTAGTCAGCTTCTTTCACTTGATACGGAAGAGCCAAGATCGCAGCCTACTGAGCAACAGCTTGCGGCTCATCAACGAACACTTCAAACAATTCAGAAATGTCACATTGACAGCATATTTACCGAAAGCAATTTTCTACAAGCTGAATCTTTGCTGCAGCTTGCGCGTGCTCTCATTTGGGCCGCAGGTAGGCCTCAGAAAGGGAACACTTCTCCAGAGGATGAGGATACCGCAGTTTTCTGCCTGGAATTGCTAATTGCAATCACTCTTAACAACAGAGACAGGATCGTTCTTCTATGGCAAGGCGTGTATGAACACATAGCTAGCATTGTTCAGTCAACGGTGATGCCCTGTAGCTTAGTGCAGAAAGCTATATTTGGTCTACTTCGGATATGTCAGAGACTACTTCCTTATAAAGAAAACCTAGCTGATGAGCTTTTGAGATCTCTTCAGCTTGTGCTGAAACTGGATGCACGTGTTGCCGATGCCTATTGTCAGGATATAGCTCTTGACGTCAGCCGCCTTGTGAAAGCCAATGCTAATCACATTAGGTCTCAGGCGGGATGGAGAACAATAACATCGTTACTCTCCGTTACGGCGAGGCACCCTGAAGCTTCCGAAGCAGGATTTAATGCTGTGTCCTTTGTAATGTCTGAAGGAACTCACCTGTATCCTGCCAATTATGTTCTCTGTGTTGATGCTGCAAGACAGTTTGCTGAATCCCGTGTGGGGCAATCCGAACGGTCTATCCGCGCCCTCGATCTAATGGGAGATTCATTAGAACAGTTGGCTAAATGGGCTCGCACAGCCAAGGAGAACATGGGAGAAGAAGATTTTGCAAAGACGTCACAAGATTTCGGGGAAATGTGGCTAAGGCTTGTTCAAGGACTAAGAAAAGTGTGTTTAGACCAGAGAGAGGATGTCCGAAACCACGCGTTACAGTCATTACAAAAGTGTTTGGGCGGAGTAGACGGGATCAATCTAGCTCATAGCATGTGGTCTCAGTGCTTTGACAAAGTAATCTTCACGGTTTTAGATGACTTGCTGGAGATTGCTTCTGGGTCACAGAAAGACTACCGGAACATGGAAGGCACGTTGGTCCTCGCAATCAAACTCCTCTCCAATGTGTTTCTTCAGCAACTCCAGGAATTATCTCAGTTATCAACCTTCTGCAAGCTATGGCTGGGCGTTCTTACCCGAATGGAGAAATACATGAAAGTGAAAGTAAGGAGCAAGAAAAGCGACAAGCTACAAGAAACCGTGCCAGGGTTGCTCAAGAACATATTGCTTGTGATGAAGACGAAAGGAGTGCTTTTGCAGAGAAGTGCTCTTGGTGGCGATAGCTTATGGGAATTAACATGGCTTCACGTTAACAACGTCGCTCCTTCTATGAGGCTCGAGCTATTCCCTGATCAAGAATCCACACAGGCTGGTGATGATGAAAGCAATGGCTTAGCTTCTCCTGAAGATGGAGCGACATAACTGGTTAGTAACCGTGACGATCATTAGGTGAGTTTCTAAAGTCTTTCTTTGTTTGGAACAACTGTGAAAGTGAATGCTAATTTTGTATAATGTCACGTATGTTTTATTTGTAATATATATACGTGTTTCTTATTCAGAGATTTCTATTCATTGCTCACCCATTATGTTTTTGTTTTGTGTTAGTAAGAGGGATAGACATTCTGTCTGACACAGAAGGGTTTGAACATTTGTGGGACCCGCCAAGAAAAATATCAGTGGAAGCAGCAGAGTTGTTTTATTTTGCTTCCACGAATTTTTTACGTTTGGTTCGTCTCTTTAGTAGTCATTTACGTCTCCTCCCACTGATTTTCTTGAGAAAATTGAAGAAAGAAAGTTCGTTGATTCAATTCAATGGAGTCGCTAGCATCTATTTCTCCTTCCATAATACTCCCTCCAACAACTACGATCTCCGTTTCAACCTCACGATCAGTGTTGATTCCTCTTCCTTCCAACCGTTGTTCTTCCTTTTCCGGCGCAGGGAGGCCGATCTCGATTCGGAGAAGAAGACACTTCTTTATCTGTAAATCTTCTGCTGGTGGAGGAGGAGGAGGATCAGATAAACAGCTTGGAGATGAAGAGGAAAGCGAGGAAGTGGAGAAGGCGCTTAACTTGGACGGCACGATCCCTGGGACTTCGGATGAGTTTGTGAGGCAAGTCTCGTCACGTGCTTACGACATGCGTCGGAAACTAGAGCAGACGTTTGATTCCACCAGCTATGACGGTATACTCTCTACTCGTTTTCTTTTTTTTCCTAGAGAATACTTTTTCATTGACTGATTGATTCATATTTGTTAAACTTATTTCTCTGACGTTTTGATCTATAAAAACTTAGTTGTTTGATTCCTTAGTGCCTTGTTTTCATTAGGAGGAAACAAGTGTCACTGTATCAGGGTTCAATCTCTATTGATAGATGATTTTAGTTAGAGAAGAATCTATCATCTCCAAGATATGCAAGCAAATCATTACTAAGCTTGTTCATCTAAAAATTTTAAAATTGATCTTGTGCCTCACTCAATCTCAGTGTTGGAGTCTAACCCATGGAGAGGAGACTCAAAGCCTGTTTATGTACTAACACACAGAGAAAACCAGATCTGCACCATGAAAACAAGAACAACTCACAGGTTCCCAAATAATCATCATTTCCCTCAAGCTAATTTTACACACTTTAGTTTTTCCTCTCGCTCGCATGCATGATATTAAGCAATTATTGTATCACAGTGAAGTAGAGAAAGAGCTTGGACTGTTGTTCTCTAAAAGAATCAGCAACCAGAAAAAGCAATCTAGACCCGAAACTAAATTCGATATGCTTGTTGAAGATGTTCGAGATGGAGTATTGGTAAGTATTCTCGATGAAGTCACTTCCAAGACCGTAAAAGTTTGATTATGTGTTTTTTTCTATCTCTGTAAAGGTTTTCGAAGATGTGAATGAGGCTGTTCGATACTGTGATCTACTACAAGGTGGAGGAAAAGGGTGTGAAGGCGTGGCTGAGATTGAAGCATCATCTGTAAGATTTAGATATCAATATGATTCTAGACATTGTTTCCTTTAAATTAAACATTTGAAAATGATCTGCGTTTGATTTTGTCTGAATAGGTTTTTGATCTTTGCCGGAAAACAAGGTCTCTGGCGGTGCTATTCCGCCGTGGAAGAACACCACCCACACCCCAGACGCTGGAGCGTAACTTGGGATCCCGTAAGCGTTCTCTTGAGGACTTGAGGGACAATAAATAAGCTTGTACGTCATCTTAATGGTACTTACAGTAAAAACTTGTATAAACAAATGTAATTAATCACGTATATAGATATATGTTACTTGTAGTTTTCTTATCTCTCTTGAAGTTACTTGGTAAAGGCTTTTGAAGTTCATATGGGTTAATGGTTATGTACCGGTTTAAGAATTTAGAGAGTTAAGATACTGAAAGAACAAACCTTGTTTGGTTTGGCTATTTAACCGAATTGGGCAACTACTAAATGAGACGTTTATTCACGGCTAGTTGACCAACCAATTTCGAGTAATTTTACCTAATTTATAGTTGGCCAAACATGTAATCTATATTATAACTAGGTAATTTTCCAGTGTATATTTATAAAATAAATATACAATAATAATTGATTGATATTTATTTTAATTTTTAAATTAATTTATAGTTTGTATGTCTAATTTATATTATAATATTATATTACTTTAACTATATATAATTTTAGATATGTTACATTTAGTCTATTTTATTGTTTTGACGGTCGATTTAGTTATCATTTAGATATATTGGATTCTATCTATTTCTCTAAATTCAACTATAATCTTTTATATTTTAAATATATTAAATTTTTGATTAATTGTCTTATTTGCATTTATGCTGGTTGTTATCTTAAAAATATAAGTATATTTAGTAAGACTATATATAACTTAAGATTTTTTTGTGCTTAGAAAGAAAATAAATAAAAAACTAAAGTTTCTGATTCTAAATTACATACATAAGTAACTAATGAATTTTTAGAAGCTTTTGAACACATATCAATATTTACAATAATTAAAATATTTTATAAATTCTAAACAAATTTATGCTTTAGATTGATTGGATGGTAAACTGAAATTTATTTTAGATAATTTTAAAAATAAGGATTCTGATTTAGTATTTTGACTATGGTTATATTAAGTTTCACAAACATAAAAACAAAAAATTAAAAATCAAAATATTTATTAAGAAAACAGATAATTTTAATTATTAAAATATCATATATCTATCTCGTTAAATTGTATAATGTTATGGTATTTTAAAATAATTGTAGTTATTTTCTGTTTTTATGTTTGTGAAACTTAATATAACCATAATCAAAATACTTAAGTAAATCAGAATCCTTATTCTTAAAACAGATAATTTCAACTATTAAAATATAATGTATCTACCTCGTTAAATTGTATAATGTTATGGTATTTTAAAATAATTGTAGTTATTTTCTGTTTTTATGTTTGTGAAACTTAATATAACCATAATCAAAATAGTTAAGTAAATCAGAATCCTTATTCTTAAAACAGATAATTTTAACTATTAAAATATAATAGATCTACCTCGTTAAATTATATATTGTTGTGATATTTTAAAATAATTGTAGTTACTTGATTAAAATATTTTTATTATTAAATTTATTTTTAGTATCTATTAAAATAGTCAGTAAAAAGTGATTATTTTGTGAAATTATACTATATAAGTAAAATATAATTTATATCTTTACTGTAATTGTAAGATATTATAGTCAAATCAATATACTAAAAAAATAATTTCAATAATACTAATTATAAAAAATGTCAATTAAACATATATCAGTTTATGTTAGTTGATTATTTTATGTAATCATCTAATAAAATAGTAGATATATACAAAAATAATTATTTTGAAAATATATATATAAGGAAAAAATATTTCTTTTTCTAATAGCAATATTTTTGTGTGAATTTTTTTTTATGAATTCACATTATATACATATATTGTTTTTTATCTAAGAAGATATACATAGAAAGAATTTTATTACTTCAAAGGTATATTTTATGCTATTTAAAATATATTTAAATTAAATATTACTATTTTGTGAATTTTCCTTTTTTATTAAACCATATTATATATACTTATATTTTCGTTTTTAAATAGTTTTGTAAATTTTATAAATGTTTCCATATTATTATATATTGTTATTTGGAAATTTTAAAAAGGAAATAATATTTAATTATATTTTAAATTAGGGGTATCATAGTAATTAACCATCATGAGAGTTAACGTGAGCGCGACACCTAAGAAAGTGACTTCTCAAATAATATTATAGTGATAGTACACTTTCTAGGCTCCACAGCGCGCCACGTCAGCAGTTTTGTAGGTCTAATAGGTATTTTTTAAAAAGCCATAGTCTTGGTAAGATGATTAGGAAAAATGAAATACACTTTAGCCGAGTGGTATAAGGTGTCTAACTAAGCTTGCAAGATCGTGGGTTCAAACCACGTGGTTATCATATATTTTTGATTTTTTTTGATTTGGAATATTATCATATAGGTTTTTTGTTTATAGGGTTTTTATGTTTTTTTTTGCTTATTATTTTAAAGATTAAAATAGTTGGATAAACTCTAAAGTTTAACAAGTTCAAACCCAAAAAAAGTTAAAAATGGATCCAAAAACGAACAATATAAAAAACAAAACAAAAAGTAAGTCCCACGCGGTTGTCTACGCGGATGGCTTAAAGAGCGTTAAAACTGTCATATTATAATATAGCCCAACCCAAAAATAATAAAAAATGGATCCAAAAACGAACGGGCCAAAAAACAAAAACAAAAGAAGAGTCTCATGCGGCTGCATACGTGGATGGCTTAATGAGGCTTGAATAATATAGATTAAGAGCTCAAAAAGTTAAATCATTGCACATATTTCCTAATATATATTTTCAAAAAAATTGTATGTGAGATATAATAAAAAAACAACAAAACTCAATGATTTTTCCTTATTTATTACATGTATATGTAATTTCTCTTATATTTTAATAACTACTATAATTTCATTAAAACATTTCTCACCACCGATTCCAGACTCCGACGAATGGATTCGCACAGTCGATACGCCGTATATAAAAATGCTACATCATTTATGAAAAAAACTCAAACTTACAAAAAACCATATATAAAATATATATAATGAAACTTAAACAACGAATATTAACTTAATTAAGGTTATTTTCAAATTGATAAATCATTTAATAAAAATATAAATACTATAAATATAGAATTATATCAAGTTTTGACCTACGATATAATAACTATTTACAGCAAAAAAAACACCTACTTTTACACACTAAAAACTATATTATAGTCTATATTCCTATAAACCTTACTTTGCATATAAAAACATTAACACATTCTTAATATATAAAAAAAATTGTATGTGAAATAAAATAAAATAAACAACAAAATTTAAGTACTTTTCATTATTTATTAAATGAATATGTAAATTCTCTTACATTTTAATAACTACTATAATTTCATTGAAAACATTCCTCACCACCGACTCCAGACTCCGGCGAATGGATTCCCACAGTCGATGACGCCATAGATAAAAATGCCACATCATTTATGAACAAAACTCAAACTTACAAAAAACCATATATAAAAACCTATCTAATGAAACTTAAACAACAAATATTAATTTAATTAAGGTTATTTTCAAATTGATAAATAGTTTAATACAAATATAAATACAATAAATATAGAATTATATCAAATTTTGACCTACGATATAAAAACTATTTACAGCAATAAAAAAAATATACACCTACTTATACACACTAAAACTATATTATAGCCTAACTATTCCTATAAACCTTACTTCACATATAAATAACATTTAACACAATATATATACAATAGTTTCACTTTACAGTCTTATACATTCTTTCCATTTCATTATTATTTGATGTCATTAGAAGAATCCACTAAAGCAACAATCGAAAAAAAATACACGCAAACACAATGATCCCAGCCCGCGCTTGCGTGGGGAGTATGCAACTAGTAATAATAATACGATTCATTTTGCTGAGACGACCATTTACCCTCCTCCTGATATCTCCTTTTTATGGTCCCTACCTACTGTCGGTCCACTGGGGAAGTCTGTAATGAATAGGTTTGTTTTCGAATCTTATAAGACCGAAGAGCTGAAACGAAAGGTCGAAGGAGGAGGTGTCCCCGCACCTACACGTGTGGAAGTTATCATGTCACTTGTTTGGACATGCGCCAGAAATGCCTGGCGCTCTAACTTGGTGTCTCCAAGGTCAACGTTAATGCTTCAACCAATGGATTTGCGCTCTAGGGTCTCTTCTACGGATGTTTTCTCCATCGGAAACCTACAGACAATGTTCCTTCTTAAGAGAGGCGTGGAAAGCAGCAGTAGTTTCGACTTGGAAATCTGTGAAACGGTTGCCGAATTTCGTAAAACCAAGGAATCAGTCAACGAGATGATTAAAGAGAATCTCCAAGGCAACACACTTGGTCAGTCTTTAATGCGTGTCATTGGAGATTTCGCGTCAAGTCTCACGCCAGAGACAGACTTGTACTCAATGACTAGCTGGTGTAGAAAACCTTTCTACGAGGTTGACTTTGGCTGGGGTACTCCTGCATGGGTTGGATCTACCTCGACATCTAACAACATTGCATATGTATGCCTCATTGACTCAAAAGATGGTGCAAGTGTAGAAGCATGGATAAGCTTACCCGAGCAAGATATCCCCATCTTCCTCCGTGACCAGGACCTTCTTGCTTATGCCGTTCTAAACCGCCCCGGTCCTGATCTAACCAATCACATCTTACCATGTGTAAAAAATTAATTGCCTTGACTCTCCATCCCATTTTATGCCACGCTTGGTTTAATAAATTCCATTTTCTCTCTTTACATTTCATGTTAGGTTTACTATGACATGTTTATCTTGTTTTTGTTTGTTCGCTATATGTTAATGCTTGCTATTTTTGTTACCATCACTTTTTGTATCCTTTTTTCGACCATAAACCGTTATCCTAGGGTTCGAAACACTAAAACCCTAAACTAAACCATAGGATTCCGAACCCTAAACCCTAAACTAAACCCAAGGTTTCCAAACCCTAAATCTTAACCCTAGTGTTCCAAACCCTAAAACCCTAGGGTTCCAAACCCCCTAACCCTAGGGTTTACAAACCCTATAACCCTAACCCTAGGGTAGGGTTCCAAACCCTAAAACCCTAACCTTAGGGTTCCAAACCCTAAACCCTAATAACCTAGGGTTACAAACCCTAAAACCCTAACCCTAGGGTCCAAACCCTAACCCTAGGTAGTTCCCCTAAAACCCCTATGGTTCCAAACCCTAAAACATAGGGTTCCTAACCCTAGGATTTCAAACCCTAAACCCTAGGGTTCCAAACCCAAAAACCCTAAAACCCTAACCCTAGGGTTCCAAACCCTAAAACCACCCTAGGGTTTCCAAACCCTAAACCCTAGGGTTCCAAACCCTAAAACCACCCTAGGGTTCCAAACCCTAACCCTAGGGTTCCAAACCCTAACCCTAGGGTTCCAAACCCTAAAACCCTAACCCTAGGGTTCCAAACCCTAAAACCCTAACCCTAGGGTTCCAAACCCTAACCCTAGGGTTCCAAACCCTAAACCCTAACCCTAGGGTTCCAAACCCTAAAACCCTAACCCTAGGGTTCCAAACCCTAAAACCCTAACCCTAAACCCTGAAACCCTAAACCCTAGGGTTCCAAACCCTAAACCCTAACCCTAGGGTTCCAAACCTAAAACCCTAACCCTAGGGTTCCAAACCCTAAAACCCTAAACCTAAACCCTAAGGTTCATAAACCCTAAAACCTAGAGTTCCAAACCCATTCCAAACCCTAAACCCTAAACCCTAGGGTTCCAAGCCCTAAAACACTAATAACCCTAGGGCTAAACCCTAACCCTAAGGTTCCAAACCCTAAATCTTAAACCTTAAATCCTAACCCTGAGTTGAATGTTTTCAACGGATTGAAAGAAATGAAATGAATTTATCAAAAAAAGAAATTAAATCTTTTAAAAAAAAAAAAGATGAAATTGTTCCAATTCTGCCACATGAAAAAACTATGAAAGGAATAAATGTTGGATATGATCCACATTCTTTGTTTTATTGGTTTCTAAAACTTGTATTTTTTTTCTTCTTTCAAATTATTCAAATTTAATTATTTCATGGCAAAGTATTTTATTTGAAGCAACAATATACCAAAATTCAACATTTTATGATTTATAAATAAAGACTCGTCACATTTCATTTGGATATAAAAATTCGTCAATTTTCATTATATTTTGATTAGCCTCTAATCAACTATTCTGTGTGTTTTAATTATTTTTTTTAATAAATCTTAGTAATATTGTTTTGACATAGAAAATATTATAATGTTATTTTAACTACCTAAAAGGTTATTGTTTGTTCATAAACTACAAACGTAAACCAATTACAATATGAGATAAAATAAAAGGATGGTATGATGTTAAATTTAGTTAAACAAAACTATTATAAGTGGCAAAATCAGATAAATGTTATATTATTAGGTGAAAGAAATAAAATATAACGTGGAATGTTAAAAATGTAAAAGGAGTGTTTTGAAAAATTGTAACCACTGTAGATGGTTGCCTGCTCATAAACTTATTAACTTTGTGGGGTTGACTAGAATGAATACCTCTATATATGCGAGTCATAAGATGCGTTGCTTCAATTCTATCAACGATACTCTCCCTTAAGCATAAGCATATACCTGTTGACTTTTGAAGAGCTAGAGGGAAACGAAAATGGAAGAAGTAGAGAGAGAAGTGATCAAACCTGCTACACCTTCAACTAATGATCGTCTTCAACTCTCTTTGCTGGATCTCATGAATAGCCCAGCTAACGTGCCCGTGATCTTCTTCTACGAAACTGATGATGCAGATGTCGCACCAGAGATCATCTCCGCGAAACTGAAGAGCTCACTGTCCCAGACTCTGTCGCGCTTCTATCCACTCGCTGGACGAAGAGAATAAGGCATCACCATCAGCTGCAACGACGAAGGAGCCGTCTTCACTGAGGCACGCACCGATCTCCTTCTTCGTGACTTGCTGAAAGACGTCAACGCTAGCTCCCTGGAGAGATTTTACCCGACAATGGCCCCTGGAGATTCTCCCACGGAGTGGCCTTTGTTGAGGGTCAAGGTTACTTTCTTCGGATCGGGATCTGGAGTGGCGGTCTCAGTCTCTGTCTCTCATAACATCTGCGACGCAACCTCACTGCTGACCTTCATTACGGACTGGGCCACGACCACCGCAAAAGGGAGGATGTCCTCAAATAATAATAATAATAATAATAATAATAATAATAATAATAATAATAATAATAATAATAATAATAATAATCTATATTATAATAGTACACTTTCTAGACTCCACAGCGCGCCACGTCAGCAGTTTTGTGGGTCCCATAGGTATTTTTTAAAAAGTCATAGTCTTGGTAAGATGATTAGGAACAATGAAATACACTTTAGCCGAGTGGTATAAGGTGTCTAACTAAGCCTGCAAGATCGTGGGTTCAAACCACGTTGTTATCATCTATTTTTGATTTTTTGTTTATTTGGGATTTTTTGATTTGGAATATTATCATATGGAATATTATCAAACCTAGAGGTTCACCATCCAATAGAATTGCGTCATTTTATATTTGATATATTTTTCAAAAGGAAACAAAATCTTATTAAGTTATATTGTGTGTTTTAAATATAAAAATAATAAAAAATAATAATTAAGAAAAACGAAAATAATTATTAAAAACAATATTTTAACATTAAACTCTAAAGTCTAATCTTAGGTAAATCACAAACCTTTGGATAAATCTATAAAAAATTAGTGTTTATGATTTATCCAAGGGTTTAGGGTTTAGGATTAAAGTTTAGGGTTTAGTGTTTATGATTCACCCAAGGGTTTAGGATTAGAGTTTAGGGTTTAGTGTTTATGATTTACCCAAGGGTTTAGGGTTTATGATTAGAGTTTAGGGTTTAGTGTTTTAGTGAAAATAATTTTTTTTAAAAGATTTTTTTATAAATTTTACCAAAGATTTATGTTTTACCAAGGGGTTTAGGGTTTATGATTAGAGTTTAGGGTTTAGTGTTAAAATATTTTTTTTTAAGAATTATTTTCGTTTTTATTAATTATTATTATTATTATTTATTTTTGTATTTTACTTTTAAAAAGCATAATATAACCTAACAAGATTTTGTTTCCTTTTTTACAAATATGAAATGATGCAATCCTATTGGATGGTGAATTTAGAGGTTCACCTTAAGGTGAACCCAAGAATAACTCAAATAAAGATCAAAATAGTTGGATAAACTCTAAAGTTTAACAAGTTCAAACGCAAAAATAGTTAAAAATGGATCCAAAAACGAACAATATAAAAAACAAAAAAAAGTAAGTCCCACGCGGATGGCTTAAAGAGCCTTAAAACTGTCATATTATAATATAGCCCAACCTAAAAATAATAAAAAATGGATCCAAAAACGAACGGACCAAAAAACAAAAACAAAAAAAGAGTCTCATGCGGCTGCATACGTGGATGGCTTAATGAGGCTTAAATAATATAGATTAAGAGCTCAAAAAGTTGAATCATTGCACATATTTCCTAATATATATTTTCAAAAAAATTGTATGTGAGATATAATAAAAAAAAAACAAAACTTAATGATTTTTCCTTATTTATTACATGTATATGTAATTTCTCTTATATTTTAATAACTACTATAATTTCATTAAAACATTTCTCACCACCGATTCCAGACTCCGACGAATGGATTCGCACAGTCGATACACCGTATATAAAAATGCTACATCATTTATGAAAAAACTCAAACTTACAAAAAACCATATATAAAATATATCTAATGAAACTTAAACAACGAATATTAACTTAATTAAGGTTATTTTAAAATTGATAAATCATTTAATAAAAATATAAATACTATAAATATAGAATTATATCAAGTTTTGACCTACGATATAAAAACTATTTACAGCAAAAAAAAACACATACTTTTACGTACTAAAAACTATATTATAGTCTATATTCCTATAAACCTTACTTTGCATATAAAAACATTAACACATTCTTAATATATAAAAAAATTTGTATGTGAAATAAAATAAAATAAACAACAAAATTTAAGTACTTTTCGTTATTTATTAAATGAATATGTAAATTCTCTTACATTTTAATAACTACTATAATTTCATTGAAAACATTCCTCACNACACATTCTTAATATATAAAAAAATTTGTATGTGAAATAAAATAAAATAAACAACAAAATTTAAGTACTTTTCGTTATTTATTAAATGAATATGTAAATTCTCTTACATTTTAATAACTACTATAATTTCATTGAAAACATTCCTCACCACCGACTCCAGACTCCGGCGAATGGATTCCCACAGTCGATGACGCCATAGATAAAAATGCCACATCATTTATGAACAAAACTCAAACTTACAAAAAACCATATATAAAAACCTATCTAATGAAACTTAAACAACAAATATTAACTTAATTAAGGTTATTTTCAAATTGATAAATAGTTTAATACAAATATAAATACTATAAATATAGAAATATATCAAATTTTGACCTACGATATAAAAATTATTTACAGCAATAAAAAAAATATACACCTACTTATACACACTAAAACTATATTATAGCCTAACTATTCCTATAAACCTTACTTCGCATATAAATAATATTTAACACAATATATATACAATAGTTTCACTTTACAGTCTTATACATTCTTTCCATTTCATTATTAATTGGTGTCATTAGAAGAATCTACTAAAGTAACAATCGAAAAAATACACGCAAACACAATGATCTCAGCTTCGCGCTTACGCTGAGAGTATGCAACTAATATATTGAACTTTTCAACATGTAAAGTAATGACCTTATTTGGTCCACATAAAAGTAGATGCTAAAAGGCATAAGCATGTGTATTTATAGCAGTCATGTGATAGATGTAATGCCATAGATGTAATGCCATGTTATCCGGATCGTTGACTTAGGACCCTTTACACACACACACACGCAAAGACCAGTCATTTTATCATAAGGGTAAAATCAAAGGTGACTACTTCATTTCAGCTTGGAAAAATGAAACGATGTAAGAATGCACATCAGATTTTACTTTATTCAATACTAAATAAATTTACAAGGTAATCTAGTTTGTAGGAAATATCAACAAAAAAATATTATAGAAGTAATTTAGAATTTATATATTGTTTGTTCATAAAAGTCAAAAAATAATAATAACTAGGATAAGACCCGCGCCTTGCGCGGGATGAAGCTATTATTTTTATTATGTTTTGAAAAATGAAACAATAGTTCGGTTTCATTCGGATTATAGGTGCTCAATCCGGATATCGGGTTTCGGTTCGGCTCAATTTTTTGTCCGATTTTTTGGTATTTCGATCATTAAAATATAACTACTATTCTAAATCTATATGT
>CAKOAT010952931.1:85127-113065 GCA_932364175.1 Eruca vesicaria subsp. sativa | reverse complement strand
TAAATATATAAACTATGTTACATGCGTTATATGCGTCTCTAATTATTTTTCCCTAGCAAATTTCAATTGAACCTAAAGCTGCCACGTCAGTTTAATTGGTATGCTAATTGATTGACAACTAAGCAAGGTTACTTTTTAATTAATACAAACTTGAGGTTACATCTTTTCAAATGTTTCTCAATTAATATATAGGGGATTACAACATGATAGAAAAGGTGAGAGAGTAAAAACCAAAAAGTAAACTCACTAAAATAGACGGAGGAAAAAGTCTCCAACTTGACGGCTAAGTTAACGGCGGGTGACACAAGAGAAGAGAGAGAGAGAAAGCACAAAAAAAAAGACACAAGCTTCATCTCTCCCTCCGGTTTCACACTAAAAGAATCGATCCCTCAATCACTCAACGAACTCTCATCTTCTGAAACGATCTGCTCAAAACCCTTTTTTCCAACAATCTCATCAAGATGAGCTCCGAAACGTCTGGAGACGGCGGCGAACAATCAGCTTCCGCGGGAACGAGCGCACCTGCATACGACAAACAGAAGGAGAAGGCACGTGTGAGCAGAACGTCTCTGATCCTGTGGCACGCGCACCAGAACGACGCAGCTGCAGTTCGGAAGCTCCTTGAGGAAGATCCGTCTCTGGTTCACGCCAGAGACTACGACAAGCGAACGCCTCTCCACGTGGCGTCTCTTCATGGATGGATCGATGTTGTTAATTGTCTGCTCGAGTTTGGTGCTGATGTCAACGCTCAGGACAGGTGGAAAAACACGGTATGTTCGGTTCTTTCTTGTGTGTTCGTTTAATCTCTTTAATCCTCTGTTTGGTCTGAAACTTTTTGTTTTGTGTGTGTTTTGAAGCCTCTGGCTGATGCAGAAGGAGCTAGGAAGCAGAAAATGATTGAGTTATTGAAATCTCATGGCGGTTTATCTTATGTGAGTTTTTTTGTCATCTCATATAGCTTCAAAGTTAGAAACTTTCATTCTTTAAGGAAGAGATTGCTATGGAATATCAAAAAATAAATTATTGCAAAAAATTTAGGAACTGATTGAATTTGTGTACACAGGGTCAAAACGGGAGTCATTTTGAACCAAAGCCAGTGCCACCACCAATTCCAAAGAAATGTGACTGGGAAATTGAACCTGCTGAGCTGGATTTCTCTAATGCCGCCATGATTGGAAAGGTTTTGTTGTTTTCTTTTGAAGGCCAAATCTTTTAGTGATCCATAGTGTCTTGAGTTTGTTTTAGTTCAATGCAATGGACTAATTGGAATTCCTGGTGACATTCTGTTTGTTAGGGTTCATTTGGTGAGATTGTGAAAGCCTATTGGAGAGGAACACCTGTAGCTGTCAAACGTATTCTTCCTTCTCTTTCAGATGATAGACTCGTTATGTAAGTTCTTATCTCTCTCTACTGATACTTTGGTAGCAGTATCTGAGATTCTTGTGTGTTTCATGCTTGGTGTGATGCAGTCAGGACTTCAGGCATGAGGTTGATTTGCTAGTTAAGCTTCGTCATCCGAATATAGTGCAATTCTTAGGAGCTGTAACCGAAAGAAAGCCACTTATGTTAATTACTGAATACTTACGCGGGGTAATTTTTTTCACTATCTGCTTGTTTTTCATCTCTGTTAAATTGTTCTAACTAAAATGATTCATCTACTTTTTTTGCACAGGGAGATCTTCACCAATACCTCAAGGAAAAAGGCGGTCTTACTCCTGCAACTGCTGTTAACTTTGCCTTGGATATTGCTAGGTACTTTGAATCTTAACATTTTGAGGTATTATTTAAACTTATACATGGCGATTTTTTTGTAATTTGTTGGTAACAGAGGAATGACATATCTTCACAATGAACCTAATGTTATCATTCACCGAGATCTTAAACCAAGGTAACCAAACTTGCTTCATGTATATAGTTAGCTCCTTGGTTTTACTTAAAATCTGCTGTTTGTAGAACCGGTTCTCGTCTGTTATGTTTTCAGGAACGTTCTTCTGGTGAATTCGAGTGCAGACCACTTGAAAGTTGGAGACTTTGGGCTTAGTAAGCTCATAAAGGTTCAAAACTCTCATGATGTTTACAAAATGACTGGAGAAACCGGTAGCTGTAAGTGTTGTTCTATAGTCAAAAGTCAAAACCGTGTCTTCATCTTTCGTTTTTTTCTAACTTCTCCTCTTTTGCTGCAACAAACCAGACCGGTATATGGCTCCTGAAGTATTCAAGCATAGAAAATACGACAAGAAAGTGGATGTCTTTTCCTTTGCAATGATACTTTACGAGGTACACTAACATCTTAACTAGAGAAAAACTATGTGTATTTGCACTTCTAACTTTAATTTGATTCTACCACATTGTATGCAGATGCTAGAAGGAGAGCCACCGTTTGCGAACTACGAGCCATATGAAGCAGCAAAACATGTATCAGATGGACACAGACCTACTTTCCGTTCCAAAGGATGCACACCTGATTTAAGAGAGTAAGCTAAAAAAGTTCCCAAGTGCTCCCTCGGTTTTAGTCTGCTAACCGATAACTAAACCAAGTACACCATTGTTTTACAGGTTAATAGTGAAATGCTGGGACGCAGACATGAACCAGAGACCATCGTTTCTGGACATCCTCAAGAGACTTGACAAGATCAAGGAAACTCTACCATCAGATCACCATTGGGGCTTATTCACTTCATAAACACACACAACATCTTCCTGAAACACACATTCTGTTTGCTTATTTATTATTCTATGTTTAAAGATTGTTTATTCTCATTTGTTTCACAGTAAAAAGGACTAAAAAAGGGTGTGACAAAAAAAGAAAGCTTTTGTTGTTCCATGGATTTGGATTGAGGTTGCAGGTCACTGAGATGTTAAGATCATATCAGACAGGAAACATGTCTGTGTTCTGCAAAATCAAGTAACAAGATGCCTTAACAAAATTGAATTCAGTTGTGTGTTAAACTAGTGTCTAAAAAGGTTGTCAAAACAATGTATGTCCTCAAGATATGGTAATGTGTCTCTCTAGATGAGTTACTTCTTCTAGAAGAAAGTCCTCAAGTGCCAAAACTGAAGACCATGGAACATCTCATCATCGGATGGATGAAAAAGTTGTTCTTTTTCGGTTGCAAGGAAGAAAAGAGAGTAACTTTCTTTTAAGCAGGGCCGACCTCAGATTTCAGAGGCTAAAATTTTTTTCTGACTAATTTAAGGGTCTAAAATTTGTTTTTGAATCTATGTATATATAAATTATTTTAAAATTTTTGAGAATCTGAAGCTAATTTAAGGGTCTAAAATTTTTTTTTGAATCTATGTATATATAAATTATTTTAAAATTTTCGAGAATCTGAAGCGAATGTTTCAACAGGTTTGACCCAAAAGTGGCCCGGTTTTGGAAGGGATGTTAATGCAAATGCAAATTACAGAGAATGTGTCATCATGATTTCATTTTACTTTTTTTTTTACAATTAAGTCTAAAACACACACACACACATTTGTGCATGTTAATCAAAGAAGAGTGTTTTTGATCAAAAAAAAAAAAAAAAAAAAAAAAAAAAATCAAAGAAGAGTGTGGGGTGGGTAAGAGAGATTAAAGACACTTTCTATAATCGTGATTAGTGCAATAAATTAGATGAAATTTAATAAAGTACAGGTAGGTGAGAATCCATTGATGAATAACATAAAAAAAGGCCAAAATGTGTCATCGTTCTTTCGTTATCAGTGTATGTTTCTTTCCTTATTAGAGTATAAAGGTTTTCATAGTTGAATATTCTTCAAAATCTAAGTTGGTCATTTCACATCTCACCGTTAGCTCATTTTAATTTCCTCTGTTTCGTGATTTAACTTAATACGAATTGACTCATCATCATGATCATTTCATGAAGAATCTTATCTCATGAAGCGTCGGCGAAGACGATCTTACGAGGTAGATGGAAGTTAGATCAGACACCACTCAAGCGAGGAGCGATAACCTTTTGCCTCCGTCAGCTACGAAGCCGCCTCGCGTTCAAGTTTGGTTCGTAACAGTCTGCTCCACCGTTTTGGTGTGGACCTGTTTGGTGCAGCTTTTCGCAGCCGGTGAGCTTTGGCATAACCGGATCTTCACTGGTTTAACCAATCACATTTCAAGATTCTCATCCCCTGTCGAATCAGTTCCCTTGCCGCCTCCTTCGAGTCAGTTAGTTAATTAGGGTTATGTTTGCTTTCAGTCTCCCTTTGTTGCTTTAGTGTTTGTTTAAAATTTGAATTTTTTGTTTTTCTTTTTGTTGTTGTTTGCAGGAAACTATACAAGCAATGGTATTTTACTTGTATCATGTAATGGTGGACTGAACCAAATGCGATCAGCGGTTTGTTTACGTGCTCTTTTTTTTTATCTCTTTTTCAGACTTTGATGTTTTTTCTGAATTCTTGAGGCATGTTGTTGTTTTAGATTTGTGACATGGTGGCTGTTGCTCGGTTATTAAACCTCACTCTGGTTGTTCCTGAGCTTGACAAGACATCTTTTTGGGCTGATCCTAGGTACTTTGTTGATATGTTTGATGTCGTTTTAAATAAATTTTAGCTCTTTTGCAATCTAAAGCATCCCTTTTTATTTGTGCAGTGGTTTTGAGGATATTTTTGATGTGAGACATTTTATTGATTCATTAAGAGATGAAGTTCGGATCCTTAGGAGGCTTCCTAAACGGTATAGCAACAAGTATGGTTACCAAATCTTCCAAATGCCTCCTGTCAGCTGGTCTGATCAAAACTATTACTTGAACCAGGTCTGTGCTGCAAGCGCTTTCTTCATTTTTCTTGCTTCTTTTGGTCTTTCTCTTGCTTTTATTTGACAAGTATAATCACTCCTCTGATCCGTATATCTGATTGGATTGATATTTTTTTTTTCAGATATTACCTCTGTTTAGCAAACATAAAGTTGTACACTTCAAGAGGACCGATACCCGCCTAGCAAACAATTGTCTTCCACTCTCGCTACAGCGGCTCAGGTGCCGGGTGAACTTCCAGGGATTGAAATTCACTCCACAGCTTGAGGCCTTAGGGTCTAAGCTAGTCCGCATGCTACAACAAAGAGGGCCCTTTGTCGCTTTGCATCTGAGATACGAGATGGACATATTAGCTTTCTCTGGTTGCACTCATGGTTGCAGTGAGGAAGAAGCGGCAGAGCTAAAAAAGATGAGGTTTGTCTTCCGAAAAATCTGTCCTGAACGAGTGTTTTGTATGTTTTTTACACGTTTTTCTTTGTGTTGTGTTGTTAAAGGCATGTTTTTGTTTATGTGTTTGTTAGGTACACATATCCCTGGTGGAGAGAGAAAGAGATAGTCTCAGAAGAGAGGAGGGCGCAAGGGCTGTGTCCTCTGACGCCAGAGGAGGTGGCGTTAGTTCTAAAAGCATTGGGGTTTGATAAAAATACACAGATTTACATTGCAGCTGGTGAGATTTATGGCAGTGAGCAGAGACTGTCTGTTCTAAGAGAAGCATTCCCAAAAATTGTGAGTCTATCACTATCAGTCCTGGTTTCCCTATCAATCGGCGTCTTCATTATATGTACACTTTTTCTTAACAGTTCTGGTCTCACCTGTTGTTATAGGTAAAGAAGGAAATGCTATTAGAGTCGGCAGCGTTGCAACAATTTCAAAACCATTCGTCTCAAATGGCTGCTCTAGATTTCATGGTATCTGTGGCCAGCAACACTTTTATTCCCACGTATGATGGAAACATGGCAAAAGTAGTGGAAGGTCACCGGAGGTAATAACAGAATCGAATTCATTTAAAAGTTTTATCACAACAGACAATGTAGTGTAAAGAAAACCATACCCTGTGATTCTTAACTTGCTATGCTGAGTTTGCAGATATCTCGGGTTTAAGAAGACAATCCTGCTTGACCGCAAGAGACTCGTGGAGCTACTGGATTTACATGACAACAAGACCCTCACGTGGGATCAGTTTGCATTAGCTGTCAAGGTAGCTCTTGAGAGTCGAACAGGAGCACCTACACATCGAAGAGTAATCCCTGACAAACCTAAGGAGGAAGATTACTTTTACGCAAACCCTCAAGAATGTTTATGTGAAGGTACAAATTGCCACGACCTGTTTGGCGAAAGAAATTACAGTTTAACACGATAAAGTTATGTTTATTTTAGCGCATTATCTCATTGCTTCTGCAAGAGGACGGGATGCAAAACACTTTTGGTAAGAGAGCTGCATACAAGTTCCTTCCCTGAGTTTTTTCTTTCTCTTTTTTTTGTTTGTTTTGTAACTTTTTTGTTCAATTTTTCTGCATAGTTCCTGATAGGCCTGGGCATTCGGGTACCCGTTCGGGTACGGATCGGTTCTTTCGGGTATCGGGTTTTGAATTCAAGACCCATTCGGGTATTATAAATTTACGGGTCGGGTTCGAGTCGGGTCCTCCCGGGTCCGGGTGGGTTCGGGTCTGATGCAAAAGACCCTGAAAATAACCAAAGTATCTGAAACGGGTTCGGTTATTTGTACAGTAACCATATTACCCGATATGATTCGGATATTTTGTATCCAAACTACCTATTTTACCTAGATATAACCAAAAATACTCGTTAGAGACAATTTTGTTTGGGTATTTTATATCAAAAATATAATATTTTATCTAAAAATATTCAAAATAACCAACAAATTTAATTTATAATTTTATAATTTTAAATTATTAAAATAATTATAAGTATAATTATAGATAATTTTTCATATACATATTTACATTTCGGATATTTCAGGTACTCATTCGGTTCTCGGTTCGTGTCGGGTTCGGTACCGGTTCTTCGGATATAGCAATTTAAGACCCATTCGGTTATTTAGCCCGGGTCCGATCGGGTTCGGGACCCTGATTTTCGGGTCGATTTCGGGTCGGTTCTTCGGGTCCGGATATTTTTCCCAGCCCTAGTTCCTGATCTTGATTTATTTGTTTTACGTAAGTTAAGATGTAACTAAGAGAAGATTATGTTTCTAATCTTATAGAAATTTACAAAAAGTTGGCAATAGCTTAATATACAGATTATGTATCTTGATTTTTTCAACTCTTGGCTAATTCGAACTCTCTATGCGGTCTGAGATCAAATCAGGTGTCAGGAATTTCTATAATTCTGCAAGATAAACTATATACCAGCTATATTGATTCTCACTCCCAGAAGATGATTTCGCCTTGCTCACGAACCAAACCAAGATCTTTGAGCCGTCTCAAGTTCAAGCTCTCTATGCTTGAAGATTTGGTCGATTTGCTGAAGGACCCTCTTCTCACCAATCCTTATTTTGAGAGCCATTTCCTTCCTAAGATTAAGCTTTCCTTCTTCCAGGAACTTCTCATCCTGCCAAAGACGAGCAATAAATAAAGAGTGCTCAGTAGCTTACCGGATACGACTACTTCGTCTACGACTACGAGCCATTTCCACTTTCCAGACGGTGGGTGGTTTACCGTTGGCGGGTAAAGTATGAAGAGTGGTTAATTATATTAAGGGATATATAATTTAGAAAATTCACGACGGATGAGAAAAAACATGTAAGTTGGAAACATAAAACACCCATCATTGTTATAAAAAGCATTTTATTCTTTGTTAATTACGTCCTTTGTGGTGCTATTCTGTTCTACTAATTCTATAATTTGGTATTTTCTATCTACAAGTTTCTGTAGTGCTATTTCATTTGAATAAATAAAGTAAGTTGTTATAAAAAAAAAGGCTCATCATTGTAGCGAAGACCTAAATTTTTGAGGATATTCTTAGTAAATTACGATTCAAATTTAATATATTATTTTTAAGCATATGTATCAGTTTTTCAACCTATATAATGTATTTTTTGGTGCAAATTGCTTGATAATATATAAATATTTTTAAAAAGAAAAAAAACAAAAAAATATTACCTCACAGTCTAACGAAACTTCGCAGCACCCCACCACACCACATGTGGTTAATTTATATGAATTTATTAACAAAATTTACGTGGTATAACTCCACCGACCGACTATAACTATTTAGGCAAATGTTACAATGATCCAATAAAAAACTAATAAGTCATTTGTTTGGTGTCTCTTTGAAGTTCAACGATGTGGCCGCAGCAATGGACTCATAGGCAGTTTAACACCAAATGGTAATTAGCGAAGCCATTTCACTTAAATACATTTTTATGTTATCTAAAGTGAACAATATTAGAGAGTAAGTAGTCGCATGTAAGTTGAGGTGAATCTATTAAGTGAAAAGAAGTTCAAATTCGACTTTTGATCAATTCTATAAATGATATTTTCAGATGACATTTTTTGGGTGTAAATGTTAAGAAATTCAGATATGATAGGTGAAGACTTGTCAATGAAGCCTAGTTAAAAAGAAAATTATAGAAGGTGTCGTCGAAGTTTCTAGCGTCAAGCTAGTTGCCAATACGGACCCGACAACAGAGTACAATGAAGAACTTGTAGGGTGTTTGACACAAACAAAGCCAAAATGTGACAGTGAAAAGCACTCATAATGTTTTTATAACGCACTGATCCATCCATGTGATCCACACTCAACATGGATAACACCTTTATGCTTCTACTTCCAACCCATAGAGAAGTACAATCTATTACTACTAGTAATACATTTCTATTAAAAAGGGATCCGATTTCTTTCGTTCTTATGTTTTGTTTTGTTTTAGTGATAGCCGTTTCCAAAGCACTCTTGCTTTCAAGACTCAGATCCCTTTTCTAACAATTTATTTTTGTCATTTCATACCTAAAATCTTATATATACACTTTGTTATCATCTAAAGACATTCTTTAGAAAGTTATTATTCGACAGATTTATTATTCTTTCAGACCATTGAGCTTTATTACACCGGTTTTATTCTTTTTCTAACACTATTTTTTTGTGTTTTTCTTCAATGATTACTAGTTGTGATTGTCATAAAAAATACTTTTCTACCATGTTTGAAGACTTCTAATTTTCTAACCGTTTTGCAGGAGAATTTGTTTTAAGACTATCTAATATATATATAACCACAAAAATTAAGAGAGGATTTGGTTTTTTTTTCCTTTCTTTAACATATGTCAAAGTTAAGCAATGTGACTGTTACAGATCTTTCCAAAAGTGTTTATAATTGACTTAGAAAAGATGACTTTTTCCGGATGAAATGAAAATATGTAGCTAAAGTGGCAAAAATGAAAGCTTGACACCAAGCCTTTATTGCAGCCCGTGACACTAAATCAGCTGTTTTATTTTTTTGTCCCAACAACTAAGAATTGTTTTCCCCTACTTGCTGTGGAAAGACTAGAACATAATCTTAGCAACAAAGAGAAAGACACGAACAAAAATCCGTAACACAGGTTAAATCAGCAATGCACTAATGCTCTCAAAACAACCAGCTTTAGATAAACAAATGACTTATTAGACTAATCGAAAGTCAAGAGCAAATATCTTAAAAATTACAGATTGGGCCGACACTTGGTTGGTAACATATGACGACTGAGTAATCCGCTCATCCAAATGAAGACTCAGGAAATTTACTTCTCTCACGAAAACCACAAATCCAGCGAAATACTATGGCCTATGGGTGACGACGTGGTGGTCGGATCTACATTCTACACAGCTCAGGGATAGGTCAACAAATTCATGATGTTTTTTTTCTTTTTAACCTTGGGAATATTTCATATCCATTAAAAAGTACAGATAAATCCCTAAAGAATAATATCTACTGATGGATTTCCGTTCTTGATATTTAGAATACATTATTGTGACTGAAGTTTAATGATTAGGGTTTATTATTTAGGGCAGTAATTATGATTAGGGTTTAGAAATTAGAATAACTTGGATTTTTTTTGTAAAATAAATGTTAATTTATAAAAAAAAATAGATGCTATTTTAGAGATTTGACCAAGTCTTATTTGGTAGTATAATATATAATTAAGCGTTTTGAAATGGTCAAATTGGATGGCTAATAGTCTAATACTAATATATACAGGAAAACGAATTTGCTAGAATTAAATAAATAAACTAAGATACATGATATAGTAAGTATATACCTTTTGGTTTCTGAGTGATCATTACTAATTATTGCGTCCACTATTGAATAAACAAACTCGTACTTTCTGATGTCAAAAAAAAAAAAAAACTCGTACTTTCTTTACGTAGTATGATCAAACAAAAACATGATTGCTGAAGAAATCAGCACTTTCTGCAAAATCATGAAAATAACTTTAATGGTCGATGTAACTCGAATTGGTTCAAATAGCATGCTTTTTTTTTTAAACACCAAACATTCATATTAAAACTAGCATCACAATAAATTTATCCTGTGGGATGATCAACATAACAAAGTGCTGACTTAGCCAGTAAGTCAGCCTCGGAATTTTGAGAACGAGAAGTAAAGGAAACCAAAAAAATAGCATGCTACTGTATTTTCCTATAATCATCTACTGTATTAACATAGAGTCAATATTTTACCTACCATAAAAATCATACTAGATCCATTTCATTAATATTACTTATTTTATTATTTACATTAATAAATTAAATATAGACATTTTTAGAAAATCTTAATAGTTCATAACAATATAAATAATAAATCTGTTGAGAGAAAATCTGATAAAATCTAACTGAAACTTTCAAATATTTTCTTATATATAATGAATTAATTAATTTCATAATTGGTAACAAATATTATCATAAATTAAAATTAGCTAAAATATTATTATAAAATGAAAAAATAGATGTTATTTCTTATAAATTTTGTAGTTATATTATTACATTAAAATAAAAGTAATATATGAACACAATCTGAAATAACCATAATAAAATGGTCGATTAACCTATTTTATTTTTTAAGTGGGTTTGCATTCTAATAATTTTAATAAAAAAATTCATTAATTTAGTAATAAAAATAAAAATCATATATTCTTCGACTCGATAATAATTGTGTAATTTTTAAAATTTCTCTCAACAAAATATTCAATTATTTAAATAAATATTTCAAACTCAGAATGATAATATACCAACAAATCAACATATATTATTTATTCTAAGATTTTGATTTTTTGTATTGCATGTGTCATGGTTTTGTTTCTGCAACGAAAAATTTACAAAGTATAAAATCCTAGATGATAATGTATATATTTTTGAAATACAACACAAGAAGAAATACTTATGTTATAAAAATCAAAATTATTGTGATATCTTGAAATCCTAATATAATAACAGAAAATTAGAAAACTCATTAATCAAAAAGACATATAAATATAAATTATCCTAAATACATATATATATATATATTCAATAGTATAACTAAAATACATCTTTTAAATGTATTGCATGCAAACTATTGATTTTGAAAGAAAAAAAAATATTTTGAAAGAGATGCTATATGTATTTATTTCTGATTATGAATTAGTGTACCAAACTCGATAAATATATTAGTACGTAATAATAATTAATAACAAAGTAAATTATACATAAATAAGTCATTATATATAAATATAACAAATAAAAACTAAATAATAAAATTATAGAATTACACAATATATAACACTAAAATATAAATCAAAACTTTTTCAGTAGTATAAAAATTATAATTTTATAATATGAAATTATATTCGAACATTCGTGTGGGTCAAACACTAGTTCATCTTAAATGATAGGGCTGTTAAACACATATCCCAGAACTTTTAATGTGGTTGTTAAATATAAGTAGAATTCTATAGTAGTTTTTTTGCTTTCTAGATTACTGGCTGTGCTTCTGATCATTCCAGTATGTTCAATAGTTTCTACTGCCTGATCACAATTATACAGCAAAACTCAGTGGTATCCATATCTCAACACTAATAGTATGTCCTCGCGAGTTATCATTATCCGTCGACAGCTGTGAGTTTAATACTGAAACCAGTGGTATATGTGTGTATCAATTTGTTTTCTTTTGTGTTTCAAAAAAAAATGTGTGTATCAATGTAATTGAAACTGAATTATTGGCTCGTGGATAAACGAATAAATGAAGATGATGTGAGATATTGTCAATAGACCACACACAGCTGTCGACGGATAATGATAACTCGAGGACATACTATTAGTGTTGAGTTAACATAGTCATGTTTATCTCTTTATTTTGTTTCCTTTTTCACGTACATACGTGGTTTACGTTGAATAGATCCATGCAACGTTGATTATGATATGTACGTTGATTATGATATGTAAAAGTATGAAATATACTTCAACGATTATTTATCTGCTTGTAATCATTTTCATCAATTACTTATTCACTTTGGTTCTCCGACTAAATAACAATAATACCATCGACATTGAGCCGCCATCAGATATTGGTCTTACAATGCGACTAGAGGGTCGTCCAGGGCCGGCTTAACTATGTCAGGGGCCCTAGGGCAAAAAAAATTTTTTACCTTTTAAAATTTATGTTTATTCAATATTTAATTTTTTTTTGTTTTTTACAATTTAATCAGTAATATTTTGTGATGGAAAATAAAACTATATACTTATGAAATATTATTAGACCCTTTTTCAAAATTAGTTATTAAAATTTTATTTTTTTCTATATAAAAATATGTATTTAAAAAAAAATTGAGCCCTTTAATCATTGATATATGGGGGGACACGGGTTAGGACCCGGGGCGGTCGCACCGATTGTCCCCCCCATTTAGCCGGCACTGGGGTCGTCCACTCTAATTAAAAATAGACGACAATGATTAATGGATTTATTAAAATGGAATATGTCAGACATTTTTCAGCTATACTTTTACAACATATAGATCAACGTGATTTTTGTACATTTTTCCAGACAAAGGAGACACCGAACATTTACTATAGTTCTTACAACATACCTAGCTATATTGCAACAATTAGGACCGCCCACTACCTTTTCTAAAATCGAGTCGTCCACTACGAATAAAAATACTCTCTGCGCCAAACGATAATGACTGATGGATTAGGTAAAATCGAATATGTCTATGCTTTCCAGCTACTTTCTTACAACACTTAAATCAATATGGTTTCTAAACCAAAATATCATGATACACTATTTTAAGAATTCTTTTGGTAATCCACTATTTTAAGAATTAGTCGAAAAGAAGACTATTTTAAGAACTACTAAGACAAAATGTTTGGTTTGGCTTCCTGAAAACCGAAACGTATAAATCATAGTGATGGTAAAAAAATATTTTTACAAATCGTTTTATTATGAAGACCATATATGATGATGACCTATTACATACTATTATAAAAAAAAAAATGAGTTCGAAATTCTATAAATAGACATATCCAGTCCCCATCACGCGGTGTAGTTGCCCTCATTGAATACACGTTCACAAGAAGAGAAGAGAATTCAACAACGATAAACAAAAAGTCAAGTTGAATCCAAAAAAAAAAAAAAAAGTTGAATCATTCTTAATATTAGAATAAACCTCAATAATCCTAACCATAATAAAAACATAACAACTATCTCACTCCAGTGTTAGGTGTATATATATACACATCAACCTCTGGTCCTAAAATATAAGATTCAACAAGAACAAAATAACCCCCGAGAGAGATTCAGATTCGAGACAAAAGTCGAAAATGAAGTTCGGCAAGGAGTTTTCGTCTCAAATGGTACCAGAGTGGCAACAAGCTTACATGGACTACGATTTTCTCAAAACCCTTCTCAAAGAAATCGTCCGGTTCAAACTCAGAACCAACAATGCACCTACACGTGGCGGCGCCAAGAACCACCAGGGAGGAGGAGGACTAAACCGGAAAATGACTCTTTACCGAGCGTTTAGCGGTTTAGTCTCGACTCCGGGAAGGCAAAGACGCGGTAACAACCCTCACGACGTCGAGGAAGGGGTACAGTTAACAGCTACAACGACAACAACATCAGGGCCAGTTCTTGTGAACAACACAGGGGACCGCGGCTACGAGACGACGTTTCTGATGGCGGCGGAGGAAGGAGGAGAGTACGAGCTGGTGTTTTTCCGGAGACTAGACGACGAGTTCAATAAAGTGAATAAGTTTTACAAAGAGAAAGTTGATGAAGTGTTGAAAGAAGCGGTGGTGCTTAATAAACAGATGGACGCTTTGATCGCGTTTCGTGTTAAAGTTGAGAATCCAGAAGGGTGGGGATGGGATGATCGAGCGGTGGAGATCACTCGCTTGGCCTCTGATATAGCTACTTCCGCGGCGGCTTTATCAGCTTCTACTCCCGCCGGAGCTAAATCAAGTAAGCAATCATAGAGACACTTATCTACTTTCCCACCTAACTCACTGACTTTCTGACAGCAATCAAACAGGAGTTTAAAGTTGGTCCCGGTTTAATCAAAATTGACAATTACGTAACCGGAATATAATTAATTCAGCAACAAACAAAGTTTTGATATTTGAATTTTGTTAGTTTAGTAATCTCTGTTACTTGTGATTTTCAGAATTAAAATTCTATTTTCTCGCGATATTATATTTATGTACTAACCACGTGTCTGTGTCGGATGGTAGCATGGCGTTCCATGAATCCTATAGAATCTGAGTCCGAATCCGTCTATATTCAGATTAACACATGTGATCACCAGAGCTTTCACATTCTCTCTCCGGAGCTGTCACAAAAATAGACCTCAAAAATTAAAATGACCAAAATAACACTTTTTATTTTGAAAATTTTAAGTTTTCTTAATTTTTTTAAATTCAAAACCCTATCCCCAAAACCCTACTCCTCGAATCTAAACAAAAAAATCTAAGATTAGTTAACCTAAAGATATAAATGTATATTTAATAAAATATTTAAGTACTATTTTGGTCATTTTTATTGTTAAGGTCTATATTTGTGATAAAAACTTTTTTAGGTCTATTTTGGTCATTTTTTTTATGTACTAGGGCTGTTCTTGTTATATCCATAGATATAAAATGTTTTCAACACTTCTTTTTCATAAATGTTTTGAAAGGCTTGGTTTGTGGCGGTCCATGTTGAAATCAAATAATTACGCACTGTCTTGTACTATACGAAACCGGATTAAAATTGGTTTCTGAATTAAGTTTTGGTTTGTGACTTACCAAACCGACATTTCAAATTTTATAGTGAAAGTTCGAAGCCAAGCTCATATGGAGGCAATACATGAAGGAGGGTCGAGCAAAGCTGGTCAATTAGAAGATGATGACGAAGAAGAAGAAGAAGCGCAAGCAGAAATTGTAGCTTCAGTGTCTACAGGAGCTAGTGACGTGAACACGACCAGGATGAGAGCGGGGAGACCAGCTCCGTTAGATATACTAGATCGAGTGACGATCAACAATACCAAAGAGACGCCTCGCTCCACCATCAAAAGAGTTCTCCAGGTATCGAAGCAGACCGATTTGAAATTCAGCAGAGAAAACCTTATGAAAGTCGAGGAGAAACTGAGGAGCGCTTTCATCGTGTTTTATCAGAAGCTTAGGCTTCTCAAGAGCTACAGGTGTGTTTATATGTTTAATATGATAATGAGTTTTTGTGTTATTATAACTTTTTTTTTTTTTTTTAATCATTGATGGGTTTTAAATCATTTATTTGTAGCTTTTTGAATGTATTGGCGTTCTCTAAGATATTGAAGAAGTATGATAAGGTAAGATTTGAGACTTTTATTTGGAGGCTTTTTTTGTTAAGGAGTTATATATGTTATGCTTATATGACTGAGATGTGTGTGTGTGTGTTATAGATTACTTCGAGGGATGCAACGAAGCCTTACATGAAAGTGGTTGATAGTTCATACCTGGGAAGCTCTGATGAAGTAAGCGTTTAATGAAATTTTGAACCAATTATTAAAGTATCCCTATCAAATCCTCTGTTTTTTTGACATTTTAACTTAACTGGATATCCTCGGTCACAGGTTGTGCGACTCATGGAGCGTGTTGAAGCTACATTCATAAAGCATTTTGCAAATGCTAATCGAACTAAAGGAATGAACATTTTACGGCCTATGGCTAAACGAGAGAGACATAGACTTACTTTCTCCACAGGTAGAATCAGAAACTTGCATCAATTTTTTAAAAAAATTTCAGTCTTTGTGGTTCTTATGAGAATATCGGTTTTTAGGTTTCTCGGCTGGATGCGTTTTCTCTCTTATAGTAGCTCTTGCCGCTATCATTCGCACCCGAAATCTCTTGCAAGAGGAAGGCCAAAAACAATACATGAATACTATGTTCCCTCTTTATAGGTAAGCAGCTTAGTAAACTTGGCCAAGTATTAATATGTAGAATTTTGCTTAGATGTTGTGGATCTTTTCTGTTGTTTCTTGCAGCTTTTTCGGGTTTATCGTGCTGCACATAATAATGTATGCTGCTAATATATACTACTGGAGGCGATACAAAGTAAACTATTCCTTCATATTTGGGTTCAAGCAAGGAACTGAACTTGGTTATAGACAAGTCCTGCTTGTGGGTTTCAGCATTGGCGTCTTTGCATTGCTTTGTGTTCTTGCCAATCTTGACATGGAGGCAAATCCCAAAACCAAAGACTATAAAACATTCACCGAACTTCTTCCTCTCTTCCTACTTCTTGTAAGTTAGTTTTGTTATCAAAATCATCCATTTAAACAAAGCCATCATAATAACTCTGTTATGATGTTTGTTTTCCCACTTTTTACAGGCCATGTTTGTGGTTCTAGTCCTGCCATTCAACTTCTTTTACCGCTCGAGTCGCTTTTTCTTCCTCACTTGTCTGTTTCATTGTCTAGCCGCTCCTCTTTACAAGGTAACACTGCCTGATTTCTTCTTGGGAGATCAATTAACTAGCCAAGTTCAAGCTCTTAGAAGCATCGAGTTCTACATCTGTTACTATGGTTGGGGAGACTTCAAACACAGACAGAACACTTGTAACAAATCTGGTGTGTACAACACTTTCTTATTCATTGTTGCTGTCATCCCTTACGCCTCTCGCCTCCTTCAGGTACATTAGCTTCTATTCTCTATAATTTCATTCAGTATCTAAACATGTACTCAAATGCAGTGCATGAGACGTCTGTTTGAAGAGAAAAACCCGGAGCAAGGGTGGAATGGACTCAAGTACTTCTTGACTATAGTGGCGGTTTGCTTGAGAACTGCTTATAGTATCCAGAAAGGTCAAATCGCTTGGAGGGTTTTAGCCGCTATCTCTTCAGCTGCAGCTGCAATATTCAGTACTTACTGGGACTTTATCCATGATTGGGGTCTTCTAAACCGGACATCCAAAAACCGCTGGCTACGGGATAAACTCCTCATTCCTCAAAAGAAAGTTTACTTCATTGCCATGGTGAGTCTCAAAACCAACACAAAAATTGATTCCATAAAAACACGTTTCACAGCAACTGATGTTTAAGACCATGTATCAGATTTTGAATGTCCTGCTGAGATTTGCATGGATCCAAACGATTCTGGATTTCAACTTCTCCTTCATGCATAGACAAACAATGGTTACAGTTGTTGCTAGTCTTGAGATCATTCGTCGTGGTATATGGAATTTCTTCAGGTGAAAAGAACCCTCAAAACTCATATCAATGATTCCACAATATGTTTTGTTCCATTAATATTCAGTTAGTAACTCTTTGTGTTTCTGTTTGTTCTGGTTTGGTTTACAGATTAGAGAACGAGCATTTGAACAATGTCGGGAAATACCGAGCCTTCAAATCCGTTCCCTTACCGTTCAACTACGACGAAGATGAAGATAAAGACGACTAGTAGTTTCAGAAGACGGTGAATATACTCTTTGGCTACCAAAAATTTTAAACTGTCTTAAATTTTTTTGTTCTACAATTTTATTTGTCGTCAGATGATAAATGTAGGGATGCATATAAACATAAGGTTCGATCTCTAGTGGTAAATCATGTAAGGAAAATATATTATTCTTCAAACTCTTTTATTTCAGTTGTATATGTTCTTTCTATTCAACTTGATATCTAATTTGAATCGACTATATATGATCCGTGTTTGCAACCATACACACCTTTTAAAAGTCTTCCTCACACTCAGGGTTGGTCCTGAGCATAGCAAAATACTCTAAATTTGTAAAACAAAAAACAAAAAAAGTTTAACAAAATTCTTACTAAATTGTTGAGGGCCTCTAACATCTCAGGGACGTCCCTATTCACACTGACCATAACAAGATTCAAGAATATGAGATTTCATGAGTAACCATACTCACATCAAAATGAAGAGCGTAACCAATGATATAAGTTGTCATTTAAATTTGGACTCTTTCTAGAGTATTACAAATAATACAAGTCATATAATTAATTGAACCGCATTACTTAAATTAAACCGATGGTTATTTATGGATATAGTTTTGGGCTTACTTTTGTTTTTAGAACAAATTCTATGATTTGGTTTTTGGGTTTAGTATTAAGGAAAAACTCCAAAAAACATTGAATAAACTTTCCACCTTAATGGATAAAAGAATCAGTTATTATTTTCAAGCCCAAAAGGTATTTAATAGTTTTAAACAAAACAAAATTGTCTATTATTAATCATTTATTTAAATCATGTACTTTAAAACATGTTAATGTATTTTTTATTTTAAATAACAATCATTTTGTTTTGATAAATTTCAATGGTAACTTTTAAATAATTAATTTTTTTATTTCTCTTAAATGATTTACGGATTTAAAAAAAATGTAAAGCAAAACCAAAAACCAAAAACCAAATCTAAAAACTAAAATCCAAAACCAAAAACTGAAAAAAAAAGATTATATCTTTTTGCTTTTATTTATTTACAAAATAAACTATTGCGAATTTCTTTTAAAATTTTTTTGTCATCTTTTCAGTTTTAAGTTAGATGTTCGATTATTTGAGATTTGTTTGTTAGTAATATCAGTTCAAACTAACTCAGCGGGTCTAAAAATTAAAAACCCAAACCAAAAGCTGAAAATCAAAAATAGAAACTTAAAAAATAAAAACCAAAATCTAAAACAAAATTTAAAAATAAAAAGTGAAACTAAAAACTAATGAATAACAATCATCACCACAAATTTTGGTGAAGTGATTTTATCTCAAAACATTCTTTAAATTAAGATAAAACTCAATTGCGTAAATTTTTAAATTAGATGTTTGATTATTTGGAATTTGTTTGTTAGTAATATCAGTTCAAACTAATTCAGCGGGTCTAAAAATTAAAAACTCAAACCAAAAGCTGAAAATCAAAAATAGAAACTTAAAAAATAAAAACTAAAATCTAAAACAAAATCTAAAAATAAAAATTGACACTAAAAACTAATGAATAACAATCATCACCACAAATTTTGGTGAACTGATTTTATCCCAAAACATTTTTTAAATTAAGATAAAACCCAGTTATATAAATTTTTAATCATAAAAAAATTATGCGCTTGAAAAGCGCAGGTCAAACTCTAGTATATATTACATGGACCAGTCGGGCTATTTTACTATATTTTCTCAGGTTTCTCTATAAAAACACAAGTAAAATAAATTCCCTATTTCACATGGGTCGTCATTGTGATACCTCCGCCACTGCTCAAGACCAGCACACTCTGCTGGACCATAACCTGTAATTGGTTCGACAACACAAAACTCAGGTCAACATCTGAAACTGAAATAGAAAAGCTTACCCTAAATGCATCAGTCTTTTTATATTAAAGTCTATTGTCTAAACCATAGAATCAAGAATTCGGTAATAATTGAATCATTGTGTTGCACAACAAAGACATAATTCGGTAGAGTAATTGATTCTTCGATTAGAGCTGAGAACTAAGTGAAAAACACTCGAGTGTTTTGTATCAAGCTGAGTCAGACAAGTCATACTCGACATGGATAACACCTTAATGACTTAAAATCCAACACCAAGAAAGGTATAACATGAAGTAGGAATCAGATTTCTCTCGTTCTTAATTATGTTTATTATACGTTATCCCATGCGGTTTTCGAGGTCATTTTTCTTCCGAGTTTCCGACCCAATTTTTAAACCATTTTGTCATCTCACACTTAGGATTTGAATGGTAACCACAGGTTTTAGTAATAAAATCGGTACGGAATTGAAGAACGATATGGGTCAACTATGATTCATGTGGTATGCATGATAATTTTTTAAACTTTTTTTTTAAAAAAATCATATTATTTTAATATTTAGATACACAACAAAAAGAAAAGTAAACTGCAAACAACAAAATTTACTAATCAATCATAATTCCGTACTACTTTTTCTTTTTTGACCAAAAAAAAAAAAGAATGGTAACCACATGTTTTAGTAATAAAATCGGTACGGAAGTGAAGAACGATATGGGTCAACTATGATTCATGTGGTATGCATGATAAGTGCGATTTTGAAAGAAAAGTAGTACGGAATTATGATTGATTAGTAAATTTTGTTGTTTGCAGTTTACTTTTCTTTTTGTTGTTTATCTAAATATTAAAATAATATGATTTTTTTTAAAAAAAAGTTTAAAAAATTATTTTCTAAATTATTTTGAAAAAAAAAAGTTTTGGTATTCAACAATCAATGATCTTACCAAATTTAGCCAGCTTACCTATTTCTTATTAACTAGAAATTAAAGAAAACTAGATAAATATTTGGTGTAATTGTGATTATTAAAATTTGAAGTGACACATTTGAAATTAATCATTATGATAACTATTAACAACTTAAATTAATGAATATGATTTATATTTAATTTTTGTTAAAATATGTGATGCAGTATATATTAATTTTAATATATTATTAACAATTTAAATAAATGAATATGCTTTATCTTTAGTTGTTTATTAATATATATGGTATATCAATTTTTAATATATTTTAAATGTACAAAATAACATATCGATATACTATTGACTGAACAATTTTATGTTGGACAACAACTTAAACTTATTTGGAAAATAAAAAAGAAGAACTATTCAGTGCGTAATTGCACGAACCGCTGGTTAATAATAGCGGTGCGTTTTTCAAGTGCGTTACCTTATTTACTGAACACTTTTTTGTTATTTACGGTTTTGCCTTTTATTGTATTAAAAACCGCACATTTTCATCTTTTAAGTGATTGGTGAAACATAAACGGTTTTCACAAAACCTCTTTGAATACGCGTTCAGTGTGTCACCCATTCACACACTTAAAGTCTTCATCTAAATATCCTATTAGTAGGGAAGTTACTATTCTGAGGGATCCTTATTTTTTCTTTCTTCAATTTTCTAGCATTTTGGAGTTTAAATGTCGAAGGGAACAAAAACGTATCTCTATCGTGTTTTTAGTTTTTTTTAGTGAGTACTTTTAGGTTTTGCGTCTCAATTCGTTCTGTGAAATTTTGCTTTAAAATTGACAATGCGATTGTCACAGCTATAAATTGTTCTTTGGAGTTATAATTAACTCAGAAATTAGAAAAGTCTAGACCATATATAGAATTAGCAAAAAGAAAAATATGAACAACAATTTGTAAATCATGTAACGCAGTAATACACTAATGCTCTCAAAAAGTAATACGCTAATGTTTTCGCAAATAAAACTCATATTTTGAAACTAATTTTAAATATTATTGACTTGGACTAGTCGAAAGTCAAGAACAAAATCCAAAGAGTATATGTTGTGCGCCCACAGTCACGTGGAACATGCTAATAAGACGGAGAAAGAATACTTTTCGAACAACTGACAGAAAAGTACTTCTCACAAAATCCAGTTTCGAACAGCTGACGTAAGGAGCTCGACATTAGTATGACGGTACAAGGTCACGTATCCCCTTATCTGATTTTTGTATTTTCTTAATAATTTAAACTAATCTAATAAATAAATAAAAAGTTAAAATTTAGTGAAGAAGGAAAACACAAAATGGCCCAATCAAAATTTATTTTGTTTTTCACTAATAATATACCAAAAATTTGTGGAATTGCCTTTGGATGACGTGGTTGTCGGATCTACACAGTTCAGAGATTATTGGCGAAATTTTCATTTTGTCATTTTATTACATTTCTTCTCAACCAATACTATAAGTCATTCGAAATACATGAAAGCGAATTTAATATCACTTAAAGAAAGAAAAGAAACCAAGTTTCGCCATTAAAAATTTCTAAATAATACTTTACTATAATTTACAAAGAAAAAAGAGCAAGAGTATTTCATTTGAAAATTTAAAATTTCTTTAGATATTTATTTTATACATAACATATTATAAATAATTTAATGTTTATCAATTCAATATTTATTAAGTAAATTATATTTAAAATAAGAAAGAGTGTTCAAGAGTATTTCATTTGAAATTTAAATATTCTTGAGATATTTATTTTATACATAACATATAATTAATTTAATTGTAGTTAGAAATTAAATATTAATAAAATATATTTAAATATTAATATTTGTATTTAGAATATTTTATGAACATATACCTAATCTCGTGTTTTATTAGAATTAAATAAAGAAAAACTGGATTGTCAAAATAAACAAAAATCAAAACTAAAATCTTTTTATTAAAAATATCAGGATATTATATTATAATAAAACTTTGTAGAAAAATTAAAATCAAAAGAAAGTGCGTCAAGAATATATTAATTAGAATTATTTCAGTAGTCTTGAGATATTTATTAAATATATATGTATTTATGAATGGTTGAATTTTCTTTATATTTAAAGAAATTAAATAATAATTCCATTCATATATTATATAATGCTTAAAAATATTTAAGAGATAAAGGCGATATTTTTTGTGTTTTGGTATTCTAATGATGACTACTAATTACTGCTACCGTTAGTCTGTAAGGATTCTGCTTGAGCTAGAATGATTAAACAAAAAAATGCTTGTTGAAGAGGTACACATAAATTACTACTTATTAAATGGTCCAGGAAAACGGATTAGTTACGGCGATATATAAGGAAAAATACATAATATGATATAACTGTGATTTATTTAAAACAAATAGTTTAAAAGAAATATGAATGGTAACATGTATAATAAATGGTGTAACTACGAAAAACATATAACTTAAAAAGTTAGTGATGATAGTATAATTTTAAAAAATATAAAATTTATTTTATATATCTCAAATATGTAATTTAATATGATATTATTGAGATTTTTTTTAATTTATAAAATAATTATACATCTGAAAACATAACATATCATATTCACATATTTTCTCAACTAAATATTGTATTTTCAAAATGAAAATTATAGTTAATCATGGGTACATTATACTAGTAGATTCTATATCTTTAGAACCTAAACCAAAGTTAAACCAAAAACTGATCCAAACCGAACTGAAAACTGGATAGGTACATGAATTTCTATAATATAGTTTATATATTTATAAATATTAACTGTATTTAATTTTACAATATTTATTTTAGTTCCAAAATACAGATTTATAATTTATTTGATGAACAAAAGTATTTTAGTAAAATTAATTTTTTTCACCCAAGTAATACAAATTTATTTTTATATATTATAGAAATAAAATATTAGTGAATGTGTTTGTGCTATTTTATATATTTAATAATTAAAATCAATAAAATAAATTTATCTATATTATTTAATAACTATAAAATTATACCGCACTTAGCTACCTGAAAATCATATTCTATGAGCTGTGTATTATTATCATATGCGTTTCAATTTTTTTTCTTTATAATTTTGAACCACATTTGGAACAATGTAAATATATTTTTCTTTATTTATTGAACACAATTGGTACGTTTATACATGTGAATAGTGACAGTAAAAGTGAAAACTCAAGGCCTTAGTCGGTTGAAACTCAAAACCATTGAATATTTACTTATTTATTCAATAACTATTTGGATCAATAACTATTCAATAACTATTTGGATCATAAATACATCTTTTGATGGTCAATGAACTGCAAATCTGAAACTTTCCAGTCATATGCTTAATAGTTTTTGGATTCAAATGGCAAGATACTGATGAATTACAAAATAATTGCGATGCAGTTTTGATAACACTATAAACATATTAATACATTCTTAACATTTAGACCCCAAAAACCCCCATATTAATACATACACATATGTATAATTATTTATCTATACTATTAAAACACAAGGCCTTTTTTGAGACTCCCTTGATTTTTGGAAGTATTTACAGATCTTTGCCACTACATTATTTAAATCTATAGTTTTTATTAACTATTTTTTCACCAAATCTTTTTCCAACAAAATATATATTGCCTTGATTATCTCTCCATTTTAATTTTTTAACAATATTATGCCATTGATTTAAACTACAAAATCAATATTTCTAAATGTCGCCAATTATGGTGATAATTATAGAAATATCATGTTTATTTATTACTTTAATATATTTGCAATTTTTATTTATAATTTTCTTTTGACTATATGGTGAAAAGTAACTATTCCTAATGATATAAAAAAGTATTTTTAAGCAAATACGAAAGTACTTAATGTTAAATAGTAATTTGCTGTTATATAATAGATTATAAAATCACGAACCAAACATTATATATGTACACCATTTATGCTATAACTTATCTTTCAAGTAAATGTAATGTAATGGAGCAGGACTTTCGTTTTATAACAAACAAACATGTACAATAAAAAGATATATATAGCGCATCATAAAATTTAACTTGAAATATAGTTCTTAGAGTAGTTCATCAAATAAAAAAAATAAAAATAAAATAGAATTTTCGTTTTATTTATACCAGAAATATGTAAAATAAAATACCTAGAACTTAAATTGTTATAAACCTTTTAAAAATATTTTGTAAAAAAATATTATAAAGAACTAACGAATTTAAGAGTATACATTTGTTAGAATGTAACAAATAAATTAATATGTGAGATAATCTCTTCAACTAGATAACTTATTAAGAATACTTGGTAATATCTTATTTTAATTTGAAATTAAAATAAATAGAAAGAAAATATTTTTTGGTTTATACATTTCAAATTAATATTTTTGCCTATCATATCTAACTATGGTTGTATTTAATCAATATTACTTTATTTATATATTAAAAAAAAACTAAATTCTCATTGTTTCCCATATGTTTCGCATATACTTTTATTTTTATATATTAAACTCCCTTTACTACATATATGAGTCATATTATGTTCTCTACTATGAATATAACTTAAGTTTAATATATATAAGGATCAAATTTTCATTTGTTATATAGTTTACGGAAAAAATTCATTTGTCATATGTACTGGAATAAGTTAAACTTTTTTTAATGTGTTCATCTTCTACATGTCAAAAAATATTTATCAAGTTACAAACGACTTGAACAAAAAGATTTTTCATTTCTACTATGAACTAACAAACGGGTTAATATTAACAGAAAACAATTATGCACTATCAAAGTGCGGATCAAAATCTAGACTAATATATTGGAAACATATATATGTGCCAAACTCGACTGTCTTAAACTAAGATTGTTCCATTGAAATAAATATATTTAATATTTAATTTATTAGATGTAGTTATTATTTTGGAACACTATTTTCCTCCCTATTAATTAACCTAACAAATACTATTTGTTATTAAATGCATGGGCGAATCTAGGTGGTCTAGAATGGGTGCAGCTGCCCCCACAAAAAATTACAACTAAATTGTTTTGCATTGAATTAACAGAAATCTTGCAGTCAAGTTGGCTAAAACCCTCTCTTTGCCCCACTAAACTCTGTTTCTAATTCCCATCTGCCCCTTTAGTTTAACTGTTTTTATATTTTTTTACTTTTATAGTTTGCCATTTTTATATGGGTTTTATTTCCTTTTATAAGTTACGTTATGTTCCTTCAAATATTTTGTGGTCATTTATTCTTTTCATTCAATAAAATTTTGCTTTAATAGCTAGTTCCACTTTTTTTTTGTTAATGTGCTTATTCTTTTTTTCTTTCATTTATCAAACATCATTTTAGCTGTAATATTCAGTTACTTTTTCTTCTAAATGTTATTTTTATTAAAGATCTAAAACACATTCATGTAAAATATCCAAAAAAAAAATTTATGCCCCCACTCCAAAAAAATTCTAGATCCGCCACGGATTAAATGCATCTTTGATTGAAAGCATATATTCTTATTTGGAGTATTTATTTTAGAAAGTGAATCTTTGTTTATCAAGTAACAATAAATATTTCACACCATAAAATGAAGTTTTTATAATTAAACTTCTTAAATTCTGGGTTACAATTAAAATCAAACACTACAAGAAAACTAAGCATTTACTAGGAAACTTTACTAGGAAAATATTTCCTCGTAAAATTACTACGAGTTTACTTCGAGTTTACGAGGAAACCATGTTTCCTCGTAAGGTTCTCGTATATTTACGAGAAATAAGTTTCCTCGTAAAGTCGTAGTAACATTACTAGGACTTTACGAGGAAACAAACGCGGGCATAGCTATTTCCTAGTAAAGCAGTTTCCTCGTAAAGTCCTAGTAATTGCTTACTACGAAATTAAGAGGAATGAGTTTTGTTACTACGAAATTAAGAGGAACTAGATAGAAAATATCGAATTTAAATTTTGTACCTATTTTTCCTAGCAATTTCTTAGTAAATTCTCATATTCGAAAATTTCTATAAATACCACCATATGTGATTCATTTGAAACACACCAAACAAATAGAAAATACTCAATTCATAACTGAAAGGAGTTCACAGTCAACATAATAGTTTCTTATCAACTCCTCATAGCTTTTCCTCAAAGAAGTATCTTGGGGCTTTTCTTCAGGTAGATAGTTCGAGGAAAGCTATGTGGGGTTGATAAAAACCGTTCCGATGATTGTATACTTCTTTTAGTTTTTTTAAAAAAATTTGTGATTTGGGGTTTAGGAAGATGTATAGGTATAAGTTATGGAAGTTGGTTTAGGTTTAGGGTTTAGGTTTAAGGTTAGGGTTTAGGTTTAAGGTTAGGGTTTAGGGAATTTAGATTAGGTGGTTAGTTTAGGGAACTTATATTAGCTTGTTTAGTTTTGAAAATTTGGGATTTAGGTGTAGAAGAGGTTAGGAGTTTGGTTGTAGAAGAGGTTACAAGTTAAGGAAGTTGTGGTTTGGGGTTTGGGGTTTCGAGTTTAGGGATTTACAAACCCTTTCCTCGTAAATCCCTAGTAAGAGAAAACGTGGGCAGAGTTGTTTCCTCGTAAAGTCCTAGTAATAACATTACTAGGACTTTACGAGGAAAAAAACACGGGCATAACTATTTCCTAGTAAAGCAGTTTCCTCGTAAAGTCCTAAGAGCATCTCCATCCATAGCTGGAGATGGATTTGTGAAGTTAAGAATCTAGATTAATGGAAATTACTTTTACTCCTCCAATGGAAGTACCTCTATGGGGTCCTTAAACAACTTTTTTTTTAAATACAAACATTTTAGAATAAAGAGTTACATAAAAAGTTTAATAAAATGTTCATATAGATGCAGAGAACAACGATGATACACGAGACGACGACGACATGGACGGTGATTGCCGATTGCTTGGAGCTTCGACGTGGACGGTGGGGGAGCACAAGCAGACGTCAACAATGTAGGTGATGAGCACAAACCTGTTTCATACACAACAACAACAACACGAGCAAACGTCCAAAGAGGAAGAGAAGAAAAAATGTTGACCTCTTTGCTTTCTTATCTACTGGAAGAAGGAGATCGAGAGAGAAGATGGAGAGATTGGAAGAGGAAGAGAAATAGGAAGAAAAGAAAAATTGATTTATGATGAAGGAAAGAGACACAAGAATGAAGGTCCAATACAAAAGTGACACGTCAGGGCTCCTTAGTAATCCTACAAATCCTATATTAAGTATCGGTCCTGTATTTTTTCATCTTTTTTCATTTATTTTTTTTTGTTTTTTGGTTAGAACTCTTTCTAAGTACCTGCCGATGGAGGTGGTCTAATAATGGTATTACTAGGACTTTACGAGGAAATAAAAACACGGGCATAGCTATTTCCTCGTAAAGGCCTAGTAATGTTACTAGGGCCTTACGAGGAAACAAAATTCCTTATATAAACTCGAGCAATCCGATTTCTCATTTGTAGTAAGCTTCTCTCTGAATTCTCTTAAGGTTCTCTCTATTTCCTACTTAGGTGGTTAGA
>CAKOAT010952931.1:6469-84956 GCA_932364175.1 Eruca vesicaria subsp. sativa | reverse complement strand
TTACTAGGAAATTACGAGGAAAGTGGTTACTAGGAAATTACGAGGAAAGTGGTTACTACGACTTTACGAGGAAAAAGGCTTTACGATGAACGTGTTTCGACGAAACGCGTTTCCTCGTAAGTTCCTAGTAAAAGGCCATTTACTAGGAACTAACGAGGAAAACCTGCCCTAGTAATGGACGAGTTTTCTTGTAGTGAAATAAATACACCAAATTATGATTCTTTCAATATATATATATATATATGTGTGTGTGTGTGTGTGTGTGTGTGTGTGTGTGTGTGTGTGTGAATGTGTGTGTTGTTAACTAATTAAAAATTTATGCATAAAATGTTTTTGAATGTAAAAGTTCGAAATGAATATGTCAACCTATTTTCAATATACATAAATCATATCTAACATATTCCTTTTACATCACGGTTTCTACCAAGTAAATAATAGCAATCACAAAAAAAAATTAAGTCTAAATTAAAAATAAAATCAGTAATAAATTATCAATAATAAAAATTAAATAATATTGAAAAACGAGTAAAATATTTTGGTGTTCTCTATCACCTTTCTCTTTTTTTTTTTATCAGACAACATAGTACTTCTTTTAGTACAAAATCACAAATCAAATATACTATTCAATTTCATATACTCATTTTAAAATATATAAAATTTTGATCAATTCTTTTAGATCACCAATTTTATCTTAGTTTTACACGGGTCAATCAGTGCTAGGTGACATGTTACTAACGGATTTTGGATTCTTACCAAGTTTTATCAAAATTTTAAATAGCGGTGAATTAGTTAAAAACGAACTGAAATATATACATATCACTAAGTTTAGTTGCTCAATCTCAAATCCGTGTCGAGTATGAAAACACTGCTCAACACAATTATAAATGTATTAAGTTGCAAAATTTCAACACATGTAATTTTATAATTATCAAATCTTTGTTTTGTATAAATCAATTTATAAAGAAAATATATCCCGCTCTTGAAAAGATATGTGGTAGTCGCATGTCCAAGATATATTAAAGAGATATTGTCGGTATATTTGTGTTGGCCTTGGGTCGTTCGTTAATATGATGTATTGATTTATTTACGGCCTTGCAATAATCATTCGCAGTTGTATTTTGAATTTTTATGTTATTTTCTTATATAATTTTTTTGTTAATCATATTTTTTAAACACATACCGTCTATATAATACAATTATAATTTTTATGACCATAATAATTAAAATAAACAGTCTGTTGTATCTTTATTTACTTTATATGAGAATAATATCAACCAAATTGTTTATAATAGTACCCTAAAATTATTTATCTTTTTATAAAAAATAAGTTTAAACTCAAAATATAAACTATTACAAATCAATACTTTAGATTATCGAATAGAACTCATAATTTCATGGGGTCTCTAAAATTTGTTATCTAACTAAAACGAATAAGAAAAATCAATCTTAGGCCACACATTAAATTGTATGTAATCATATTTAATCTATATATGTTGGACCAAACCAAAATTATTAACGACAATCTATTTGAACCCGGATACTCGTGTCTATACATACTTGTGAATAATCAAACAAAGGTATAAATTTAAAGCAAAAACGATTGTCTCACCCTCTTTAAGGGCATGTCAAAATCTAGTTAGTATTAATTAACTACGGTACAGTATAATACCGTTTGTAAACATTTCGAAATTTATGACTCATGTATAACTAGAATTTTAGAATAGTGGTTGTTTTAATAGATTATTGAGTGGGGGTTAATCTGTGATTATGTTCATTCAATATTTAATAACAAATATCCTTTCTGTTTCATTATTTATTATTTTAATTTTTTATACACAGATTAAAAAAATATTTTATTTTGCATATTTTCTATATAAAAGTATTATTACCCTATAAATCTAATCATAACTTACTCTTTATAAAAAAAAATAGCATATAAAATTAATAAATATTGTCTTAAAATTATACAAAAATATTTATTTTAAAATATTTTTTATAGTAACAAATAAATTGAAACGGAGGGAATCGCTATATACCTTAAAATTATTCTAATTTAATAAATTTATATTTTTCTTAAAATAATTATTGAAGATATCTATATTGATATATATATATATATATATATATATATATATATAAACCAATGGTAGGTATCTTTATAAATATAAATAAATAAATTAAAGATGATGTGAGACATTGTGAATAGACTTCGCAGCTCTCAAAGGATATTAATAAATGTTGGACTGGCAACATGCGGTACATTGCTTATTAGTGACAAAAATATATATAGAGATACGTAGAAATTTCTCTCTTAGTTTGTATTATCTCGAATATTCGTTCGTATCAGTGTTATAAAAAAAAAATACGTAGAAATTTTTGTTACTTTAAATTATGATTATGATTTCTAACATATAAAGCCTAAATAACTTAAAGACCACTATTAAAGGTCTTTTTGTACATAGTACCATTTTGGTATCAAAATAACATTATTTCCGTGTAGTTTCAGTACCGAAAAGGAAATTTCTAACCACAACAATATCAATAATATTGGCCATGTCATTTCAGTAGTGTAATTGGTAAAATCTGTTTTTTTTTTTGTTAATAGAAGGTGATAGGTTCGACCCTGGTGGTAGTATTTAGTTTAACGTGTGCTTCATTTTTAGTTAATAAGCCTATAATTATAATTTGCTTCCAGCCCAAGAATTCTGCAAATCGGCACTAAAACACAACACTAGAAACAATTTTATTATTATGTTCTTAAACAACTAATTTTTTTATTGTTTAATATTTACAAATAATTATTTAATTATATTACATAAAACATATTAAAATAAAATAATTACTATTTAAAAATATAATAATATTTAAATAAAATATTACAATACATATAATCTTTTACTAGAGATTTAAATTTATTATTAATTATATATTTATTTAATTATATATTTTATAATAAAAATAGTGAATATGATTTAGTATGGTGAATAGTATCATAATAAATTTGATGTGAAATTATATAGTGTTACACTAAAATAATTTATATTTTAGTGTTGGATTAAAAAAGTTTTAGTGTGAAAGTTACATGAAATATAATTTTTTAGTGTTAGGTTAAAATGATCTAATGTTGATTTTACAGAACCATTTTGTCGCATTTTAACCCCATATTAGAGGGTACTGGCGTAATGCTACGAATTATATTTTCCCGGCTGCAGTTAGTTTTTTTTTTTTGAAACAAGGCTGTAGTTAGTTAACTAAAACTTTGTTTGCAAGAAACCAGGCTATTTGACCTACTTGACCAAATGATATCATCGGTGTCAGAATAATAAATTATCTTCGTAGTAAATAATTTGTCTGTCAGTCTTGTTGTTCCTGCTCTTATGTTATCTTTTTTCATTTTTCACGTGTGGTTTACGTTGAATAGATCCATGCAACGTTAACTACCATATACTACAATAACTGATTGAAATATGATTAGTTAACTAAAAATAGTGGATATGATTCTACTTCCACAATTAATTATTTGCATGCATGTAACCTTTTTTCTTTTTTTTTTGAGAAAGGGCTTACATGTAACCATTTCTGCAACGACTTAATTATTCAATTAGGTTTCCAGACTTTGAGATGACAACAATACCATCGACCTTGACTACCATATGATATGGGTCTTCATGCAATTCGACTAGGGTCGCCAACTCGAATATAACAAATAGACGAGACTGATTAATTGATTTATTAAAATCGAACACGTCAAACATTTTTCAGTTACTCTTCTACTATATATAAGTTCGAATGGTAACATTTGAAATAGCTACGGTGCAATTTTAATAGTAACAAAAAAATAGATCCATATGTTTTTTTTTTGGTTATATTAACGATGGTGTGATATAATTTGTCATCATTCGAAGTCATAAATTTCATTTTTTCAAGAGATGAGACACCGTACAATTTGTTTTTATAGTTTTAAGTTCTTACAATAAAATATATATATTGATAAATATACGGGTGAGGTCAGATGGTACAATGAGTTTGAAATGTAGGCTACATTTATCCATATACGTGGTCAAATGGTGTGAATATCTAAATTTTACGTAGAATAACTGAGTTTACATGTCGCCTGTAAACCAGCCTCCATAAGATTAGTTGAGCATTCGAATTTGGATATCCCAGGTTATCAAAGGAAAAAAAAACAATGCGGTTAATTAATAAAGGTCGCCTAATACAAATGTAAAATACTCTCGGGCGTGACTATAATGCTTAATGGTTTAATTATAACTCGATGATTAGTTATAACTAGTAAACACACAGTTGTCGGTTTGGCTTGCTGAAAAATTACTTGTATAAATCATACTAGTGATTAGCAAATTAATATACCAAATTGTTGTATCGATAGATTACAAAATATAAAAAAAATCTGTTCATACATGAATATGAAAAAGTGTTAATGCGATGAAAGTTTCATAGATAGTTGGATAAATGGAAGATAATATCGAACAATAAGAGTCAATTCTTTCATTACTAATAATGTCAAAAATCATTACTAATAATCAGTTGCTGACAAAAAAATAATAATCAGTTTGAAGTAGAAAATTCCTGAAAAAACCACTCTCCCTCTACTAATGAGGTGTATATATACATCAGTCCTTTGCTCGTCAGTTCTCATCAAAAACACTAAAACATAGACTCCAAAAAAAAAAAAAAAAATCAAAGATAGATTCAAAACAAGAATCAAAATGAAGTTCGGGAAAGAGTTTTCGGCTCAGATGGTGCCAGAGTGGCAACAAGCTTACATAGACTACGGTTCTCTCAAAAAATGTCTCAAAGAAACCATCCACTTCAAACGCAAAGAACCCGCCAATGCTCCTACTCATGGTGGCACCAAGAATCACCACCACGGCGGAGGGTTACACCTGAGAACGACTCTGTACAGGACGTTTAGCGGTTTACTCTCGATTCAGGGAAGACACAGACGCGGCAATTCCCACGACGTCGAGGAAGGGTCGCAAATGACGGACACGACGGGGCCGATTAAGGTGGTGACGAACGCTGATGGCGGTTTGGAGACGAAGTTTCTGATGGTGGACGAGGAAGGAGGAGAGTACGAGTTGGTGTTTTTCCGGAGACTGGACGAGGAGTTCAATAAAGTGAGTAAGTTTTACAAAGAGAAAGTTAAAGAAATGGTGAAAGAAGCGGAGGGGCTTGACAAACAGATGGATGCTTTGATCGCGTTTCGTGTTGAAGTTGAGAAGCGAGAAGGGAGTGGACGGCAGGAACGGGGTGTGGATCTGACTTCCAATATCGCTGCCTCCGTGGCGGCTATCTATGCTTCTGCTCCCGCCGGAGCTAAGTCCAGTAAGCAAACCTATCTAATTTGCCATCACTCACTGATCACTAGCTTTCTGACAGCAAACAAACTATAGCTTAAATTTGGTCCCATTTTAATGTCCGGTTTAATTAACTTTGACAGTTCCTAAACTGGATTTTTAGTTTCCGGCTACCAAACTGGATTAGAGTTAGTTCAATTATATCTGTCAGCTAGCTGTGAGTTTTAATAAAACTAAAAGTCAAGAAACTGATTGAAATACATTGGATACCATTTCTCCAAAACTGTATTCAATCAAAAATAACCTGACATTACTTAGATTTATGGTTTTAGTAATCATTGTTTAGGTTTTAGTATTTATAGGGTGGAGTTTTATTTACAAATTTTTATAAATAATTATTAAACATGTATTGATTTAGGAAGGTTAGATAACATTTTTATTATAAAATTACGGTATTTATTTTATTTTAAAATTGATATCAAATTTGTGGTAAAATTAAAATTTCCTCTTAAAAGACTGCTTTTTGTCTATTTAAATATAAATTTCCTGTAAGTTTTGAAATTAAGTGTTTTTCAAGATTTTATAGGTATGTATTTAAAATGTTCTGTCATAAAAGTAGTAATTTAATTTATAAATGAATGATATCATGCTTAGAAATTTTTATTAACCTATATGATTATAAGTTTATTTAAATTTATTTATTAAAACCTTTTTATATACCAATAATAAGAATGATTTTTTACCATCTTAATAAGCTTTCTAGATTTAAGTTTTGTTTTCAGTGAGAACTGAGAAGTTAATATTTTGTGTAAACAGAGTAGATTGCATAAGTATGTGTGTGCTTCGGATGTAATTTGATAAAGTAATATCAAAGATATAATAAAAATAAAAGTCAAATGATATAATTTAAGTAATATCAAAAATATAATAAAAATAGAAGTCAAATGATATAATTTACTTTATATATTATATAACTAGTAATTTATTATTTTATTTTATATTCCAAATTAAATTTTGTTTCCAAACATAAATTAAAAGATAAAGGATGTAAATAAAAAATCAAAATACAAGAATTTGATATAAAAAAATTGATTTAAGCATTACAAGTAAATATAATATTTTTAAAAATTAAATATTATAATCACAAAATACATAAAAAGTTGTATTGTAACCAAAACAACATTTAAATTTGTAACTTACAAAACCGACATTTAAATTTGTAGTTGAAGTAGGAAATTTGAAATGAAATGTTTTTTTTTCACGACTTTATATTTGTGGATGTATTGTTTTGTTATAAAGTAGTATCCCACTATATATTAAATGAGAAGTCACTTTAGTGATTTTTGCTTAGCTGTCACTCATATGTGAAGTTTAGAATTAATTCTCTTAATTTGATTGGTTGTTGATATTTAATTTTTCATTTATTTAAATCAAAATTTTAAAAGGAAACAAATCATAAAGTTACCTAATATAATATATGTTACCAAATAAACAATCAAACATCTTAAATTTAAATGAATTAACATATTTTTTTTTGTTAAAACAATTGATTATCATAGATTACCTACGTTATATAAATTTATAATATAAATATAAATACATATCATACTACATAAACAATTATATAACGGTTTTAAAATATTATATTTATAGTGTATATAATAAATCATAGATTACAGAAAACTAATAAATAGAACTAATAATATTTCTACTCACTATATACATATATTATAAAAATGTGTCAAATGAACGCAAATAATCAAAATATATAATTTAAAAAAATTCCAATTGACAATGTGATATTATAGTTGAGTTGTCATTTTTATAAATGATAGAGTATTTTTTATATTTAAAATATCATATTCCGATCCCACTATATATTAAAGGAGAAGTCACTTTAGTGACTCCATAACCAGATAGCAGATAGATTGTCCAAGACGGCTTGAGCTTTCTTTAAAATTTTAATTTTTATTGGTTGTTCTATTCCGGTCTGAATTCTTCTATCATCTCAAGTTTGAGTAATTTAATAATATTTAGATGTCAAAAAAAGAGAACATCAAAGTTCTAAGTGTATAATTCTGGTCACCAAGATTTTATAATACAAATATCTCTATCTTTTAATTTATCAATTAAATATAATAATGGCTATGGTTAGACATACAAAAATTGTGTTTTTTCTCTTATGCTAAAGACTTAAAAATTATTTAAATAAACATGGCGTATCAAAGTTAAGATCATTCACCTGTGGATGAATTTTAACAAAGAAACCAGGAAAAATCATTAAAATGATTTCATCGATAAGGAAGTAGATAGTTATTATTACTAATTCAAAATTTAAATGGAAAAGTAATTTTTACTAACATTTTGTTTTTTCCTTAAATATATTTTGAATTGTAATGTTTTTTCGTAGCTACTAATTCTACTAAATATTTGCATGGTACTTTATTTTATTTTTAATTGATCCACAGAAACCTTTATATGTTCAAACATGTGACAAGAATTCATGCTTCAATTGAATCAAATCTGATAAAAAATATGAAGACGATCCAGACAACGGTCATGCATGGTCGTAAGATTATTGATATGATACTTAATAAGTTGAGTTAGTAATTTAATATTTTTTTTAAGTTAAAAGTTATTTTTTTCATTTTTATCAGATTATACAAAACAATTTTTACCTTTTTAGTTGACAAATATGTGTGCTAATATTTAGTTATTTAATAATATAATTATATTATTACTATTTTCCTATTTTATTTCTGAAAATTGTTATTAGTATTAACTTACTATGTTTATTAATTATTTAAAATATTAAATAAAAAGAATATAAAAATAGTATATTTTAAAACTGAAATATTTTTCTGTTTTATTAAAGTTGGTATTTAGTCATATAAAGTAAAATTCACAAAATGTTATAAAAGATAAAATATATTTATGGTTTTTTTGGTGTAAAACCGAAAGAACCGAAAACCGACTGTATATATACCAAACCCAAATAAAGTCTATATGTTTTTAGTATGGTATTTTTTTTTATAAACCAAAATACCAAAAAATCAAAAAACCAAACCGAAACTGAACCAAAATCTAGATTGAACACCATTACTACTACATCATCTTTTTCTGGATCCTTTGTTCTTAAGGAGTAGTTAATCAATAGAGATATCATTAATATTACTGAAGTATATGAACTAAATTTTTCATTGTTTTATCCAGACAACATGATAAGATTTTCTTTGATAAATTTGCTAATTCCCAGATGAAGATTTTTGACATATTGTCATTTAAAAATTGGTTGGGACTTCCATTACCATTATGACTATCAACGTATCAATGCTGAATATAGATTGAACTGTTAATACTACAACAAAAAGTAATGCCTACAAACAATGTTGAGATATCCACCCTTTGTTTTTGTGCACTACATATGCAAAGCATGCCAACGCTAATTTTGTCGATTTTTATTCCCGCACAAGGTGCGGGAGAGTCACCTAGTTTTTTTTATAAATTAATGATATCATGATTATATTATCTATTTATTTATATAATTAACAGACATTTAAAACTTACCAAACCAACATTTAAATTTGTAGTGGAAGTTGGAAGTGAAGTTCATATGGAGACAATCGAGGAAGGAGGGTCGAGCAAAGCTGGGCAACAAAAAGACGATGAAGAAGCAGAAGACGATGCAGCCAGAGAACCTGTCGATAATGAAGTGAATAGGAGCAGGATGAGAGAAGCCAGACCAGCACCGTTAAATATTCTGGATGGAGTGAGGATCAACAACACAGAAGGGACGCCACGTTCCACAGTTAAAAGAGTACTTTTCAAAGGATCGAAGCAGACCGAGTTAGAATATAACAGAGAAATTCTCAAGAAAGCCGAACAGATGCTGATGGAAGCTTTCAGGGTGTATTATAAGAAGCTTCGGCTTCTCAAAAGCTATAGGTGCGTATTGGGACTGAGACTTTATATAAATTTATTTTATTTTTATTTTTTTATCAATCTTTTTTTTTATTGATGGGTTTTCAATCATGTATATGAAGCTTTTCAAATGAAAAGGCGGTCTCTAAGATATTGAAGAAGTATGATAAGGTATAGATTTGAGATTTCGAACTAGGGTTTATATTTTACATTATATGACTAAAATGTGTTTTTATAGATAACTTCAAGGGATGCAGCAAAAACTTACATGAAAGTGGTTGATATTTCAGACCTTGGAAGCTCTGATAAAGTAAGTGGTTTATGAGATTTTGCAGGATTGTCCCTGAAATTTCGGGGACCTGAAACAAAATAGAAAACGTGGGTCAGTATACTTTCATATGAACTTCACTTCTAACTTCCATCACAAAAAATAACAAAAACAAACTTGTAAAAATACTTTCAAATACAAAGTACTAATAAGACAAATTTCCTCACTGAAAAAATAACAATTGTCTATTTGAAACAAATTTAAAATTGACTCTATATGATTATTAAATTTTTATATATAATAGAATTGAATTTTTATTTTTTGGGGGCCTATAAAATTGGGGGCATGTTGCAAATGTTTCATGAGGCAGTGTTCAGGGCCTATCCTGAGATTTTGAAAAACCTCCTAGTCAAGTTCTCTGTATTTATTCTCTTAATCCTCAATTATGACAGGTTGTGCGACTCATGGAGCGTGTTGAAGCTACATTCATAAAGCATTTTGCAAAATCTAATCGAACCAAAGGAATGCATATTTTACGGCCTAAAGCGCAACGAGAGAGACACAGACTTACATTCTCCACTGGTAAAGTCAGAAACTTGCATCAACTGGTTTTTGAAGTTCAAACTTTGTGGTGCTTATTATGAACATTTCAGGTTTCTCGGCTGGATGCATATTCTCTCTTATAGTGGCTCTTGCTTCGATCATTCGCACCCGGAATATCTTGCAGGAGAAAGGCCAGAAGCAGTACATGGATACTATGTTCCCACTTTATAGGTAAGAAGATTGTAAAACTTAAATTCAAAAAAAAAAAAAAAAATTAGTAAACTTGCCATTTCTTCTGCTTAGATGTTGATGTTGTATTTGCTGTTTCTTGCAGCTTGTTCGGTTTTATCGTGTTGCACGTCATCATGTATGCTGCGAATATATACTACTGGAGGCGATACAAAGTAAACTATTCCTTCATATTTGGGTTCAAGGAAGGAACTGAACTTGGACACAGACAAGTCCTGCTTGTGGCTTTCAGCACTGGCGTCTTTGCATTGCTCTGTGTTCTTGCAAATCTTGACATGGAAGTAGATCCTGTAACCAAAGACTATAAAGAACTCACCGAACTTCTTCCTCTGATCCTACTTCTTGTAAGCTCCAAAACCCCGGGAACTGGAATTTTCTGTTTTGTAAACAAGATCAGCCATAAGAAAACAAAAGGCATCGTAATAACTATGCTGTATTTGTTTTGCAGGGTATATTTGCGGTTCTAGTCATGCCATTCAACTTCTTTTACCGGTCAAGCCGCTTATTCTTCCTCACTTGCCTGTTTCATTGCATAGCCGCTCCTCTTTACAAGGTAAACCAGATAAGCTCGTTGACCAAAGAGAAACAAGTCTTGTAAATTCATGTCATAATAATAAGTGCATTCCCCTCCCACAATTTCATCATGCAGGTAACATTGCCTGATTTCTTCTTGGGAGATCAATTAACTAGCCAGGTTCAAGCTTTAAGAAGTATCGAGTTCTACATATGTTACTATGGTTGGGGAGACTTCAGACACAGAAAGAACACTTGTGACAACTCTGGTGTGTACAAAGCTTTCTTCTTCATTGTTGCTGTCATCCCTTATGTCTCTCGCCTCCTTCAGGTACATACATATGTAACTTCTTTTCTTCTGGCATTCATTCATTCAGTAACTAAACATGTACTCAAATGCAGTGCCTGAGACGTCTGTTTGAAGAGAAAAACTCAGAACAAGGATGGAACGGACTCAAGTACTTCTTGACTATAGTGGCGGTTTGCTTGAGAACTGCTTGCAGTATCCAAAAAGGTCAAATCCTTTGGAAGGTTTTCGCTGCGATCTTCTCAGCTGCAGCTGCCATATTCAGTACTTACTGGGACTTTGTCCATGATTGGGGCCTTCTTAACCGGTCATCTGAAAACCGCTGGCTTCGGGACAAACTCCTTGTTCCTCAAAAGAATGTATACTTCATTGCAATGGTGAGTCTCAAAACCAACAAAAATATATATTTTTTGGTGTAGCCAACAAAAATATTTGATTCCATGAAAACATGTTTCACAGCAACTGATGTTTTAAGAAAACGTATCAGATATTGAATGTCCTTTTGAGATTTGCATGGATCCAAACGGTTATGGATTTCAACTTCACCTTCATGCATACACAGACGATGGTTGCTGTTGTTGCTAGTCTTGAGATCATTCGTCGTGGTATATGGAATTTCTTCAGGTGAAAAAATAAAACCCTCAAAAATCATGCTAATGGTTCCATAATCTGTTTTGTTTCACTAATATTCAGTTAGTAACTCTCTGTTTTTCTTGCTCTTTTGATCTGGTTCGTGAAAAACAGATTAGAGAATGAGCATCTGAATAATGTCGGGAAATATCGAGCCTTTAAGTCTGTTCCATTACCGTTCACCTACGGTGAAAATGGAGATAAAGACGATTAAAAGACCGTGAATGTACTCCCTGCTACCAAAGTCCAATCAAACTGCATTCAGCATACACTGTCTTATCCTTTTTTTTTTCTTTTTTCTTTTTCTTGTTGTCAGATAATAAATGTATGGATGCATCAAATTCATATAAACATTAGTTCGATATCTAGTGGTAAATTGTTTAAATAAAATAATATTGCAACCACCTCCTTTCATGAACAAGTAAAACCCGCACTCTCTTTCTTCTTCCTCTTCGGCGTCTCCTCGTTCCTTTAGACTAAAACCCTTATGTGATCATCATTGATTTTAAATATTTTTCATTTATTTATACATACTTAACTTCAGGCCTAAGTTTATATGGTGTTATGTTCATACAACAAGTCACAAAAAAAAAGATTTCATATGTTTCGGCTAAAATCATGTTGCCCCTTTTGTTTTCTCACTTTATTGGAGGTTAGTTGCAACTTTCTAGAATTATGTTAATTCTTTTGTTTTCTCATCTTGATGGTTTGAGAGTCGGTTGGTTATAGTTACTTGCAAGTAAACTGACTTAGTTAGCAGGTTAACCAAAATACCACGTTTACTATAAACTCGTATCATTATTATGTCCAAACAAAAACAAATCATTGACTTATGTACTTTTGCAACTATTTTGTATGAGTCATATGGCATCTCAACACCCGGAATTTAAAACAAACTGAAACTAAGTTTGATACACTACAACTGAATATGATTTGTCCACAAAACAATTTAAGAAAAAGCTGCAAGAAAAGATAAATATTGTCAACTATTTTGTATGAGTCATATGACAAACATCTCAACACCCGTAATTTAAAAAACAAACTGAAACTAAACTTGATAACACTAATACTGAATGTGATTTGTCCACAAGACAATTAAGAAAATGCTGCATGACAAAAAAATATATCGTTGAGATTTCGACATCACAATATTTTTGTTGATTAAACAAAACTTTCTTGTTTGTCAATTCTTCGTTAATTTAATAACTTGATTGTTATACACGGAATATCACCTACATCAATTTGTTTTATTGTAACAAATATATGAAATAATCATTAGATAAATATTGGAGTCGTTTTCAGAGTTTGTCCAGTTTCACAGCATAACATATTTATAATATTTATAATTATACAAGTTTAGATTGACTTGGTCATAGTAAGAGTTCTAACTCTTTATAACTCCTAATAATAATAATTGATACAACATGTCAGTGTATATCATCAACTGTTTCAAATCTCCGATGAAGGTTTTATGGGATTTGAGTATGAAGATGAAGCTAACTATAACAGTCCTCACCTGCTTAGTACTTTGGTCGGTCATGTTAGTATCTTTCTCAAACCTCTTCAAAGGCCACCTTCTTGGCGCTATAGTCAACGGTATGATCATTTCTCAATATGGATTTGTTATTCAGAATTAATGATCCTACTTAGTATTTCATTTTCTTGTTACAGATTCAAATGATTCCGACAAACCTAGGGATAAACTGTTAGGAGGTCTTTTAACTGCTGATTTCGATGAAGATTCTTGTGTGAGTAGGTATCATCAATCTTCCTTGTATCGCAAGCCATCTCCTTACAAGCCTTCTGAATATCTTATCTCTAAGTTAAGAAGCTATGAGAAGCTTCACAAGCGTTGCGGTCCAGACACAGAAGCTTACAAAGAAGCAACAAAGAATCTTGGCCATGATGATGAGAACTATGCAAACAAGTCCGTTGGTGAATGCAGATACATAGTGTGGGTCGCAGTTTACGGTCTTGGAAACAGAATACTAACTCTTGCATCTGTCTTCCTCTACGCACTCTTGACAGAGAGAGTTGTTCTCGTTGATCAAAGTAAAGACATAAGTGATCTCTTCTGCGAGCCGTTTCCAGGTACTTCATGGTTACTCCCTCATGACTTTCCATTAATGAACCAAATCGATGGCTACGACAAAGGATACTCTCGTTGTTACGGAACAATGTTGAAGAATCAAACCATTAACTCCACTTCAATCCCGCCGCATCTGTATCTTCATATTCTACATGATTCGAGAGATGAAGACAAGATGTTCTTCTGCCAAAAGGACCAAACAATGATCAATAAAGTCCCTTGGTTGATTGTCAAAGCCAATGTCTACTTTATTCCATCTCTATGGTTTAATCCAACTTTCCAAACCGAATTAACCAAGCTGTTCCCGAAGAAAGAAACCGTCTTCTACCACTTGGCTCGATATCTTTTTCACCCGACGAATCAAGTTTGGGGTATGGTCACTAGATCCTACGATGCTTACTTATCAAGAGCAGACGAAACACTTGGAATACAAGTAAGGGTTTTCAGCAGACGCGCTGGTTATTTACAGCACGTCATGAACCAGATTGTATCCTGTACACAAAGAGAGAAACTGTTACCTGAATTAGCTACACTTGAATCACAAGTCACTAATACATCAAGAAGCAAGAAACTTAAAGCTGTTCTTGTCACATCTCTCTATCCAGAATATTCTAGCAACCTAAAGAATATGTATTGGGAACGACCAACAGCGACAGGAGACATAATACAAGTCTATCAGCCAAGTGGAGAAAGGTTTCAGCAAACAGACAAGAAGCTTCACGACCAAAAGGCCCTCGCGGAGATGTATCTTCTGAGTTTAACTGATAACATTGTCACAAGCGCAAGGTCTACGTTTGGATATGTTGCTTATAGTCTTGGAGGGTTAAGGCCATGGTTACTTTATCAACCAATGAGAGGCAAGACTCCTGATCCACCATGTGTTCGTGCTGTATCCATGGAGCCTTGTTTCCTTACTCCTCCCACTCATGGATGTGGAGCTAAGAAGAGAACTAACTCGGCCAAAGTCGTTCCTTTTGTTAGACATTGTGAGGATCTTTGGCATGATGGGCTTAAACTATTTGATGATAATAGGGATGAGTTATAGATGTTATTTCACTGAAAACAGAGAAACTTGAATGAATTTTTATTGTATGAAAGGCAAATTTATTTGGTTTTGAGTACAGATGTCTTACAAAAATATAAATTGATTCAATGAAAAAGTATCTTTAGTAAATGGTCAAGCATGGAATCGCCATTGTCAATATTACCTTCTTGTTTTGTTTTCTTTTGCCAGGAATCAAATATTAACTTACATATTAAAATGTCAATAAATATCACTAACTTTAATTATAATTTATCTTAAAATTTAAATTTATTTCTTTAAACTTATTTTTTCTTTTTGGATACAATCCGAAGCTTTCTATGGATATTTATTACTCCCTTCGTTTTTTTATATTTGACGTTTTAGAGGGAATTTTTTTGTTTCAAATTATTTGTTGTTTATAATTTTCTATGTAAAATTTATTAATAATTAATGTTAGATTTTCAATTATATTATAATTTTCTATGTAAAATTTCTTTATAACTTTTTGTCTTGAAAATGAAAAAAAATATTCAATATATATGCATAATCATAAAAAGACAAATATAAAAAAAGGGAGGGAGCAGTATTTAATCTGTTACGAATATTATAGAATAATCCATAAATGTTGCATTTAAATGCCTGTTTTTAATACTACCTTATTTAAATATAGTAATTAGCAGATTGATATCTATTAATGTAAATTCAATGCGTGTATTTACTGATTTTATATAGATGCGAACGTTGTAATTTAAATCTCTGATTTTGGTTTATGGTACCATTTTTATTGTTTTATCTACGGATGAATCGATAAGTTTTTTACTTTAATGATATAAAATGTCACTATCTAATATAACTTTTTAAAATAATACAAATTTTAATTTATTATTATCATCAATATCTAAATATATTTATTGTATGTAATTATATAGTTTTATTTTAGCAAAATAATACCAACTAACTACGTCTGATGCTAGGAAGTAGGTCAAAATCGGCCAGTCTAACCCGTTTGACCTGCAAAGAAAATATTTTTTACCGCATCCGTTCCACATAGTTTTATGGGCAATCCACATGACCCGCGAATAATTATTCAATAATAAAATTAATTATTTAAAAAAAAAAAATTTCTAAAATATTATATTAAATATTATATTTTAATAAAAATTTTAATACTTTTTTTTAAAAATAATTATTTTAAAGGAAATTTAGTATTTTTTTGAAAAATAAACTTAAAAAGAAAATTCTATTTGTGAAGATTACCGGGTACACGCAATTGAAATTAGAACAATCCACATATGTTCCGCATAAAATACATTTGATCCACATTTGCACCCGCAACTTAATTTTTTCAAATCGATCGATCTATTCCGTGGCGGGTCAAACAGGGTGGGACTCGCGGTAATATCAAAATTCCGAGCTCTAACTACACCAATTAAGGCTGATGATTTTATTTTTGAAAGAAACTTCAGAAATAATTAGAAGGTGAATTTGTCTCATTAATGAAATTCATTAGTATATATTTTTAGGGTAAAAAAAAATCAAATTACCATTAATGAAAAATTAATTTTGATCGTACAAATAAATGTATAATTGGAAACATAAAAAAAATTCATTAAACAGAACGTTTGTGTTTTAATGGTATTGATGATGAATATTTTTTAAGTTCTTTGTCTTTTGAATTAATAAATAAAAAAATCTGTTTTTTTTTTTGTTGACTGATGAACAATATGGATACCAAGCAAGCACTTGATTCAGACGATGAAGAACAAACATATTATCAAAGATCAATTCAACCAAAAGCAGATCAATGGAAAAAGGTACGTATGTTATGAATTAATATAATGTTTGTAACTTTTTAATTGTTTCTTGCTCATATTTAAGCTTACACTACTCAACTTAGGTAATTATGTACATCGAAACATGAATAAACAAAATCAGATGATACAAATGACATATCAAGATTCTATCAACATTGATCGAGTGCAATGGAAGAGCCTCCGCAAGAACTAAATTCACATCAATTTTTCTATCATCTATGCCTCTATAAATTCCAACGTCACTTTTGCGGCCAAAGGCGGATCCATCTTGATCAATAGTGGGCCAGGTCAAACAAGTTAAATATAGGAGCATCTCCATAAAGATATTCTATTTTAGTGATTGTAAAATTTTATTTTTAAAGTTTTAATGTGTTTTTCTTCAAAAGCAAAACTTCAAATCTAATTTTAAAAAATATTTGTATTTTACTTTATGATTCTTATATTTGTCATAATTAATAGAGTAAATTTGCTCAAAATACTAAAAGAGGTTGAATACCATTATTTTGGGGGAAAATATTGATGATGGAGGGAATAAAAATGGGGGGAAATAGAGTAGGGAATGCAAATAGGATAAATATGGTGTGTAGGGAGTGCAAATTTTCTAATTAATATAAATTCATAAATTTTTTTATAAATAACTAATATATATATAAAAAACATAACAATAACATTAATTAAAGAATATTTACTCTAAAATATAAAATTGTAAATAGAAATACATAAATAAATAATAAAATACAAACAAAATATTATATTATTTCATTAAATTATTTCCACAATGCTCCATCTTCAGTTACACAATACTTATTTGGATATTTAAATTTATCCATACTATTAATATTGTTTTAATATCTAAATTTATGCCCTGTTCGAAAATGCGGCTGAGTACGCGGTGGAAAGGCGCTAGCCGGTGAGCAAGCGAGAAGATTTTGGCATATCCGGCCAAAAACTCGGAAACACCACTTTTTGAGTTTTTATTGCTTAAAATCGAAGCTCTGATGATAGATTTATCATAAGTGACTGAAAACTATGTGAATAACAAAGAAAAAAGATAATAATCAATGAAAAATGACATTGACGGCTGAAAATTAGGTCTGAAAGTCGCAGGAAAAGAAGGTAGAAGACAGGGGCAAACTAGTAATTTATAGCTCATTTAAAGAAATGACGATATATAGCAAAAAAAAGAAGCTGGAAGTCCATCGAACCCAGGTTTAGGACAGCATATACAACTCGGAACACCACTAAACCGAAGCAGATTTACAGTTTTCAATCCATTATTTAATACATATAGATATATATCGATAAAATGGTAGAAAATTAATCCCCGATTAATCTCCGCCTAATTGATTAGGCGCTAGGCGCGGGTTGGCCGCACGCGTAGCGCCTAGCGTAGTTTCGAACATTGAATTTATGTAATAACTATGCTTTTCATGTAACTTCTTAAGAAGTTTTTTTTTAAGTTTCTTTTGTAATATTCGTGAAGTCTAATTTTAGTTTTAAAATAATATAAATTTTATTTTAAACTTTTTATGTATAAAAATTTATAAAAACAAATCTGAAATATTTATAAGGAAACGAGAAAATAGTGAAAAATCATAAATATAATATATAATTAATTGTAAGGACTAAAATGTAAATAAAAAGATGAAACTTCAAATTTAAAATTCTGAGAATTGAAACTTCAAATATGAAGTTTCACTCGTCAAACTTCAAATTTGAAGTTGTGACATTTCTTTTTGGAAAGCCCAAAACTCTATATTTAATATTATAGAGTGTCTTTTGAAGATGTTTTAAGTACCAACTGTTTTGCTTTATTGTACAAAAAATTTTGTAGGTCATTTAGCTTATATATCCTTCTTCTGACCCATCTAATAGAGGTTAGACTCTAAATTGTACTTTTTTACTTATTTTTTTTTTCATTATAGACCAAAACTCAATTGCTGACACCTTTTAAATTTTGGGCTAGGTCCGCCACTGTTTACGGCAGATGTCTATGTAATTTTTTTCAAATTTTTTAGAAATTTGTTGTAAATGTTTCGTTACGCATAATCTAGGACCGGTCCTGCTTCTGTCTCTATAAATTCCAACGCAACTTTGAAATTGATGTGGATTTAGTTGAACGAAGTTTTTCTAAAATTTTATCAACATGGTCATTTTGATAAGAAGTTTTCATATGGTAAAAGCATTCAAGAAAATTACTGTATTTTAGTTGATTTTTAAGGCTTCGAATGAGGCCGCTCTAGGAAGCTCGTGTTTGGCCTGTCAAACTATAGATAATAATAGATGACACCTCTGACTGATGACCTTTTTGAGAATAAGAGGAACAAATAGAAAATGAATGTATAAAAATAAAATAGTAGGAATAAAAATGAATGATCATTCCTTCTCAAATTTAACAAGGTTCTACAATTGAATTTGCGTGTCTATCAAGATAGAAAATGACCGGTTTTTGGCATCAGAGACAAATTTCATGTATTAAGCCATTTCCACCTAACTGCAAAACATAATTTTAGTGTAATTTTTACAGCAAAACTTATTCAACCTAACTCCAAAAATTAAAGTGTAACACTATAGTTTTACACCAAATTTAATATGATATTATTCACTAAAACACTATTCATTTATTTTATTAATAAAATCTACAATTAAATAAATAACAAACAAGAAATTATATATATATATATATATATATATATTTATAAAATAATTTTAGTGTTAGGACATCTCTAATGGTACACTCTTTTTTTCTCTATAATTTACTCTTAAATAGAGTAATTCTACTATAATGTACATTTTGCTTCAATGATTTACTCTATAATAAAAATATGTTTTAGTGTTAAAACTATATTAAAACAATGTGATTTTGACACCAAAATGGTGTTATGGATTGGAGATACATTTATAGTTTTGCTCTTGAGACAAATGATATTATTGGAATATGAGCTTCCTTTTCTTTATTTGGATATTTGATTATGACGATTTCTATGTTAGATAATAAAACAAAACTTACTTTCAGATGTGATAACTGATGGGTGAAAAAATATCCTCTATATACTAAAGCACAAGTCGGCTGACCAATCAAAAGCTGACATGTGGAAAAAAAATTAAAAACAATTTAAAATAATTGACATGTGGAAAAGGTTTTAAGAACAATAATAACAAACGGTAGAAAAAGATTTGTAATGACAAATAATTGTTGGACGGTTAAATACCCATGAATCACGCCATGACCACTCTCACGATCTTTGTGTATTATTAACTTGGTTCTTTTACTAAACACTAAAAAAACGCTCCATCAATTGGAAAGCAAAATGTGAGTCTCGAGATGGTGGAACACGGACACAAAAGAACTGAAATCAAAGAATTTCAAAACATTCATTCTCCCTTGAAAAGAAAAGAAAAAAAGAGGTTAGTCTTTTGTTTCGTAAATGAAGCAGAGTTTTGTGGAGATTTTATGTATGGTTGATGACACATTGTTGACAGGTAGGAATAATAGTTTTCATGTTTACTTTTTATCAGTCTCTTACTCTAATTCATTTTGCAGAGTTTTTATCGCCAGTCAAAAATCAATCTTTCAGTTACGTGCTGTTATAACATTTATATGCAAACAGATTTTTCAGTGAAGATCAAACCAGAAAAAGGAAAAGCATCTAGACACCCGGGTTTATGAATGCTATCTCTAACATTTCGGTGAGTTGTTGCTTTTTCTAATATCATAATCATTCATCATCACCTTTTGATTTATTTTGTGAATCTCTACAATAAAGCATTTGTAAGACTATTTAAATGAAACCATCAACATCGGTTGACTTAGATTTCATTTCAACATTGATATTTGTTTATTTTTTCACAAAACAGAACAATGAAAAAATAAGAATCGTTAGTATACAGTGTTTTTTTTGGTTAATAGGTTTAATTGCAAAAATATAATAATAATGTATTTAGTTGCTACAAGTTTTAATACATATGTTTCTTAATATTGTGTCTGCTTTTTATTTAAAACACCTCTAACTATTTATCATACTTCGTAAAATATTTAATATTTTTCATAAATATATAACTAAAATTGTAATCATAATAGTGAATAGTTATATTTATATTTTATCAAAACATGTATATTTATATCAGTCATCTATTTGGGCTATGAATATTGCTTCTCCTTGTGTTATCTCCTTTAGACAGCTATAGCTTGGATTTTTCTAATAGCAAAATATATACTAGAAGACACTATTTGTTATCTCCTAGAAAATTTCTTATATATATATATATATATATATATATATATATGTGTGTGTGTGTGTGTGTGCATATTCTTCTGATAACTCAAAGTTAAATAATTTAGATTTTTAGTTATATATTTAAAATTTTATCATTTGTAAGAAAAAATATCCCCATGCGTAGCATGGGTGTAATACTAGTTTATCAATAAAACATGGTGATAATAGAGGTAGGGTGGATCTTCTGCCAACCTTTCTAGCATCAAACTCGTTGCCAGTACAGATTTGTAACAGAGCACAAGAAAGGACTTGTCGAGTTATTGACACAGCACGCAAAATGTAATAGTGAGAAAAGTACTCAAGTGTTTTGTACCGAGTTGATCTAAACTATCTATATCCGACACGGATAAAACACTTTAGTGATAGCCGTTTCCTCTTCTCTCGCTTCCAGGATTCCAACCCACTTTTTTGACCATTTCACATTTTTTTGGTCAAAACCATTTCACATCAAGCGGTGCAGATCAAGCGGGACAAGTGCAGATCAAGCGGATCATGCAGGAGAGATGCAGATCAAACAATTTATTATATATTATGAATGACAAAATCAGTTCAGAACTATAAATCATATATTTAAACAATAAAAAAATATACTAAAATATCAAAATAAATATCTTATATGTTGTAAGATCAGCCGAAATGTTAATTGAATTTTTCATAAGATGTTTGTACTTTTTTTATTTATGTTTTAGTTGAACAAAATTATCTTTGAAGAACTAGCATGTTACTAATATTAAAATATTTGTTGATATTTATATAGAAAGATTTGTATCTTTTTTGTTAAAAAATATTGTACAGCTTAATAAAATACTCGTTTTATGTAGGAAAGTTATATATTTTTCTTTGGACAATGTTGTGTTTTGTAGGCGACTGAATGTCATATTTATAATTTTAAAATGACACAAATAATATTGATGTGAACTATATAGTTTGAGTTAATCTTTGTACATTATTTATAAAGTCAGATAAATATATTTAAAGTTAGTATTTATAGTAAAATCATTTATTAGTGAAAAAGGTAGATCAAAACCTACAAATGTTAGCGGGTGAGATCTGCATGCATATCTCCTACTTTTTTTTCACAAAAAGATAGAAAATATTGAACTGCATGTAGATTTCTCGCTTGAACTGCTTTTAGAAACATAAAATAATGAATGACAAAAACAGTGCAGGAAAACTGCATGAGCAGGAGATCTGCACTTGTTCTGCCTTTCCATTCTCTTGTGTTTTCACTTGCTGTCAAAGTCAATATCCGATGGATCCCTCATTGTTTCGGACCGTAGAGCTTTAAACTAGTCTATTTTTTCCCAACTTTCCAGCATCAAACACTATGTTTGTTGGGTTCTTTTGATTGTTACTGATTTAAGTGCCGAAGAGATTGAAAAAAAAAGNAGTCAATATCCGATGGATCCCTCATTGTTTCGGACCGTAGAGCTTTAAACTAGTCTATTTTTTCCCAACTTTCCAGCATCAAACACTATGTTTGTTGGGTTCTTTTGATTGTTACTGATTTAAGTGCCGAAGAGATTGAAAAAAAAAGTATTTTTGTCATATTTTGTCTTTTAAGTGTCTATTTATTTTCCATTAAACTTTGGTTTTTAAAATCGGTATTCCTAAACAATATATTTTAACCACTTAAAATTAGAGAAAAAGGTATGCAAGAAATTTCTTCGAAAACTAAAAATATCAAACTTAGGATGTGTGACTGTAAACGGTTACAGCTATTAATCAGTTTTTTTTTTTCAAAAAACCATAATTGACTTAGAAATTTAGAAAGTCAATAGCATACATTTTAGCAATAAAAGAAAAAGCGATGAATTTCTTTTTCATAACACATGATGGGTGTGACTGTATATACCAATTAGAGTAAGTATTTACTCCCAGTTCAGTTATTACTAGCTCTCATTTTCACTTTTCTCTGCCAATCAAGTGGAATAAATTTCTCACCAGTTTGCTCTAAATATGAAGGTATGTAGAGTAAACTATTTCTTTACATTAAGCAAGTGGGAAGTTTTACTCCAACTTTTTTCAAAATTATTTCCTCTCTTTCCCATTATATTTTCTCACCATTTGACTCTACCATTATCCAATCACTCGTGATCCTAAAAATATATGTCGTGCTCGACAATGACGTGATAACATGATAACTTGAGGAATCCGCTCATCCAATGAAAGACAGAAAAATATTCATCAGTGACTGAGAAAGATACTTATATCACATATCACGAAAAACAGAAAATCCAGCCAATACTATTGATGACGTCAGGGGCACACGTAAGTGCATGTGACGGTATAAAGCATGCATCTTTTCATGTTTTTTGTTTTTCTCTTAAATAATCTTAAATATTTCTGCTGAATTGTCCCCAATCCAGAGTTTTTTATTTATTTTAATACTATAGCTCTGGCTGAAATTTGTTTGGTCCGCCTTTGGACGACGTGGTGGCCGCATCTACACAGCTCAGGCTTTGGTCGACAAAATTTGAATATTCAGTTGATTGTTTTCTTGTTTTTCGTCTTAATAGTCAATATTCTAAAAGGACCCTTGTCTTCTTTTTTTGTTTACAAAGATATCTAGTTAGTGTAATTAATGTAATTATTTATATTTGAGATAAGTAGATATTCTCTCTCAAAGTTGTTAAAAAAAAAGAGTAGATATTCTCTCGTTTCCTCTTGTTCTTCCTTTTTCATTTTACTAGTGAATGATTAGAGGAGAAACTCCCAATACTGATATTCATAAAAGAAATTATGAATATTCAAGTGAGATCACTAGAAACTGGTATGAATATTTCAAAGAGTTTTAAATCATAATATAATAAAATACATTTTTAGCTATGTGTCTCATGAATATTCATCATAACTAACATTACAGTTTAATGATATTATTCATAAATTTCAAAGAGTTTTATGCATATATACTGAAACCAATGCTATAGATATCAACATAAATGAATATATTTAAAGATTATATGAGACATTTCGAATAGACCGAAGTCACTGCACAGCTGTCGATGGATAACTCGAGGTCCTACTATCAGTGGTGAACTGTTGATTCTACAGAACCATCTTTGTCTCGTTTAATATGGTATCCCCCCATATAGTAATTACGGATGAGGACCAATTTTTTTAGTATTTATGATTTGTTTATATATGTAAATTTCTAAATTTAATTAAGATATATTATATATTTATATATTTATCATAGTGATCGAATATCTATTCTTTAAAATTTTAGTATTTGTGAATTTAATTGATTTAATAAATATTGATTTTAATATTTGTTTTATTTCGAAGATTTACGGATATTCGATTTTTTGGATCAAATCGAAACAACTACTGAATCTAACCACATTTGATGGATAAAATACATAACCCTTATTTTGATGGATAAAAAAATTCTCTTTATTTCATTTTAATTGTCGTTTTAAATTTTTTCATACAGATTAAAAATATATTTAATTTTACATATTTTAAAAATAAAAAAAACACAATTACCTATATACCTAACCATAATTCAACCAATAAAAATATATAAGTAAATTTTGCATCGAAACTATAAAACGACAAGTATTTTGAAACAAAATGTTTTTTCTACAATAACATGTAAAATGAAACGAATGAACGAAGAGCAAGTGCAACGCCGAGTACATATCCGTAATCCTTAAAAAAGATATTATAATATTGACTTTTTTGGTTTTCGTAACGTTACCCAAGCCGAAAAATCCTAAACTAAGGATTGATTGAGCTGATTCTTGTTATTGTGTCGCATGTCCCACGACACGTGGTGACTCACGATTAACTAATTTTTTTTTTTTTTTAAGAAAACGAAAAAAGAAAAAAAACTAATAAAATAACTTAAAACTAAAATTGGAAATCGAGCCATTGGAAAACACAATTGCACATGGTCTAATATACTAATACTATGAATGATATTTGTTCGACCGGCTGTATCGTACTTAGTTAACTATAAAAACTAATAAGGTGACCTTTTTTGTTTTAGAAACCAGACCATTTGACCTACTTGACCAAATGATACAATCGCTTAAAAATAACAAATTATCTTCGTAATAAATAATTTGTACTCTTGTTTTTCTTGTTCTTAACTTTTTATTAAAAAAAGAAAATTCACCCACGTACGTGGTTTACGTTCAACAGACCCATGCAACGTAAATTACGATAGATCATACTCCCTCCGTTTTATATCAAGTGTCATTGTAGAGAATTTTTTGTGTTACAAAATAAGTGTCGTTTTCGGTTTTCAATGTAAAATTTATTAATTTTATTATGTAATTTGTTTTTCTATTGGTTAAAATATGGTTAGGTGTATGGGTAATTGTGTTTTTATATAGGAAATATGTAAAATTAATTGTTTCCTTAATCTGTGTGCATAGCTGTAGAGTGACACTTATATTGAAACAGAGAGAATATATAAGTACTATAAATAATGACCTATAATTTTACAATTAATTATTTGCATGTAACCATTTTACATCAAGTAATTATTCAGTTTGGTTATGTGACTTTAAGTGAATAATAAATCCGACATTGAGTCGCCATAGGGTATCGATCTTGATACAATATGCGACCATGGTTGTCTACTCGAGTATAGTAACATACAACACTGATTAATAGATTTATTAAAATAGAACATGTCAAACATTTTCCAGCTACTCTTTTACAATATATAGATCAAGGTGGTTTGAATACATTTCATACTCTCGGGCTAACCACCTTGTTCGAGGAGATACCGAACATTATAATATATCTTGATACAATGCGATTAATCAAGGTCATTCACTAAGAATATAAAATACTCTCGCATGAAATGATAGTGAATAAGGGATTAGTCAAAATCAAACATGTCTTGATTTTCAGTTACTTTTTCCAATCACACATGTGGTTTATAAAAAAAAACTAGAATGATACAAATCTGAAAGAACTAGTAAAACAAAATGTTGCGTCGGTTCGGCTTCCTAAAAACTTAACTAACTCTACTGAATCATAGATATAGTAAAGATAAATGTCGCAAATTGTGGTATCTTGAAAATATATATTTTTACCCATTATCGTTTATGCTTGAGTGTGATTAAAGTGTATCCCTGGCGCCACCAGGAGTAAGTGAAATCGATACTTTGATTACTAATTAGTTTTAAGTTAATTGCAAGTCCATGATAAACCATAATTTAGAGAAACTTAGGCGTATATATACATCCTTACTCTTCTCATCAGTTCTCATCATAGAAACATATAAGAGAATAAAAGTTTTAACAACAAAAAAAATCTAAGAGAGATTCGAGACAAGAGTCGAAATGAAGTTCGGGAAGGAGTTTTTGTCTCAGATGGTGCCAGAGTGGCAACAAGCTTACATGGATTACGATTCTCTCAAAAAGGATCTGAAAAAATGTAAGAAACACGGACACGCCAATGCACTAACTCCTGGTGGCGCCAGGGATCACCACGGCGGAGGATTAAACCGGGAAATGACTCTGGGCAGCGCATTTAGCTGTTTACAACTCTCGACTCGGCCAAGACGAAGAGTACTCGATAATTCTCATGACGTCGAGGAAGGTGTGCAATGGACGGTGACAACTACGACGACTGGGCCGATGCAGGTGGAGACCACAGCGGATGGCCAGGTCCAGACGAAGTGTCAGATGGAGTACGAATCAGAATTTACCGGGCGACTAATTAAGGAATTCGAGAAAGTCATAAAGTTTTACGAAGAGAAAGTCGAGAAAGTGTTGGAAGAAGAAAAACAGCTTAAAGGAGAGCTGGAAGCTTTGATCAAGGCCGATTCTAAGCATAATATGTATAAATCATTTGATATCTTAATGATTAGAAAATTATATATTGATCATTCAGTAATTGTTTTAAACCATATATATTTCAGAGCTTTGCGTGGTGAAGTTGAGAATCCAGAAAAGTGTGGACGGGAAGAAAGGGAGGAAGAGATCACTCCACTGAATTCTGGTATTGCTACTTCCACGGCGGCTATCTCTCCTCCTAGTCCCGTCGGAGCTAAATCCAGTAAGCAAACAAAAGACACATAACTACTTTTCCACCACTCACTGACTTTTGACAAGCAAACAACGAAAATTTAAATATTTTTTTTAATGTTCGGTTTTATAAACTTTGATAGTTTTATTTTTTTTTTAAATATATTCCAGTTGTATCCTAAGTTTCATGGTTTCCGGCTAAGAAACCAGATTAAAATTAGTTCAAAATCACCCCTCACCCGATTAGAAAAAATAAACAAACTAGTTTTGATAATTGAGTGCTGTTAGATCAATAATCTATGTCAAATCAATTGTGGTTTTCAATAAAATTTAAATTTTGTTTTTTCTTTACCTATTTAAATTTAACTTTTCTGTAAGTTTCGAAATGAAAATTTTTTTGTTGGAAATGTTACATTTATGCCGTACTAAAACTGTCTTCTTGTATTCATATACTCCTTCCGTTTCAAAATGTTAAACATTTTAATTTTTTCACACATATTAAGAAAACACATAAAATTTTGATTACAATGTATCATATATTAAAGATAACAAATCCCTATATTTTTTTAACCAATAGGATTTTAAGAAACACAATTAATTTTTTAAATTTATAATTTTTATTAACTTATACATTGAAAATGCAAAAAAATACATCTTTTAAAAACAAATATTATTTCTAGAATATTCATCTTTTTGAACGGAAAGAGTATAAAAAATCGTACAAAAACTTCAAAGTGCCACTTAGTAACACTTTAAATCTTTAAAGTTCTGACTAGCATCTTCAACCATACATCTTTATCACAAAATACATTTAGTTTAGCTTACTTGTTCATTAAGTTAAGATGTAATCAAAACTGTTCATTTACGGATAAAAATAATTTATATCAATTTTTAACTAAAAACACAAAAATTAAATAATTGAAAAAAAATTAGAAATATAAATATTTTTAAACAACCGTAACTTAAAAAAGGTTTTTGCATGGTTCAAATAATTAAGTTTAATCTTTCTAATAATAATAATTTATTCAAATATTTATTTATAAATTTTCTAAAATTTGAAGAAAATTGAGTTTTTTTCAGAAAATTCAAGTAAAATTATTAAACTTATAATATTCAAATTTTAAGTTTTTTTATTAAATTTAAGTAATAATTTTCAAACTTATAATAAATTATTACTTGAACTGATGCCAAAAACTATTACTTGAATTGTTAAAAAAGTAAAGTTTCGTAAGATTTGATTTTTTCTTTTTATGTATTATAATTTTAACAATTTTATTTAATTTTTAATTTTAGACAATTTCTAAAATTATTTGGATATTCTTCATTTTAGAAATTTTTTTTTAATTATTTGAACATGTAATTTTTAAAATTTTAAGAATTTTAAAAGTTATTTTAATTATTTTTATTAACCTTTCCAATTTTCTTTATTTTTAATTATTTATTTTGTCATATTTTTTTATTGAAAAACTGACAAATCATCCTTTTTGCGCTTAAATGAACAGTTACGGTCACATGTTTGACTTTGATTTTACGGTCATATATTTGCATTCACCATTCTTTTCATAAATAGTTTTAACAAGAACCTGTTTTGCGCTTACTAAAATGCTTGGTTTGTGGCGGTGATCGGCGTTGCAATCATCAAGTCAATACTGCACTGAACCAAACCGGATTATATTGGCTCAAAATAAGTTCTGGTTTATACAAATTGTATTGTGCCGTACCTTAACAAATCGATATTCAAATTTGTAGTGAGAGTTCCAAGTCAAGCTCATAGAGCCATAGTAGAGGAAGGAGAGTCGAGCAGAGCTGGTCACTCAGAAGATAGAGCCATAGAATCGGTCCATGAAATGGATTCGAGCACGGTGATAGCAGCTCCTTTACATACTACGGAGGGACTCACGAGCAACAACACCAGAGGAAATATCCAGGAATCGAATAAGACCAAGTTAAAATTTAGCAGAAAAAATTCTAAGAAATTCAATGAACTGAAGCACGATTACATCGAGTTATATCGTAAGATAATAGATCTCCAAAACTACAGGTGCGCATAAGTTTCGTAGTAGGATTGCAATTCTTTTGATTTTATTTTTTATTTGTCTTTGATTGATTGGTTTTACATTATGCATATACAGCTTTTCGAATGCAAAGGCGTTCTCAAAGATATTGAAGAAGTATGATAAGGTAAGGTTTGATACTTTGAGTTGGAGTTATATATATTATATGAGTCATATGACTGAAACTGTGTTCAACCAAATGTATTTTTATAGATAACTAAGAACGATGAAAGGAAGCGTTTCATGAAAAAGGTGGATGATTCATTCCTGAAAGGCTCTGATAAGGTAAGAGTTGTTGAAATGTTGAACCAACTGGAAAAGAATCCTCGTCAAGTCCTCTGTTTTAATTGTTGATCTTCTCTGGATCCTCTGTTATGACAGGTCGTGCTACTCACAAAGAGTGTTGAAGATGAATTCATAAAGCATTTTGCAAATGATAATCGAACCAAAGGAATGAGCATTTTACGGCCTAAAAGAACACGAGAGAGGCACAGACTTACATTTTCCACTGGTAAAATCAGAAACTTTGAATCAATTTGTTTTTGAAAGTTCAAACTTTGTGGTGCTTATTATGAGGATATTGGTTTCAGGTTTCTCGGCTGGATGCGTTTTCTCTCTTATAGTAGCTCTTGTCGCGATCATCCGCACCCGAAATATCTTGCAAGATGATGGCCAGGAAGTATACATGAATACTATGTTCCCACTTTATAGGTAAGAAGCTTTAGTAAACTTGTCATGTCTTCTTTAAATATTTATATCGATTTTGCTTTAGATGTTGATGTCTTCTCTGCTGTTTCTTGCAGCTGGTTCGGTTTTGTCATGCTGCATATCATCATGTATGCTGCGAATATATACTTGTGGAGGCGATACAGAATAAACTATTCCAAAATATTTAATTTCAAGCAAGGGACTGAACTTGGACACAGACAAGTCTTGCTTGTGGCTTTCAGCATTGGCGTCTTTGCATTGCTTTGTGTTCTTGCAAATCTTGACATGGAGGTGGATCCCGAAACGAAAGACTATCAACTAGTTACAGAACTTCTTCCTCTTTTCCTACTTATAGTGAGTTCCAAAATCCAGGAGTTGGACTTTTCAGTTTTGTAATAAACAACAGCCATTAAAACACTGGAGGCATCATAACAACTCTGTAAATATGTTTTGTTTTCCACTTTTGCAGGGTATATTTGGGGTTCTATTTCTGCCATTCAAACTCTTTTATCACTCGAAACGCAAATTCTACCTTACATGTATGTTTCATTGCATCGCCGCTCCTTTTTATAAGGTAAACCAAAGATCGAATAAGCGTGTCGAGCAGAAAGTAAAAATCTTGTAAATTCCAAATATAGTAGGTCTTGAACCGTCCATTTTTTCCCCTCGTTTACTCATGCAGGTATCGTTTGCTGATAGCTTCTTGGGCGATCAATTTACTAGCCAGGTTCAAGCTTTGCGAAGCTTCGAGTTCTACATATGTTACTATGGTTGGGGAGACTTCAAACACAGAAAGAACACTTGTACCAAGTCTCATGCGTACAACGGTTTCTTCTTCATAGTTGCTGTCATCCCTTTCGTCTCTCGCCTCCTTCAGGTACATATATAGCTTATTTTCTCCAAAAGAAAACATAATACCTCTAGCCTTCATTTAATAACTTAATTTGTACTCGATCAATGCAGTGCATGCGACGGCTGGTCGATGATAAAAGTAAAAAAAAGGATCACAGGTGGAACGGAGTTAAGTACTTCTTGACTATAGTGGCGGTTTGCTTTAGAACTGCTTGCAGTATCCAGCCAAGTCAAATAGCTTGGAGAGTTTTAGCCATTATCTTCTCAGTTGTAGCTGCAATCTTCGGTACTTATTGGGACTTTGTCCATGATTGGGGTCTTCTTAAGTGGACACCCGAAAACCGCTGGCTCCGGGACGAACTCCTCATTCCACAGAAGGAAGTATACTTCATTGCGATGGTGAGTCTCAAAAAAAAAGAAATATTGATTCCATCAAAAGATATTTCAGAGAAACTGATGTTTAGAAGTCATGTATCTTAGATTTTGAATGTACTGCTGAGATTTGCATGGATCCAAACGGTTCTGGATTTCAACCTCCCCTTCAGGCATAGTACACAGACGATGGTTGCTGTTGTTGCTAGTCTTGAGATAATTCGCCGTGGTATATGGAATTTCTTCAGGTGAGAAAGATCTATCAATTATACTCATATCAATGATTCAGCAATCTGTTTTGTTCCGTTAACTCTGTTTTCTTTTTCTTTTTTTTTGTTCTTGGTCTGATTCGTCGAAAACAGATTAGAGAACGAGCATTTGAACAATGTCCGTAAAGAATCATCAACAATCCACGGTGGAGATAAAAAACGCTTAATAGCTTAAGAAGATCGTGAATGTACTCTTTGGAAAAATCAAACAGTTTACACTGTCTTATCTTTTTTTATTCTTGTGTGTTTTGGGAGCTATTATAAAATTTCATTTTCAACATTTTAGGGGTTATATAGTTCATATATATTATTATTTTGAAGAAAACAATTGGGAGGAATTCAAGAACAATGTTTCATTTAGCTCTATGTCCAAGCATGAACACCTGTCCTGGTAGAAGCACAAGGTTCAAACTCGTCTTTTCAGTTTAGATGACTCTAGCTTGGCCATTTACTCTGTTAAATAATAATGAACCATCTATACTATATTAAAAGGGCTTATTCTAGAGCTCTGGGACTGTCCAGGTATGCAAAAATAATCAGCCTATTACAAGCCACCAAACTTCCACGTCACCCAACTAAACCTAAACAACATATTTGCTTCGTCTTCTTCTAAATCACCTAAACTTCACCATGGTTTGCTATCATCGTCAGCTTACAGAGACGGTCTACTTCGAGCTCACACAACCCATCTCACGAATCTTCACTTCTCCGTGTTTCCACATGAATCTCAAGAAAAGGTAGTGAGTGAAAACTATTACGGTTTCATTGTTGTTTATATACAACTTAACTATTATACAGAGAGAAAATAGAATGTTTTTTTACATGGATCCCAAAGAGAAGAAGGCAGGCTTAAGATCTGGGTATATCAGAAAGAGGAAAAAGAAGTGCAATCGTATTACAAATCTTTGACTCTGATATACATGTAAATATACGTTATCAGATTAAAAGAAGCTTCTTTTTTTTTTACCAAGAAGAGGTTTTTACTGAAAATCTCACTTTAGGACACAACTCTGTATCCAGAAGAAACAATTTTTCAGATATAACTAGAAGAATTCTCTGTTTTTTCTTCCAGGTTTTTATGAATGATTAACTTCTTTCATCTTAGACATGTTAAATTTGGTAATAAGTGATTGAGTTCAGAGAAAAAACCAATCAGAGACTGTGCAGGTTAGTAGTACCAGTAGTTTGTTTCTTGGATAACTTCATGATCTTAGTTTTAAAGTTTGACTCTTTTTTGTTGCAGGTAATGTTTATACGAAAGCCAACTTGATCTTCTCAAGAGACTTCATGATAAATGTCAGTGTAACGATGTAAGTTTTTAAAAATTATTGATTTTTGGGTTGGTTTTTTGGAAGTACAAAACTGAATCTCTTGATTTGTTCAGCGGATTGTGGAAGGAGAGAGTTCATGTGAATCAAAACCTACTCAGGGATTACTAGAGAGACAGATAAAGAGGAGCAAGAATCTAAGTGAACCAACTTCTTTGTGTGTAGTTGAGAAGACAGATGATAAGGCTAAGCAAATGGATTTGAAGAATGTGAGAGATTGTAAGAAGAGCTCAGAGATTAACCTTCAAGTTCGTATGAATAAAACTTCTGAAAGATTGATCTGTTCCAAGGCTGGGGGGAAAGGAAAAGACCGGTCTAAGCAGTTCATGGAAGCACTAGATATTCTAAGTTCGTTCGAGGAAGTTGTTCAAAGCTCTAGCCACTCAAATGGCATGAGTAAGGTGTGTTGGCATTGATTGATTGCTTGGATGATATATTTATTCTGCTTGATGACGTATTCTCTTTAGGATACAGCTTTGTTCTGTTATTCGGCTTTGTAATGTCTTCTCTAATTTTTTTTGTAGACGGGTACTTTTGGTTCGTTATGGATGTTGATCATCAATTCTGTTGCTCTTTGTTATGTAGTATCTTTGATACTAAATAGAAGTGTACCCCATGAAATTGTTTTCTATACCTAAAGAGAAATGGTGGTGAACAGCATCTCAGGTTATCTTCTAATCATCTCCATCATATGAACTTTTCTGCTTAGATTTAGAAATCAAACTTTGTTTCTCAGAATTGTTGTTTCAAAGTTTTTGCAAGTTTGAGAATGTTGTGACAAGAATTTATATTTAACTTTTAGTTCTCTCACTGCTTCATTTCTTCAAACCTTTTAGTTCTCTTCTGAGTTTTTTTTGTTTAAACTTATAATTCAAAAACTTTTTAAGACAGAGCTAGATAGTGAAGAAGAAGGATGAACGCGCTCTTTCATGGTATCAATGGATAATGATAGAAATAATCTGTTACAGTTCCAGTGGTGGGGACTGATCAACGTTACACTTACCATCATGAAAATTGATCTTCTAGGTAATATAAATCTCAAAGTTTAAAAAGATGACATTTTGTTTGCTTAATTCCTGTTTTATATGATCTGCGTTTGAAATGCGTGTCTGTCTTCTAATATTTTATGGTTATGTATTTTCGGATATTTTTGAGTGAAAGAAGTTCAGAACTTTAGAGCAGCTGTTAACACCTCGAGACAGTCACGTAATTGTATCACAAACTTATCTGTATTTGGAGGGTTTACGGTTTCTCAGAATCTTTGCAATGTTAATACAGTTCTTGATGATGATATGTAACGGTGACCTTAAGGCTTCAATTGCTTTATCTGTCTTCTGATTTCTTGATAAAATATTATTGTTGGTTTGTCATTATAGAAATTGGTAAGGCTTCAATTGCTTTATCTGTCTTCTGATTTCTTTTAAAATATTAATGTTGGTTTGTCATTATAGAAATTGGTATGTTGTCCATGTAGAAGGGTCATCAGCTACATTCTGTGCTGCAACATTTGTTTACGTCTTTACACGGCATGTTTTTTTTTTCTATTTTTTATTGTACCTGCAGTAAGAATCTCAAGCCATTGGATGACATCTACTAACTAAGCAAAGGTTTGTCTCGACCTTTCGTTGGTTAAAACACATTTTATTTTGTTCAAGGTTGCTAATTGCCATCATTTGCCATCATAATCTTCTTTGCTTATGGCCATCAGATGGTCGATACAATAAATGGTTTGGTCAAACTCCAGGGAGGTTGTCTGTAAGGAAACAAATGAAGCTAAACTGCTGAGAGAAGAAATTAGTTGTGGCTGGATTCAGCATTGATGAAGGTGTGTTGTTGACTCTTATGATTGGAAACATGTAGCATTTTTGTAAATATAAATGGCTGTGTATGGTTCTGTTGCAGGAAAAGGGAATATCTCCTTGAGCATTGACTCGATAATATCAAAGTAAAATTGTATAGCAAGCCAAGGTTACTGAAATATTCTCCAAGTATGTCAACGAATGCACAAATATGTAAGCCAAATTTTAGTCACATGTCACTCATGGAGGAAGATTAAAATTGTTACATGAGTACCATTCACTAGATTTTCTGACTTATATATGGCAATAGGTGAGGGCTCTCGCCAGTTACCCAACATACTGCCACAACAAACATAAGAATATGAGAGCCCAAAAGTGAGATAAGAGCAGGCAGCCTAATGCAATCCAGAGGCAAGATCTTGCAGTTGCTGCTTTACCTTTGATGAAGTAATTGCATTCTGAGGATCTTACTAAATTGAACTCTTGCTTGCCGACCAAACTCAAGCTCTTCTCCATCCGGGAACAATCCTTCGCAAGTGATCATGTATGCTTTTACTTAATGTTGTGATTAGGGTCTTTTAACTGCCAGTTTAAGAAACGATATTAGTCGCAAAATAAGTGTAAGCTTGGTTGTTATCTACTGCTATATTTCTCATTTCCAATATATAAAAGAATAATTTAATTTCCAGTGACTCGATGCACTTAATCAATGCAGAGACACGGCATTTTCACCACTGAAATCATGTACATTATCCCAGTATTAAAAATGTATGAAAAGAGAAAATAATTTCTTAGAGCTTTATAATAACATGTTGGGTTTAAAACGAAAGTTAATGATTGTAAATAAGGTGGTGAGAACAAATATTTTCTTCAAATTCCGTATTTAAATCATCCAGCATTCTTTTAAGAAATTATTAAAACATTTGTATGAAAGTTACTTTTGAAAAAAAATACAAGTAATAAAAATATGTCCTCATAAATTGGTTTAGGAATCAATAGCTTTTTGTTATTTTGGTCAATTTTGGATTCAGTTTATTCATGTGAAAAAAATATTTTGTATGATTAAAAATATCTAATCTTATAAAAAAAATAAGCTGAAACTTAGTTTCATTTTTTAAAAATTCTATTTATTTATTTTGGTATTGTTACAACTATATGTCACTTGAATTTGTAACTTTACAATTTTTGATAACTGTGCAGATTAATACTGAAAAGAAGGTTGCAACTAAAAGTTCAAAATAATTTTTTTTATTTTACTTCACAATAATATTTGCTAGATATTATATTATTCCTAAAATACGGATACACTACATAAATACTGTATATATTTTAATATAAAACTATAATAATCAAAAATAAAAATAATCATACATGTGTAAATAGTATTCTAATTTTATTACTTAATGATGTGAATTAAAAAAGTGAAGATGGTATGTATTCACTATAGTATTGTGTGGACGAATATTATTGACAAGCAGCATAATGTGGAGCAGCAATTACACTTTTCTCAAAACATATTCACAGCAGAAAAGTATGTATGCATATATTTTTCTATAGGCACATACACACTCATACATCTCAATATTATGCCTTAATTTCTGCACATATAAATATATGCTTAAATTGTAAGTAATTTAGCAAAAAAAATTTGATGATCAGTTGTGGTATAGAATTTGTCATATATGAATGAATATAACTTTTATTTATTCTTGGCTACGTTTATTTTATGTTATATGAGTTCATTATAATATTGTATTGGTAGTAGGTCTATTAAGACAATATTTTGTTTTAGTATATTGCCATGAAATTTGAAACAAATTATTTGTTTGTTGGTCATCGTTCAATATATGATAATATAAATTTAAACGAGGAATTATTAGATAATAATTTCATCAATTTTAAACCCTTTGAAATAATTCTCTTACAGAGAGAATTCATCTTATCTTAATTTTACGAGTTAGATCTTACAAATTCAAGTTTTCAAAGGATATATTCATCATCTGTTGCAAGGCCATTTTTTATGTGCGTATTTCCATACTAATCTAAAGGAGAGTAATATACTTTTTTTTTGTCACTCAGGAGAGTAATATACATATCTTCACGATTTATGCTAAAAGGAACCAATATAGTGGAAAAAATACTAAATAGAATCATAATTTTAATTCACAAAATTAAAATAGATGAAAGAAATAATTTTAAAAATTCAAATAGTTAAAAATATCAACTTAAAATAGTTTGTTTTTCAAGGCTAAGAAGATTTAAAAAAAATTGGACTAAAACCTAAAATCAGATTATTATTTTTTATCTGTGATTAGTATATGTGTTTTTAATAACACAAGTGAGGAAAAAGTTGTGACCAATAGTTATAGGGATGTAATGTACAACACAAATACAAAAAAGTAAAATTAAATAACTAAATTCAATATATGATAATAGAATATATTTTTATAATATATATCCTTATTATATAAATAAAGATGTCAGCGTAACTACTTATGGTCCACATCACCGCTACCTACTTCCCTTATTCAAAAGACATAATTTATTTCTTACATTATCTATAATGATCATTTAAGCTATTTTTTATTTTTCTTTAAATTGCAGACATTTAATAATTACTAAGTTTTCCTTAATTTTTAAAATTACAGTGTTTTCAATCCAAACATAATATTGAAAATTATGATCCTAAACTAAACTATTTATTTACATATCCGCGCGTAGCGCGGAGAAAGACTCTAGTGTTCATAATACCTTCTGCATTACGCTTAATATATACTATATCTAAACGGAGAAACTATTCATCTCTGATTCTCTCATTAATTTTTTTTCTAGTCAAATAACTTCAGCTTTTGTTTCAATTGCTAAAGTTATTGCATGCGTCTCAACTTTTGATTCTCTTTACTTTGGTCGAACTGTTCAGTTTATGATTATTTATCACCTCCGTTTATGGGATTCTCAGAATATTAAAAATGGCAAATTTATGAAAATTGGAGAAGATTGAGAAGAACTTTTGAAATTTAACAAGACTGCATAATGTTTGCGGATATATGGTACTTTTGAAAACTTTATTGACTAATACAAAAAACTTCACACGCTATATCTGTCCAGCTTATATGTCAAACATCAAAAGATATAATAAAACTATAGAGTACATCAATAATATCTCTGAAACCGTGTTTGCGCGGGGACTATATTATAATGGTTGAGTTTCAAAACTCACGTAAGATCCGCGTGTTATTCTATCCGGTCAACCACATTATCAATGTGTTTTGATTTGGTATTAATATGTGTGGTATGGTGTGAGTTTGTAATTTATATTTAGAACACCATTCAAAAGCACTTATCTAAAGATAACAAAACTCTGTGTTTAGGCTAAGGTCATGTGTCGTCTCTTATGTTATTTAACTCTTTCGTTGACTATTGAACTTCAGTGTGTCATCCATTGTTTGAGAAAAACCAGACATTCCCCTTCATCTTTTATCTCTTCTGTCTCTTCATCTATATCTCTTACTTACCCTATTTTAACGTTTTGATTTCACATGTTTAATGAATCTGTTGTTCTCATTAAACCTATTCACTACTACGACTCTTCGTCTCTTTTTCTTTACGATCCAAACTTTATTCGTTTTAAAATCATAAGAACAATTCAAACTCTATAAATAAATAAAAGTTTGTGAGTCCAATCCACATACGTCGACACCCTCTATTCTTCCATCTATTTGCCAAAAGCCAGATGCCTCCTTCGAGAATGTCTTCCTCTGTGTTATTAAATCTGCAGTTTACATTCTCACACAAGTGATAAACGAAGGTGAAGAACCAGCTGCATATGCCAGCAACACTGTTGCAGCAAGAGATGATAAACCAAATCCTACCAGTTTTGAAGTAGAAGAGAATAGACGCTAATGCACACGTGAATGATAGTTTCAATTTGTTTGTTCTGTATTTTCAGAGTTGTTATGATTTTGAATCCATTATATATATGATTTTTAACTTTGATTTTTCTCTTTAATTTCCGAAAAACCCCCTCCTATGAAGAGGGAAATTATTAGTTTTTACTTTAAAAAAACAGTGTTGACTGCATTTTGCATATTGATAATGTCCACAACTAAATGTATCAATCACTACACATTACATGGTGACATGCATTCCTAAAGAATCATAACTCATGTAAACATTGCACAAATGTCCACTCTGTAGCCATGCACTCAGACTGAGAGCATAAAGCTCTTGATTTTATTTCCTTTCTCTTTAAAAGAAAACTTGCGATGTTTAGATGAAAACAAATACAAACAAACTAAATAGTCATAGATTACGGTTAAAACAACATTTTAATACCATAATATACATATATACTCAAGTCTAATAAAACTAAATAGTCATAGACTACGATTTCGACTACTTTGCGTTTCTTCGAACGCGGGCTTTAGGACTACAAGTGAAGCTTCTCTATGGGTCTCTTCTCTCCTTAGCCACATTTATCTTTCGTCATGTCTTAGTTTTCTCTGTTTATCGTTTTACCGTCGAGGATCTCTCTGGTTGTAACCGATTTAACCCATTGGATCTTTAGTTAATATAAACATCTGTTGTTCAAAAAAAAAAAAACTCTATCTAATAAAACAAATAAAACATAAAATATAAAAAAATTCATCCATATATCAACAAACATTCATTTACAAAACTTGACCATAAACTTTTATGTGTCAATAAATAACTTAATTCATTTCACAGTTTCAAAAAGAACTTACCCAATACATGGGTCATTCTTTCATGGATAAAAATAATATAACACTAACGATAATAACTCCGCGCTTGCACGGGGTCGACGAACCCAGTTGATTCAATGAAACTGTTTCTTTAGTAAATGGTCAAGTATGCAATCGTCATTGTCAATATAACCTTCTTTTTCTGTTTTCTTTTGCCAGGAATCAAATATTAACTTACCTATTAAAATGTCAATAAATATCACTAAATTTAATTAGAATTTATCTTAAAATTTGAATTTAATCCGTTAATCTTCTATGGATACTTATTATATTTAATCGGTTACGAATATAGAAATAATCCGTCAAACTTTTCTTAGAAAATAGTCAATATTACCGTTATCCCTGTTTTTAATACTACCTTATTTAAATATAGTAATTAGCAGATTGATCTCTAATTAATATAAAAATTCAATGCGTGTATTTACTGATTTTATATAGATACGAACGTTTACTACCAGAAAGATCTCTCTGTTGAAAAATACATCTCTGTTTTTGGTCTTCATGAACATATTTCTTAAGTTCTGTGTTTTGAAATAATAATTAAAAGAAATTTCCGTTTGTTTGTTGACTGATTAACACTATGGATACCAAGCAACCGCTTGATTCAGACGATGAAGAACAAACATATTATCAAAGATCAATTCAACCAAAAGCAGATCAATGGAAAAAGGTACGTACGTTATGAGTTTTTTATACAGTGTTTATTACTTTTTTTTTCCGTTCATGTTCATATTTAAGCTTGCACGCAATATATGTATATATCCAAAACATGAATAAAACAAATCACTTGATACAAATGATATATCAAGATTATATTAATAATGATAGAGTGTAATGGAGGAGCCTGTTCACGAACTAAATCCACATCAACTTTTCTATCATCTATGCCTCTATGAATTCCAAAGCGACTTGGAATTTTTCTATCATCTATGCCTCTATATACAAGTTGTCATATGGTAAAAGCATTCAAGAAAATTACTGTATTTTTAGTTGATTTTGGAGGCTCGAGTTAGGCCATTCTAGGAAGCTCGTTAAGTCGGCCTGACAAACTATAGATAATAATGACATGTCATGATGTTATTGTATAGAGTTCATTCAAAATAAAATCGTTTGTTGATAATTCGAAACAGGTCTCTCACTCGGCATTTTTTACGTTAACTAAATTCTAAAATACAGCTTGATGATCGATAAATAGAAGACTAAGACTTTTTATACGTTAACAAATGTAGAGTCACGTCCGGAGCTCGTTTATAGACAGAACCTAACACACTCACACATTAGAATTTTCAAACTCTTTATTTATAAATATCAAGTTCCATTTCACAATTAAAGATATAACCATGCAAGCTAGATTAAACCAAAGTAATCATGTATCACATGTTTCAGATCACCAGCGATGTTTTTAGGGCTTTGGGTTTAAAGATGAAGATTCTGATGACAGTCATCTTTGGTGGCTTACTCATTGGGTCTGTAATCTTACTATCATTCCCACACAGCTTCAGCGACCAACTTCTTGATGCAACAAGCAACGACCAACTTCTTGATGCAACAAGCAACGACGAGCTTCTTGCTGCAACAATCAACGGTAAAATACACAACAAAATAAAATAAAATCATTAACCTTTTTAGTTTTTTTTTTTTACTTTAATATTTTCTTAAACTTGTGATTACTATAGGTTCAAGTGAATCCAAAACACCCCATGATAAATTGCTAGGAGGGCTTTTAACAGCTGATTTCGATGAACGTTCTTGTGTGAGTAGGTATTATCAGTCTTCCTTGTATCGCAAGCCATCACCATACAAACCTTCTCAATATCTTATCTCTAAGCTAAGAAGCTATGAGAAGCTTCACAAGCGTTGCGGTCCAGGCACAGATGCTTACAAGGAAGCAACAAAGAATCTTGGTCACGATGATGAGAACTATGCAAACAAACATGTTGGTGAATGCAAATACATTGTGTGGGTCGCGGTATACGGTCTTGGAAACAGAATACTAACCATTGCTTCCGTCTTCCTCTACGCACTCTTGACAGATAGAGTTGTTCTCGTTGATCAAAGCAAAGATATGAGTGATCTTTTCTGCGAGCCGTTTCCAGGTACTTCATGGTTACTCCCTAATGACTTCCCATTGACGAAGCACTTTGATGGCTACGGTAGAGGATACTCTCGTTGTTACGGAACAATGTTGAATAACCATGCCATTAGCGCGAACTCAACCCCGAGACATTTATATCTTGATATCTTACATGATTCAAGGGATGAAGATAAGATGTTCTTCTGCCAAAAGGACCAAACCATGATCGATAAAGTCCCTTGGTTGGTTTTCAAAACCAACGTCTACTTTGTTCCATCTCTGTGGTTTAATCCAACGTTACGTCCAGAACTGATGAAGCTGTTCCCGCAGAAAGAAGCAGTGTTTCATCATCTTGCTAGGTATCTTTTTCACCCGACCAATCAAGTTTGGGGTATGATCACTAGGTACCACAAAGCTCACTTAGCTAGAGCAGACGAGACACTCGGGATTCAAATACGTGTTTTCGCCGATCGCGCAGGCTATTTCCAACACGTCATGGACCAGATCTTGTCGTGCACGCAAAGAGAGAAACTATTACCTCAAGTCGTTACACAAGAAGAGTCAAAAGTCAACGTTTCGACAAACCAAAAACTCAAGGCTGTTCTTGTCACATCTCTTTATCCAGAGTACGCTGACCGCTTGAAGAACATGTTTTGGGAGCGACCTAGTTCAACAGGAGAGATCATTGAAGTGTATCAGCCAAGTGGAGAAAGAGTTCAACAAACGGACAAGAAGATACACGACCAAAAGGCCCTCGCGGAGATGTATCTTCTGAGTTTGACGGATAACATTGTCACTAGCGCAAGGTCCACGTTCGGATATGTTGCTCATAGTCTAGGAGGGTTAAAGCCATGGTTACTATATCAGCCGAAGGATCTCACAGCTCCTGATCCTCCCTGTATTCGATCAACGTCTATTGACCCTTGTCACCTTACTCCTCCGTCTCATGGATGTGATGCTGATTGGGGAACGTACTCAGGGAAGGTTGTTCCTTTTGTAAGGGACTGTGAGGATCGTGAGCATGATGGGATTAAGCTATTTGATGAGTTGTAATAGTTCTTGTTTTATCTTAGCTGATTCATTGTTCTCTCTCTCTTTTGCTTTTCCGTCTATAATAATCACGCTTATATTTTCTTACACTTGGCTGTGTCTCTATATTAATTATGTTATGGGGCATAGAAACAAACTAGTTGTCAAAGATATTTACCAGGTTTGTTAGTTTATTACTTTATTATACCTAATAATCACTAATATTTCATATTCCTAGCTGTCTCCACATCCTCACCTGAGGTTTTAAACATTGGCTCTTCGTAAGTTCTTTGTACATTGTCCAGATCGAAGTATCATGGCCTGTAATTTAGCATGGTGTACTGCAGACTGGGATGCATCTTTGACAATTGATATTGTTTATTTATTTTCTCAAGAAAGATAGATAATTTTTTCCTTTATCAAACCTATATTTCAAAGTTACTCGTTAATTTATTTCTTTTTATCTTTTGTTTGTTCATTTGAGATTCGGTTCCTCCATTCGTTTTACTAAAAATGTTCAAAATATTGGCGAGGATTCCTGCCTAATAGGTAAGTGTAGGGTTTGGTATAAAAAGACTCTACAATGCTTACTTACTTATCAATGGGAGATAAGAGACTTGTGGTTCAAGTTTAGAGGAGGAAGAGACAACTCAGACAAGTCCCTTCAGTCATTAAAAGGACATGGGAATCGGATAGAGATTGTACAAACAAAAAGACAAGCGTCACCTATCACCTTCAATCATAGCACAGCACACATTTATCATCACATTTATAAAAGAAGTACAAGATCCTTCTACCATAATCAGAACTAGTGTTTTTAGTCCCACTTGAACCCTTTGATGGCTCTTAATAACAACTGCAACTACTACTTAAAATCTATAGGAAAGTTTCTGAGCTCTGGGTTTTCAAGATGAAGCTAATGACATTATTTGTCATTTGCTTACTACTTTGGTCACTGATGTGTTACTATCACTATTCATCATCTTCAACAACCAGCTTATTGATGCTATGACCATCACCGCTAAAATCATTTATCTTTTGGTTTTGTTAATCAAGAATGCTCCATTGACTTTATGTTGAGCCTTCAAACAGACAAGAGGCTTCACGACCAAAAGGCACTCGCTGAGATGTATCTATTATGCCTAACTAATAGCCTTGTCATTTTACGTGGATCGTAACAAATGATCGGTTCACCTCCTGGCATTAGTTGGAAGGTAGTCCAAACTCGGGTGAAGAAGTGTGGTAGCCAGTCCACTCTATAGCATTAAGTACGTTTCTCCTAGGACTGACCGGATCAGCCGATAGGGTTTACCAAAAAAAAAAAAACCTTGTCATAAGCGGCTTGTCTACGTTCGGATATGTTTGCTCAAGGTCTCGGAGGACTAATAGCATGGATACTCTACAAGCCAAAGAACCACACAACTCCAGACCCACCATGCGTTAAAGCCGTGTCAATGGAGCCATGTTTCCATAGACTTCTCGGCTCTATGGTTGTCAAGCTAAGACAATAAAGGCCACTCCTTTTATAATGCGTTGTGAAGATTGGAACCTAGGATCCCCAATGGGATTCTCACCTTGGATATCTAAAAATACATATATATATATATATTATATATATATGTATTTTTAGATAATCAAGGTGAGAAACCCCCATTGGGGGTGGGGTGGGGTTGTGTCTAAGATCTCTATAATATTATTTGAGAAGTCAGTTTCCTACGTGTCGTGCTCACGTTAACTCTCACGATGGTTGATTACATAGATACCCTTAATGAATTATTATATTTTAAGATTATTATTAATTTTTTTATTTAGTTCCTTTTTACCTTTTTCCAAATAACATATATAATAAAAAGGAAATATTTCTAAAATTTTAAAACAAATTTAAAAAAGAAAATATATATATATAATATGACTTTATTAAAAAAGGAAAGTTGACAAAATAGTAATACCCCCATTAATATATATTTTTAAATAACATAAAATATATTTTCAAAATAATAAAACATATATGTTCATGACCATTCAAAATTTTATAAGTTACACTATTTTCTAATATTTTTAAGAAATCATCATATAATTTGATAAATATTATGAAAATATATGTATATTTAAGCGATAAATAAAAATAATTTGATTTAAATTAACTAAAATAAAGAGTAAATAAATATTATGAAAATACATGTATATTTAAGCGATAAATAAAAATAATTTGATTTGACTTAACTCAAACAAAAAGTAATTATACTTTAATTTTAATCTAATTTATATCCAAAATTAAACATCTAACTACAATAAGAACATATAATTTTAAATAATAATAATAATAATAATAATAATAATAATCTATTTAATTTTATACATATAAATTAGAGGTTGACTCAAAACATATTAAAAAGAAAAATAAAATATTAACCAATTACAAATTAATTATTTTGTAGAATTTATATATATGCATGAGACTTCAAAATATTATCATTATATTCCTTTATGTAATTTTGAATCAAACACTTCAGTTTATTATTTATTTCATTTTAAGCACAATATATATCAAGTCATAACTTAACTATAATATATTTACATATCTACGACAATAACCAACCGAAATGAAAATAAGAAAATTAATCAAAGTTTTAATATATTTAGAATAAAAAATAGTATAGCTGAATTCGAAAAATAGATATTATCCCATATACCAAATTGATAACCAAACCGACTATTGATCCAAAAAATAATTAAACCAACAATGATATATCTAAAGTCATATGTATAATTAGAATAATATAATATTTATTAATATAAATTATACATATAAATTTATTCAAAATTAAAACTAAAACTAAATAGAAATTAATTATTATAAAATTTTACTTTTATGAATATTTATACCCGTGCATGAGCACGGAAAAATCACCTAGTATATATAATTTGGAAAACATATCCAAAATTTTATAGCTCGAAGAAATAGTATAAATAAATGTCATTAAAAATCTTGTATTTTACGATTTATCTCTGTTTATGCATGGCTTAACATGTGACAACGTTGGAGTTTTGAAATTGACAGACTCAGATTTTTTCTTAAAAAGAAAACGTTAATTAACAGACTCAGAATATAGCTTCAATACTTTTGGTAAAAATATCTCATATTATCATTATACTAGGTGATTTTCTCGTGCTCATGCACGGACATGTATATTTATAAAATAAATATACAATAATAATTGATTGATATTTACTTTAATTTTAAAATTAATTTATAGTTTGTATGTCTAATTTATATTATAATATTATATTACTTTAATTATATATATATATAATTTTAGATATGTTATATTTAGTCTATTTTATTGTTTTTACGGTCAATTTAGTTATCATTTAGATATATTGGATTCTATCTATTTCTCTAAATTCAACTATTATATTTTATATTTTTAATATATTAAATTTTTGATTAATTGTCTTATTTACATTTATGTTGGTTGTTATCTTAGAAATATAAGTATATTTAGTAAAATTATATATAACTTAAAATTTTTTTGTACTTAGAAGGAAAAAAAATTAAAAAAAAGTTTCTGATTCTAAATTACATACATAAGTAACTAATGAATTTTTAGAAGCTTTTGAACACATATCAATATTTACAATAATTAAAATATTTTATTAATTCTAAATAAATGTATGCTTTAGATTTGATTGGATGGTAAACTGAAATTTATTTTAAATAATTTAAAAAATAAGGATTTTGATTTTCTTAAGTATTTTGACTATTGTTATATTAAGTTTCACAAACATAAAAAAAAAAAATTAAAAATCAAAATATTTATTAAGAAAACATATAATTTTAAATATTAAAATATAATATATCTACCTCATTAAATTAAATATTGTTATGGTATTTTAAAATAATTGTAGTTATTTTTTGTTTTTATGTTTGTGTAACAGATAATTTTAACTATTAAAATATAATATATATACCTCGTTAAATTATACAGTGTTATGATATTTTAAAATAATTGTAGTTACTTGATCAAAAGATGTTTATTATTAAATTTATTTTTAGTTTTATCTTTAGTATCTCTTAAAATAGTCAGTAAAAAGTGATCGTTTTTGAGAAATTATACTATATAAGTAAAATAGAATTTATATTTTTACTGTAATTGTAAGATATTATAGTCAAATATATAATACTAATTATAAAAAATGTCAATTAAACATATATCAGTTTATGTTAGTTGATTATTTTATGTAATCATCTAATAAAATAGATAGATATATACAAAAAATAATTATTTTGAAAATATATATATTTTATTGTATAAATTATGTTTTTTAAAGAAAAAGTATTTCTTTTTCTAATAGCAATATTTTTGTGTGAAATGTTTTTATGAAATCACATTATATGCAGATATTGTTTTTTTTTATCTAAGAAGATATAGATATAAAGTATTTTATTACTTCAAAGGTATATTTTATGTTATTTAAAATATATTTAAATTAAATATTACTCTTTTGTGAACTTTCCATTTTTATTAAACCATGTTATATATGCTTATATTTTCGTATTTAAATAGTTTTGTAAATTTTATAAATGTTTCCTTTTTATTTTATAATGTTATTTGGAAATTTTTAAAAAAGAAATAATATTTAATTGTATTTTTAATTTATTAGGGGTATCATAGTAATCAACCAGTGTGAGAGTTAACGTGAGTGCGACATCTAAGAAAGTGACTTCTCAAATAATATTATAGAGATTATACGCTAATAATCATAAGAAGGTTTATCTTTATTTCATTATTTGTAACTCTTATTAGGAGAAAACACAAAACATTTTCGTGGAGACACCACCCATATAGATTTTGATTTGTATGACAACCGCCTTATTGTATCGTTGGGTCATATTATTATTTCAGGGTTACAAACCGGAGAGATTCTCCGTCATGCATGTTGTTGCTCAGCCTAATCTTTCTAAGTTCTCCATCGCTGATAGGCTTGTATAGACGTGGATGTTTAGCATCCACAAATGCCCTTGGAGGCTCAACAACTTTATCCATTGGTATTAATAGGAAGGTGGAGATAGTAATCCTCATTTTTGCTTCTTTGCATTGCACTCTATGCTTCACATTGCACAACCTCCCATTGCTCCATATCTTATTAAGAAAGATTCAAAAAGTCCAACAATTAAAAACGAGTTTTCGTGGCTCAAGCTCAAAACACTATTAGTGATGTTCACTTTCTCTTACCTTAGCCATGTCACCAAGGTTGACAGTAAGTGTGTTTGGCGAAGTGTTTATGGGGAAAAAGGTTCCTGAAGAAGGGTCCATGGCCTCAAGTCCACCCACATCGTCATCACCGTGAACAATTGTTAAGAATCCAGGATCGGTGTGTAATATCAGACCATTTTTACCAACTGTTTCAGGTTTGAAATGATATTTGCTAATCCGAAACTGGCATGGCCATTCTTTGCATATGTCGTTATCCGCTACCTCATAACTCTTTGCTAATCTCCTTGCTAAATCTTTTGCAAGGCCATCCATAGCTTTGCCATAGTTCACCATGATCTTTCTACAACCGAAAAGAAAAAAGAAAAGAAAAATATTTGAAAACCATCAAGACATCTTTAAGATCAAAGATCCATCATAAACCGAATATTAAGTTAGAGTCATATTTTACTAAAGTTTGAAATATGTCATAATAATAATAATAATTATTATTATTATTATAATTATAATAATAATAATAACTCGGTTATTCTAACCAATCGGGTATCACAACAAAAACAAACCGATTGGATTAAATGTAAACAAATTAATAGTAATTAGTAATATATTATCAATTCGAGATTTGCTTCAATTAATTTCCGAACCGATTTTAACATAAAGATAAAAACATGCAGTAATTTGTCTTGATTTAATAAAATAAACAGAAAAAGAAATTATGTGCGATTTGACGTGGGTTAGATCCTAGTTAAGGTTTAACAACCACATTGAACAGAAAAGCGGATTAGGCACAGAACCTTGAAAGCAAGAAAAAAAAAGGTTAAAATAAACAAAATGGGGACAGAGACTAAACCAACGACGGTTAGATAAGAGTGAAAAGCAAAAAAAAACACCTTTGTTCATCAGAGGCCTCGAGTTTGTCACAAAAAGTATTGATAGCTTGAGGAGAGGCGACGTCAAAAAGACCAAATGATTCATATAAAGGATTTAACTCACTTATAGCCTTGTAACCACTCGATAGTATCACATCAGTGTTTCGTAGTTTCACCTCGTGTGGACGTTCATGGAGATCTGTAACAGCTTTCTTCATCTCAGACATCAAAGACAAAGAAACTCCATGGTTGATCACCTTAAAACAACCCCATCTCTCACTTGCCTCACGTATCTGCTGGTTCAACATCTCATCCCGAACCTCTTTCAAGTCTATTGTCGGAACGACTTCATTGAGACCAGCCATTATGCTTTTGTTTTTCTCTGAAAGAGTAGATTTGTTTTCTGTGTCTTCAAAACAAGCCATTGCACAAACTTATATAGAAGACCATCCCCAGAGAGAATGACGTAACTAATCGTACAGGATTTTGCCTTTTGCACCAAAAAGATTTTCTGTCGTCTTATTGTTCTAATCTAATCAATGAGGTAGTTGGATTCGTGATGGGATACTTCAACAGACCAGAGGAAAAAATATTTCTAAAATTGTATAATCGTAATTAAATGATTTTCTCATTAAAAAGGAAGAACGTGGCTCACGTGACTCGGACAGATACTCATCTCATCAGCGCTGCCGACTGGAGGATTTCGGCAGTTCGTGATATTATTGTCATTCAACGTATATAACCCCATGACCCCATGCAGTCTAGTTCGTTTTTTTTTTTTGTCACTGAAATAATTTAAAAAAGCAAGCAAAGGAGAATGGGCCAGAAAAGCCCATCTCAAGGTTCAAATTACAAAGATAGAGAGGCTTGGAGAGCCCCTTTAGCAAGCCCATCGGCGATAGAGTTTTCTGAACGAGAAAATTGCGAAAAAGAAATAGATGCAAACTCAGAAGATATCGAACGGATGTCTTGCACAATACCGATGATTTCTTTAGACTGAGATTTGCCAGAGATTGCTCGTATGAGCGTTATGTTATCGGAGAACACATCCATTGAGGTGAATTCCAGGGTGATTGCCGAGCAGAGAGCAGCCCGGATCGCGCATGCTTCTGCGATGAGTGGAGATCGGATTGAAGATTTGACCATCGAACCATTGATGGGCACTTCAAGGGTTGATCCTGAGAAGTTCCAACCCAGTCCCGCCATCATCTTGTCTTTGTTCCAAGCCGCGTCTGTCCTACACATCAATCTGTTCTTGTCTAAGAGGGGTTTTTCTTTTTGGCGGTAGCGACTCTGCTGGGAAGAAGGTGCGTTCTTGGCTTTGATCATAACTGGTTGTGCTGTCGACCATTCCCTTGCGAGTTTTATTGCCTTTAATGCTGTGTCTTCAGGTGTTTGGAAACGTCCTTCGAAGATTAAGGTGTTCCTTGATGTCCAGATTTCCCACAAGACCCAGGGCAGGATATTGAAAGTGATACCCGAAGGGGGCAAGCAGATTGTCTTTCTGAAATATACTATCAGCTCTGTGAAATTGGTGATTGCAGCTAGGTGAACTGCTCTGTGTACCGGGATGTTCTTCCAGACTTGGGTCGCAAAAGGGCAGGAAAAGAAACAGTGGAGCTCTGTTTCTACATCTTGGCATCTTATACACACCGTTACAGACTGAAAGCCTCTTCTTTGAAGGTTCGATCCCAGAGGAATAGCCTTCAAGATGATCGACCAAAGGAAGGTTTTCATTTTAGGTGAGAACTTCCCTGCCCAGACATCTTTTATCCAACTAAACTCTCCTTCTGATCTTGTTTGTGTTGAAACTCTGAGAGACATATGTGCTGCTTGGTATCCAGATTTGGTGGAGTATAGACCTGACTTTGTCAGATGCCAGACGAAGGAGTCCTCAACACCTTTGATGCTTGGTTGGATACACTGTATTTGTTCAGCCAGGTCAGGTAGAATTTCCTAGATTCTTATTTTATTCCACTTCATCTCAGACGTTAGTAGGTCTGCTACGGTTAAGTCTAGAGCTGCCTCGCTTATCGGCCCAAAAGGTTTTAGCACTTTGTCCATCGAAATCCAGGAGTCTTTCCACAGTCGAGTAGTTTGCCCATTTCCTATTGACCTTCCCAGGTTTTCTCTTAGCAGGTCCCTCCCATGTAAAATACTCCTCCAGCCGTGTGAACAATTCTGTAGTGGTTCTACCTCTAGGAAGTTTTTTCCTTGACAGTATTTTCCCACTAGAATTCGAGCAAAAAGACATTCCGGGGCTGTGATTATTCTCCATGCCAATTTTGCCAGCAGCGCCTGATTGAAGATTTGAATATCCCTTAGTCCCAAGCCCCCTAAATCTTTAGGTTTTGTTAGTTGTTCCCATGAGACCCAGCAGATTTTTCTTTTTCCATCCGTATCATCCCACCAAAATCTTGTTAAAACTGACTGTATTCTCTTGCAGAGACTGACATGTAATTGGAAACAAGACATGGAGTATGTAGGAATTGCACTCAGCACCGACTTGAGCATTGTGAGTTTCCCAGCTTTGGAGAGTCTTTTTGTGGCCCAGCTCACTGCCTTTTGTCTGATCCTGTCGACAATAGAGGTAAATAAATCCTTTTTTTTCCTACCAAAATGTTCTGGGAGCCCAAGATATTTTCCCAGTCCTCCTTCTTTTGTTATTCCAAGTTTTGCCTTTGCAGTATCTTTAACTTTTGTTGGGGTCTTACTCGAAAAGGTGATTGACGATTTGCTTTTGTTAATAATCTGCCCAGACGCTTTCTCGTAGTCATGAAGTATTGTCAGGAGCGTATCACACACTGTCGAGGAGGCTAGGCAGAAAAACATAGTATCATCTGCAAAAAGCAGATGATTTACTCTTGGGCATCCTCTGGCCACTCTGATGCCTTGGAGTTGTCCCTTTCTACCCGCTTCCCTGCACAAGCCCGAGAGGACTTCGCTACAGAGTATAAAAACATAGGGCGAGAGGGGATCTCCCTGTCTAATACCCCGGTAAGGTTTTACATTGCCATATGCTGAATCATTCACCAAGTAGGAATAGGAAACTGTAGTAATGCATTGCATTATCCAGTTAATCAAAATTTCGTTGAAGCCTAGCTGTTGTAGCACATCTGAGATAAAACCCCATTCGATCCTATCGTATGCCTTAGACATATCTGTCTTCACTGCCATGGTACATCTTATCTCTGCTTTAGACGTTTTTAGGAAGTGCAATACCTCATGCGTGATTAAAACGTTATCTGCTATCGCTCTCCCAGCCACAAAGGCAGATTGATTTTCAGAAATGATAGCTCCTAGGACTGTTTTCAATCTGGTAGCTATGAGCTTTGAAATGATCTTGTAATATATGTTGCACAAAGTGATAGGTCTGTATTCCTCTACAGTCTTTGCTCCCACGGTCTTGGGAATGAGCCTAACGTGAGTTTTGTTTATTGTTGGTGCGAGGGTCCCTGATATGAAGAAGGCTTGAATCTCTTTTGTAACAGCTGCTCCTACCACATCCCAGTTTGATTGAAAGAAACTGGCAGAGAAACCATCTGGCCCCGGTGCCTTTTCTCCATTAATTGAGAAGGTAGCCTCCTTAATCTCTTCTGCTTGTGGAATTTTAATCAGTTTTTCATTCAGCTCCATAGTAATACATGGTTTTATTGCCTCTAGTACTGTCTGATTCCCGAGATAGCCTGAAGATGTGAAGAGATCCGCATAGTATCCTGAAATGATTGTTGCTATTTGATCTTCTTCATAGAAAGGTAAGCCATCCTTATCCTCTAGAACAGAGAATATATTTCTTGTTTTCCTTCCTTTTGTGATCGCGTGAAAGTAGCTTGTGTTTGCATCTCCCAGATTTAACCATAATTGTCTACTCCTTTGTTTCCAGAAGTTTTTTTCCAACTTATAGAGATGAAGGAGTTTCTGGTTAAGTTCCTGGATCAGGTTCTCATCTGGTGTGATATCAGACAGAGCTCGACCAAGCATACTCCGAGTTTCTTCTAAAGCTTTCTGGCTGTTTTCATAGAAAGCTTTGCACCACTTGCAAATCGCTTGTCTGCAAGCTGAGAGGCGTTCTTCCACAGTCAGGTTTGTGCCTCCATTCCAGACTGATGATACCAGTTCTTTTATCTCCAAATTTTCATTTAAACGTCTGTCGAATCTGAATATCTTCCTCCCCTTCTTCTTTGATGTGTCGAGGAAGGATAAAAGAGGTCTGTGATCGGATCCCTCAAACTTGAGGTACTGACTTCTACAAGCCGGAAAGAGGTCAGCCCAGTCACTGTTGCTTATGGCCCTGTCCAGTCTACACAAGACCAAATGCGTGTGTCTCTTTCCTCTCCAAGATAGATAGCTACCCGAATGTTTTAAGTCAAACAGATCATTTTGGGACAAGAAGGTTCTGAAGGCACAGAAAGTACCCTCAGCTCTATCTGGACCTCCACACTTTTCAGTGTTATCAATAATTTCGTTGAAATCCCCAGTAAGGAACCACGGTCCTCCGGTTATCGGGTGTAAAGCTGAGAGTGTGATCCAGACTTGTTGCCTCTTGGAGCTATCAGGTTCCCCATATACGAAGGTTGTGTGGAACGTAATCCCCTTGTACTGAATCGTTGTATCTATGAAGTTATCCGAAGATGAGTTGATGGTGAGGTTAATGTCTTTTCTCCAAGATAGGAACAGGCCTCCTCCTCCGGGACTATGCAGACTGACAGCGAAGTAATTATTATCTTGTAGCCAATGCAGCTCTTTTATCACCATGTCAATGGGGTTTTTTGTCTCCATAAGAAAAACTATATCAGGTGAGTTCTTTCTCTGAATTTCTTTCAGCCGCTGGACTGTTATGGGATTCCCCAAACCACAACAGTTCCAGCTAAGTATGCCTAAGGACCCCGGTGTGGAATTGACCGAAAATCCTGTTTTTTCTTTGTCATCGCAGGGATTAGTTGAATAGGAGGGTTCATCGGTGGATGAGATGGGCCTGCCTCATCCGAGGTTCTTCTCATCAGCTTGTGGGTTCTTGAGGAGATTCTTTCAGCTAAAGCTTCTCCACTTGGTGAGTTATGTAGTTGAGAGATCTTCCTCTTTTTGGAGCTAGTGCCACTTAAGAAGTTTGGGCTAGAACGTACAACTGTTCTCCTTGAAGTTCTTCTTACTCTTCCTTTAGCTCTTGTTTGTCGCACTACCCGAGTTTCAGTTGCCTCGATTGGTTCCTGGGACAAACTTGTTCCTGAAGGTAGTTCTATCCTCCCCGCTTGCGGACTGATAATTATAGATTTAATTCTCGCTGAGTTCACTTCTTCTTCCTCAGGGTTCTCATCTGCATAAGATGCTGTCTCCCTATATAAAGGATCTAAATCTATGTCTTTCTCCTCTCCGTAATTGGGGCAGTAGTCAGCCAGTTGTTGTGGAAGTAGGGGAGCATGGAGAGGATCTTCTTGTAGTGGTGGGGGCGTCACAGGGTTACTTTCATTGGCTTGTGATATTAGTCTTGGTTGAGAAGTCTGGTGTGAGGCCGCCATTATGGCATCTGCTGTTCTTTCCATCAGATCAGTTGCATCGCTGTGGAGCACTCTCTGTCTTCGTGCAGCAGCCTCAATGGGGTCAGTTACATTCAGGTAGTTTCGTGTTACATCATGTAGCTCCTCCATTATATCCTCCCTTGACCGAGGGTGCTGGTTCTGCCCTATAGAATTCCCCAATAAATGCAGGGTGATTCCTTCTATTGCCATGTTTTCTTGAGTTTTTCCTTGTTCAGGGCGTGGCTCTGACTCATTTCTGCGTATAGGTCTCCATTGACCTTCGCTTCTTTTGGGGAACAGGTCTCGACCTCTTGAGAAAGACCTCTTGTAGATTTCCCTGGTTTTTGAGTAAGGGGGAGATCCATAGACTTGAGCATTTTCTTCCACTGGTGCTTCTTGTATGGTCTGCCCAGGAATCTCTCCCAGAGTAGTACCTTTCTCCGGCGGTGGGTTGCGAGTTTGCTTAGTAAACACTCTATCTCCATAGTGGTTGCCGTGTCTATCAACTCTTTCCTAAAACGGCTTCTCCAGTGGGCTCTTAGCTGTCATCCTTTTACTCTCCTGGAATTCTGCATCAGTTGTTCGACGATGATATAGTTTTGAAGACTCATTGTACCTTACAGTGTTTCTTGAGTTTTCCTTCTGTAACTTCTTCTCTTCCTCCCTTACGCAGGTTCTGTCCTTTTTGTCCATCGGCTTCAGAGTCGATTCTCCTGCATCGTCGTCCTTTAGCTTCAAGGGACAATTCTTCCTTAGGTGAAAGAGTGAGTTGCAGTAGGTACAGTGATGCTCTAGTTTTTCATATTCGAAAGTTAATAAGCTCTCTTCACCAGAGTCGAATTCCAGGATGGATTCTTTAATTAAAGGCTTTAAACCATCCACCATAATCCTGACTCTTGCGGTTGTTCTTGTCAGCTCATGGTTATCCAGGGTTCCTAGCTCTTGACCCACTCGGACTATAGTATCCTCATGCCAATAGTGGAGGGGGATGCCTTTGATTCTGACCCAGAATGGAATTATCGAAGGAAAGGAAGTGGAAATGACTGGTTCCCACCTCTGAATAATAACCATCCAGTAGGCGAAATGGTAGGGTCTGTTGTCTAACACCCTTCTGAGGTCGTCCTCTCTTTCGAAACGGAACTGAAAGCAATCATTTCCGAGGTCGGAGCCCACTGCTCTGCCTTGTAGTTTCCATTTTCTTGGTAGTGATGGGATGAGGGCCCAGATCTTTTGCTCCTGAGGGTTAGTGAGTCTTCCTATCAGTGTAAGGGCATTGTCTTTGATGAGAGTTGTGGTGTCTAGGACCGGTGCTCTGATGCGTATGATGTTGTCTCTTGGGCCGTCCTTCATGTGTTTCTTTCCTTTTTCCTCTTCAGAGAAACGTGGAGCCATTCTAGCGAGGATGAAAAGCTTCAGGCCCTTGCTGGAGGAGTTTCACGTCGACTCCTAGCAAAAATTAGGCAAGCTAGTCACCGCGGGGCTGAGGTGATGGTTAAGAGATCTGGTAGACGAAGATAATAACAGGAACAGCCTGTAAACGATGAACTTCGTAAGAATTAAGCACTAAACAGTTGGAATGCTCTTCATAGATCTGGTGCAAGAGAAGGAAAAGTATGAAGAGAAGAGCTCGGAGGACGCTGTTTTTGGCTAAAAGATAGGGCTTCCGAGAAGGTGATGTTAAGAGACCAGAGGAAAATTGCCTAACTTGGTAAACAAGCGAGTAGTCGTTTTCCACATCTCCCCATCTATTATCCGATGGTTTATTACCCGTCTCCTTACCTCGAACTCCGTGGCTGGGAGAGTTTTCTCACCGATCCCTTTGTATCTTTGCAACTTTGTTTCCTTTGTGCAGTCTAGTTCGTAACTTATGTAAATGACCTATGAAGTCCAAGTAAACCAATCAACCAAGTCAAGAGTTCTATAACGAGCATGTAAGGAAGACAAACAAAAAATCAGGATAAGTATTGTATATCTACGAAAAACTCAAATGCATTATTATTCAAACATATATATTACAGAAGTCCATATATATATCACTTGTGCGGAGACAAAAATACATTTTTTTCTTACATTCGAGAAACCCTAGCAACATACTATCTTTGATCCAAAAAAAAAAATCATTTAAGTCCTTCTTGGGCTAAAAGCTTGAGAGCTTCTACACCATACAACTTCACAGTGATCTATAAGCTTTCTTAGTATTTCCTGCCTTATAGGCATGTATAACCGCAGGTGATCAGCCTCCAAACACACTTGGAGTTACAACATTTGTACCGAGTCCTGTGGTTTTTGTCCGAACCGGACCGTTTTTTTTTTGGTTTTTGGTTTGGTTATGTTCTTTAGTTCAGTTTAGTTCGGTGGGGTTTTGAAAAATGGTTCCGTTTTCAGTTTGGTTTGGTTTTTTATTTTGTTTAAAAAGATAAAAAACGAAAACTATAATAACCGAAAATAACCAAAATCAACCGAAATAACCAAATTTATTTAAAATTCTGTCTTTAAGAAAATTAGACCAAATCGGTTATTTGCAAAAATAAAAATGAAAACTGAAATTAACTAACTGATAACCGAACTGGACCAAAATTAAATTTGGTTAATTTTAGATTATTTTTAAAAATTCTGGTTAACCCAAGAAATGAAAAAAAAAAATTGGTTTGGTTCGGTTTTAGAAAACCGAAATCGCAGGGCTATTTGGCTATTTGTATCCATTGGTCCTACTAAGACCGCGGCGATTAAAATTCGCGTTGTTGCCTCTTTGCATTGCACAGCTTCCCGTAGCTCCATATTGTAGTTGTTTAATAGCAAACGTGTTTCGATATGGGTTTATGGGAAAGAACATTCTTGAAGAAGTATCTATTGATTCAAGTCGACGTGGCTAGTGACCTCATCAAACGTGAGTCACGCTAATGATCTCAACGTGAATCGCGTGAAATGGCTAAAACTAAAAATAGGAGTCATCTAATTAAACACATCATGGAGGGTGGATTATATAATTATCTTTCCACAGAGGGCCAAACCGTCCATACATCTCGTTTTCGTTAAGATCATCAATAGAGTCAATGATGTTAAACGGACAAATAAATTTGTTCAGAAATAAAAGACGGGCAAATAATATACTTACAATAATTGTTTTTTGAACACAATATATTAGAATATACAAACTCACAATATATTAGAATAGACACATGGAGCTTAGATTACGTTTTCCAGGAACGTAATAAAGCAGCAGCGATTGTTCTTAGTGTCACCTGTGATCAGTGTCATCAGTCGTACATTGCTAGACATGCTCCCGCTTGGCTGCACCATCTTCTCACTTAAGAGATTCAAAAATAAGGAGTTATTTGAGTGAGTTTTCCTTCCATTTTATTGCAGGTATCTACTGATGTTCTATTTTCTTTTCCCGTTTGTATCACATGTTTTATTTGTTGAACAAGTCAAAACATCAGTGTTATAAAAAAAATATAACAAGTAGTTAACAATTGACCAAAAAAAAAACAATTTACATATGAAACTAAAAATAGGAGTCATCTAACTCAAACACATCAGGGATGGGGGGTTTATATAATTATCGTTTCCAAAGGGGGCCAAAACCATCCATACATTTCGTTTTCGTTAAGATTGTCAATAGAGTCAATGATGTTAGACGGGCCATTAGTATACTTATAATTATTATTTTGTGAAAACAATACATTAGAATATACAAACTAACAACAAGTAGTTAACAATTTACATATTTGAAAAAGAAAAAACAAATTTACATATTTGAAACTCTTACGTCATCCGTAATATGTAAATCTTGTTAATGGGTTTCACTTAATCGGCTAATATGTAGCGTCTAATCACAAAAAAAAAATGAGTAGACCAATAAACAGAAATCCAATAGAAATATTGCATCCACAAAGATCTCAATATGAAATTCGTCAAATTAATATACTACGAAAATTCATAGGCTAAAGATACAACTTTATTCTCAATATTAGGAAAACACAAAAACCATATCGTGTCATTTACGTGACGTCTTTATCATTCATAGGTTATAAGCTTGAGTGCTTCTCCATCAGACAACTTCTTGATCATTCTAATGTTTCGTAGCCCTTCGTGACTAATAGGCTTGTATAGTCGCGGATGTTCATCATCCACAAACTCATTTGGTGGTTCCAAATCAGTCACTGGTCCTAATAAAAACGAGGCGATAGTATACCTCTTGGTTGCTTCATTGCATTGCACTCTATGCTTCACATTGCACAATCTTCCGTTGCTCCAGATTTTAGCCATGTCCCCGAGGATGATGGCAAGAGTGTTTGGCAACGGGCTTATGGGAAAGAACTTTCCTGAAACATTGTCCATGGCTTCAAGTCCACCAACGTTTTCATCGGTTTGAAGAATCGTCAAGAAACCAGAATCTGTGTGTAGATTAAATCCGAGTTTCCCAACTGTTTCGGGTGTAAAATGATATTTGTTAATCCGAAACTGCCTCGGCCATCCTTTGAAGAAGTCTGTCTCAGCCAAACCATAACTCTCTGCTAACCTCCTTGCTAAATCTTTTGCAAGTCCATCAATAGCTTTGGCATACTTCACCATAATCTCCCTGAAACCTCAAATCCCATCAATAAATAAATTTAAGAGAATATACCTTTTCCAACGAGATTTGACCCTATAACCCCTTAGACCATGATTATTGCTATAACCGCAGTGCACGGTTTTTTAGACTCATTTTTTTTGTCTGACTAAAAAAAATGCACCAATCGTGTACTGCAACGTGTCAATGGACGAACAATGCAAGAAACATACCAAATCGATCCTTATTTCACTACTTCTAGAACCGAGTTTAGAGGTTTTGTTGGAGTCTAGATCATAAAGTTTATTAAGAAACCCACTAATCTCCCGCGATAATCATACTTTTAGAGCATGTTAATTGGGGAATTCTTAACATGGGGTTCTTATATTCCACTAAGAACCCTATATTAAGAACTTCCCAATAACATGCTCTTAGAACACCTACTATATAATAAAGGTCAACTCCACGTTGGTACATGAAAAACATGAACTTTTTTAAGAGCAACAAGAAATAAAGAGAAACCTTTGATCCGCAGAAGCGTCAAGCTGGTCACAAAAAGTATTGACAGCTTGAGGAGAAGTCATGTCATAGAGACCAAATGTTTCATAGTAAGGATTGTTACCATTTGGAGCTCTGTAACCAATCCCTTGTAACACATCAGTGTTACGCACTTTCACCTCCTGTGGACGTTCGAAGAGATCTATAACAGTCTTCTTCATGTCAGACATCAAAGACAATGGAACTCCATGGTTAAGCACCATAAAGCATCCCCATCTCTCGCTGGCTTCACGGATTTTCTGATTAAGGATCTTATCAGAAACCTCTTCCAAGTCTATTGTCGGAATAACTCCACCGGTTTCCTCCATTGTTGTCTTTCTCTACTCAACACCAACTAAACTCCAATGTTTATATAAAGAAGCTAAATCCGATAAAGAAGTGCAAGGAATCAGAAGAGTAATCTTGAAGTGACTAATGATCTAAAACGTGACGATTCCGACAGGTGACATCAATTTGCGTTACCGAAAACTGAATAAGGCTAAATAAACAACACGTATGATTTATCCCTTTTGCTACTTCTGGTTACACATCAGTTACGTCTGAAACTGAAGAAAACTCAGTACTGAATTAGGCTGAAATAAATTAAATATAACAAAACTATGATTTTGATTTATTCTAGGTAAACATCAGTTACGTCTCAACGTGGCTATCTTCTTTATACAACTGTTTATACTTTTTTTTTAGCAGAACAATGATTTTGATGTATTCCACGCTATCTTAGTTGCGCGCAAACAATAGAAATGAAAACACAACATTCAAATAGTATACTAAAGTAAAAAAAAACAGAAAAAATAAAGAAACTAAAAGATGAAAAGACACTCTCGGGTTTACATTTCTTCTGAGAATTCAATTGACAACTTTTTTTTACCACTACCAAGTAATAAAAATTTAATCTTCTTTTGTCTTTAGAATAAAACTCCAAAACCATGAAGCAATACCTTTCTAAGATGGTTTATCTTTGATTTAAGAAACATGGCTTCTTCTCTTGGAATTCGAATTCTGCAACAAATCATATACACTTTTAAGTATAATATCTTGAAATAGATCAATTCATAACATTTGTTACATTGTTACCCGTTCATACCAGTTTACTATAGTCTTGATCTTTGGAACCATCCCGCTTTGCGTATTTAGATTTGTTTGAAAATTCTGATACTTGAGAGATATATGGAAAAGATGTTGGTAGCAAGACAAGTCCATGATTCATGTCGAAAGCGTTAGCTCTTAACCGCAAGATCACTTGCGTAAGAGCTTTCATAGCTGCATCAGAATTTCCTGTAATCTAACCACAACAAAATGGAATACTAATGGCTTAGTTTTACACTTAATATGAATGATGTGTCTGTGTTTAGTTACCTGAACCATCTCCTCATCTTCACGAGCAATTTTTGGTACATTTTCCTTTTGGATAATACGGATATTAGCTCGTGTTACACTCCGCATCTCGGATATAACAGCACCACCTTTCCCAATGAGACACCCAGTATGGGAACTCGACACAAGTAAACGAGTGGAGATTGTTGAATCATTTGTATCTTTACCAACTTTCTCACTGCATCGCTCTTGTAAACGTATGGCTGCATTCACCGTTGGAGATTGGTCTTCATAGAACTGTACTCACACAAAAAGACGGTCCATATTGGTGTATTGAAGTAATGAGATTAGATATATGCAAATAGGTTTGTTGGTTACCTCTTTTGATGATATAAAAATGATGCTATCATCTTCTTCAGTTTCTGAGGTATTGACTCTAATAGTTGCACCAGTTTCCTGTCTTATCTGATTGATGAAACCACCACCTTTCCCTATCACACCTCCGACGTTTTCAGCTGGACAGATGAAACAAACACAAAACTCTGTTGCATCCTCTAAATCTCTACGTGCAAAGTGATTTCTGTGAGAGCTAGTTAATGGCTGATGCATTAATGTACTTGGAGAAGACAGAAGAGAGTGCTGGAAACGTGACGGATTATCATGAATTAGTGAAGCAACTTGATAAAGAGCCTCTCTTACAATCAAAGGCTCTCCAATTATCTGAACCAACAAACACACACATAGACATGAGCTAGCATTAGAATAAAAATAAAATAAAAAGACTTGTGAGAGTGTATCACCTGAAGAAGCTCATCATGGCTCAAAGTCAAAGCACACGCAGGTAGATTATCTTTAATGACACGAATCTGAGCATTGGTCTCGTTACGCAGATTCTGAATCACTTGCCCGCCTTTCCCGATAACGCAACCGATCTGGTCTGAAGGCACAAGCATCCTCACAGTAATTACTGTTTGTTTCTCGCCAAGATCATCATCATCATCGTTACTGTCCGCTACAATCATATCATGCACCTTGAAAAGAGCATCCAAGGCAGGACAAACAAGCTCTCCATCGTCCCCAAAATGATTCAACTCATCACTAGTAGAATATATGGTAACAACACGCTCTTCACAACCTGGCACAGCTTCGTTGATCCTCATGTTTGAATTCGTCTCGGACCTTATCTGCTTCGCGATCTCACCGCCTTTGCCGATAATGCTCCCTGTTTTCTTGACAGGGCACAAGTAACGATACACAGTGTCGTCAGAGCCAATGACATTACGATCTGTCTCATCATGAAGGTTTCTTCTCTTACTTGCTCCGTTTCCAGTAAAGTCAGATTGGTAACTAGATCTCTTACCATGCACGTTCCTCATAGTACTACTAGCCATTTCAACAAGTGAAAGGAAACTGAAAAAAAAAAAAAACATTATGAGAATCAATGCTATTATTGTTCATATGATACTTTTTTTTATTGATCAATTGTTCATATGATAGTATCTCTTATAATACACTGAACACTGAGAATTTCAAATACAGTTCCAACTTCCAAAGGGAAGATGACATATTTCAATTGTAATGATCAGATCTTGGCCACTAAAGTATTTAGATAAGAAACAGCAGCTTGACTTGGGCGGTCAACTATGCTAAATCAAGAAACATAAATAGTAAATTAGATCAACCAAGAAACTAGTGTTCTATGAGAATTGAGCTCACGAGAACCATTACTAACCCAACCGATCAAGATCCATGACAAATCAACGAACCAGGTTACACTTTTACCAACATTCATCGGAGTCAGGATTTTGAACACGCAACTACTTACCGGTGACGAATAAGTCAATGATCGGCGATCGATCCAGAAAAATGTAGCCGCTTCTCTCTTCTCCTTGTGATTCTATCGTGATTCTTGGGTTTGAAAGCAGACAAGTACAAGAACTGAGGCTAACGTCTATAAATATAAACATTGGTAGGTTAAGCATAACATGTGTCTTTTTACTTTTTATCTCTATTAAGTTTAACCCTTCTTTGGGACGTGATGACACGTATTATTAATCATCTAATCATATATCGATACTGAAAGTTAAATAAAGTATTACGTTACTGTTTCGATGATTACTAGTATGAGTTTTATGAAAAAATGTGATATTTTTAATAGTCTTAGTTGTTCTTCAAAGGTTAGTGATGGTACTACTGATTATCATCACAACGGAAAAATTATTCACCAACTACATTGGACTTTATTGTCTTTATTGTTCAACTATCATTATAGTTTGGTTTTTAATTGTTAGCGACTACATACATGTATCAATTTTTATTTTAGTTTTTCTGATGTTGCATATTTCATTGTCATTTTATATAAACACTTGGGAGTTTTAATCAAAAAATATTTTAAATAACTGAATTATTATGACGTATAATTTTCTTATTCCACTTGCCATAGGTTATTGTGTAGTCTGTCTACTACATATTTCCTGAAATATAATTTACCCAACTAGTTTGAATTAGTCTTTGTTCAGCATGTGCTAGATTGAATACTTTCATATCTAAAATATAAAGAATAACAAAAAGAAAAACATTATCTGTTTATTCTGTAATCCGACTGATATAGGCTGTATAAACTAGTCGGCAAAAATGCGTAAAAATTTAGGAAGTCAACGTCACATAATACCTCAATGGAGCCGACGTTCACATAAAACAGACAGCAGGCCCCATCATACTTCTGAAGCAGCCTTTCGATCAAAATTTTTTTTTTAAAAAAAAAGTAAAAAAATGCAGCCTATGCATGTATCGAGACGGATTTCGAGAGATAGAAGTTTTTGATCTTTTACAATTTGCTAAATATTCCACAGCTCAATAATTGCTGAATTGTTTTGGAATACAAAATGTTCATTCCTTGTATTCATCAAGTTTTTTTTTTCGCAACATGTTGAACTCAAATTAGTTAATCAAAATTTTATTTTTTAAATATAATTTAAATCTAAAACTTTTATCCAAAAAGTGTTTGTTTTCTTTCTCAAAAAAAAAAACTTTTATCCGAAAAGACCTAGTTTACATTAGGTTCAAAGGCCGGAACATGTTAACTTGTATTCATCAAGTTTACGGTTTTTAGTTTCTGAACACGTAACCATCCAAATAATTTCTTAACTTTTTTAATATCAATATGTAAGTTTTTGAAAATATTTGGTAAGTTTTTAACATTTTATAAACTCATAATATAATTACATGCCAAAAAGTTCAAGTTATACAAAAGGTTGATAAAAACTTGATGACTATTCAAAAACGAACTTTTGTAAATTTTAAAAAGATTATGGTAATGCAATTTACAGAATTTAAAGAGCACCCGTATTGGTAGTTTTGTGGAGATATCTTCAAAATCTATTCTATCTATTCTATTAAAATAGAGTCATTCTTTTTATCTACTGATACAAGTTGTCATTTAAATTTGGACCCTTTCTAGAATGTTACAAATAATATAAGTCATATAATTGATTGAACCATATTACTTAAATTAAACCAACACAATTAATGTAAAAAGACGACCTTAATGTAAACTATCTTCAAAATACGGCAGATATCTATGTGTATATCGGAAATGCATATTTTCTCCTACAAATATGAAATGTTTAAAAAGAATATATATCATCAAAATATTGAATATGAAAATCTACTAATTATACTTAAATTAAACCAGTGGTTATTTATGGAATATAATCTTGGGCTTACTTTTATTTTTTGAACAAATTATATAGTTTGGTTTTTGCGCTTAATATTAAGAAAAAACTCCAAAAAACATTGAATAAATTTTTCACCTTAAAAGATCAAAAATCAATTATTATTTTCAGAACAAAAGATATTTAATATTTTTAACAAAACAAAATTATCTATTATTAATCATTTATTTAAAACATGTACTTTAAAACATGTTAATATATTTTTTTATTTTAAATAACAATCACTTTGTTTTGATAAATTTCAATTGTAACTTTTAAATAATTTATTGTATTGTTTTTCTTAAATAATTTACTGATTAAAAAAAATGTAAAGCAAAACCAAAAACCAAATCTAAAATCTAAAATCCAAAACCAAAAGCTGAAAACACATATTATATTTTTTTTGCTTTGTTTATTTAGAATATAAACTATTTCAATTTTTTTTTTAATTTGTTTTCATCTTTTCAGTTTTAAATTAGATGTTCGATTATTTGAGATTTGTTTGTTGGTAATATCAGTTCAAACTAACTCAACGGGTTTAGAAATTAAAAAGCCAAACCAAAAACTGAAAATGAAAAGTAGAAACTTAAAAACTAAAAACCAAAATCTAAAAATAAAAAGTGAAACTAAAAACTAATGAAAAAAAATCATCACCACAAATTTTGGTTAATTGATTTTATATTAAAATATTCTTTAAATTAAAACAAAACCTAATTATATAAATTTTAAATCATAAAAAATTTCCGCTCTTTTAAGCGCGGGTCAAAATCTAATATACAATTAATTGGTTGAAAAAAGAGTGGTAAAAGTGGTAGTTCAAAAACACCAGGCTGAAGTTAGGCGGAAATCACCTAATTGTTGTACTAAAAGAAAATCAAACATGCAGCAGAACAATTAGGGGAGGGGGGACATGATCGAATATCCGGGTTTTTCAAGATATTTGTGATTTGTTTCGAATGTTAAGAATATCTAATTTTGGTATTTCCTTGCTTCGGGAAAATATGAATATCCAGAAAATAAATAGATATATTTACGAATATTTACGAATATTTACGGATATCTCATCTATTTTGATTAATAAATAATCTTAAAATTCTGATAAAAATTTGTTTGCAAAAATACTTTTTTTGCATGATATATAAAATAAAAATTAAAAGAACTAGCGAATTTACATATTTTGTAATTTTTTTAAGTTTAAGTTACAATTATAATAACACAAAAGTTAAAAAAAAAGATATAATTTTCATAATTTTTTTCTCTTTTTTTTATGTAATACTTTTATGTAAATAATAATGTGAATAGAATTGTTCAAAATCATATGTTAGAATAATAATTATATAATTTATGTATTTTAAATATAATCAAGATATACATATATTTATATATTTCTGGATCGGATCGGATATTCGCTTCCTAAAATTTTAGTATTTGTGATTTGTTTCGATTTTAACAGATATTTGATTTTTAGTATTTGCTTTGATTCGAAAGTTTACAGATATTCGGAATTTTCGGATTGAATCGAAACGAATAACAAATCAAATCAAATTTAACAGATAATAAGCCCAGCCCTAGGAACAATGAATCTCTCTAATAGTTATCTTCTCTAATTACAGTCAGATATTTAAAATGCATGCATGTCCCTTGATAACAATATGAATACCTAGAAAATATGCATAGTATAGTAGTTATTCAAAACTATTTGCATATTTAAATGTAGAAGTATTAACTTTCATTGACTAAAATTCAACGAATTCAAGTTTTCCTCCAAAACAGTTAAATACGTTCCGAGTTTTCCTTCGTCAACAAAATGCATTCAACGTTTGAATCACATTAATTACTGAGCTCCTATATCATATATATGTACATTGAGCATTTGCTTCATAATATAATAGAGAGAAAAAAAAAGTAAAGCTTTTGAACAAAAAAGAAAGAAAGAAGGTAAAGCTAAGTTACAAACAGTACAGTAAAGAAGAAGAAGCAGTATAAAAAAATTCTTCCCCCTTTCCAAGAATTAGGGTTTTTTCGATCGAATTCGCGGCAAGTAGACTCGTTTTCTTCCGACAACAGTGGTCTTCTTTCCAGATATGTCTCTCCAAGTTTCGAAGCAGTAAGGGCCCTTTTAATTTACTTTACTCAAATCTTCTTACGGATTTTACTGTCACTCGAAAACTAAATGCCAGAGATCTTTACTACTCCTAATTGAGAGATTACTTCGTTGGGTCCATTTAATCTCTGTTCGAGTTTTTTTTTATGATTGAAAGATTGAAACTTTTTGATTTCAGAGGTGTGCTATAAAGCTAAAGGACAAGGAACACATCCGTAAGCTATATGGAGTTAGAGAGGTGTTTGGTTTTGAGAGTCTTCAGACATTTGTATAGAGAAGCTAAGATATTGTAAGCCAAAGGGTTTAATCTTAGATAAAGATGGGTTCGTTATGTTGTGTGGCTGCGAAATCAGATAGGTCAGATTCTACAAGTCGTGACTTTTCGTTTGGTCCTCATGAGCAGCATTATTGGAGGACTAATACAAGCTTCTCTCCACCTTCATCAAGATGGGGCTTAACCGATGGTATTAGCTTATATGGTTCTTCAACATCATCAAACGCTAATCTTCTTCCTAGTCCTGACCTTTCTCACACTCTTCATTGGACTCCCAGTGATTTTGACTCTGCTACAAGAAGAGGTTCGTTTTTATTTCACTAAACTCACATTCTGTTTATCTTTTTCTTTTGTGCTAACCTTTTGCTCCTAATGCAGATCACATTCTTGAGCAACTACCTGGTACTTCAAGAAATGTTGGTTCTGATATTGGTGACTTTGAAACTAACCGCAACTTCTCAAACCGGCGATTTTTCATGTCTAAGCCGGTTCATCCGATACACCATCCTTTTAGTAATGCTAGAGAAACAACATTCGACTCTGCGGATGCATGCAGTTGGAGTAGTGGGACAACAAGCAGCATAGACTCAATGGATGTTCCTGAGGCAGTTCTTGATTGGGATAATAATAACTCTACCAAAGCGCAACGAGTAGCTTCAAGTACGTTTAGATGCGGTTTGTGTAACAGATACATCTCACAGAAACCTCCTTGTGGATCTCGGTCCATCGTAAGAAACCGAGACATGCCCGTCACAGGAGTTCTTCCATGTCAACACGTCTTTCACGCTGAATGTCTTGACCAATCAACTCCAACGGCTCACCGAAATGACCCGCCTTGTCCAGTGTGTGTCAAACAGGAAGGAGAACAGTCCAAATCACATAACATTGTCCTGAGGGTTTGTGAGGATGGGTCATCGACAAGACAGTGGGGCTGTACTCAGGTTGGTGACTGTGTTGAAAGTGCTGTTAATGTGCCGCCAAGAAACAGCATGATAATGATAAACAGGACAAGGGAAAGCCTCTCGTGGAGAGGAAACTCAAGCAAAGATTCTCGGATAAAAATGAAGAAAAGTAGCTCATTTGCTATGGACAGTCTGTCAAATCAGTTCTCGTTTGTGCATTCTAGAGGGAAAGAGAAGGTTTAATTGTAGCTGGAAAAAGAAGTAGAGAAATTTGTGTAGAGCTTTGATTGTTTTTATCTTTCTTGAAATTCTATTTGCTGGCGAGTGGCGACGATCTTAATTAACCGTTTATTATCCAATCGATAAGCTTTTTTTATTTATTTGGTTTACCTGTACAGCTGGATTATGATTGTGCGAAACCGATATATTTAGACAGCTGAGTAAACTGGTATGATACTGACCAATACTATCAGAAAAAGGATTATCAGTTAATCAATAAAGAGAGCATGTTGATCTCTAACATTACGCTCCTTGGTAATAAACTTCAAATAGAGTGTGTGTTAAGAAATGATAAAATGAAATTAGCTGTTCAAATTAAATTATTGGAAAAATGAAAACGAAAGTTCGAAATGAAAACTGGAGCCAAGTCAACTGGATCGACAAAATAGTGATTTAGATTAGTTGCGAGGCAGAGACTGTGATGTTTTCCATAGGGTTGAAGACTCGGGCAAAGCTTTTAGCTGGTAATAAAAGAGCTTAAGAGCTTCTGTACAAAGTAAGGACAATGTGAGAACTTATGAAACGGTTAACAGTTATGGATGGCTCAACATTTGAAGAATCACCAGGAACAAACCCAATGGCTACTGTTTTGACGTTGGGAAAATACAAGGAATCAAATTACTCAGAGACCGAGGAAGCAAAGAAAGAAAGATGAGAATCTTCTTAGTCCCCAAGAAAGCCCACAACCACAGCCCTAGAACATTCTTACATTGAATGCAATCTTTGTTTTGTTGTGTTGTTTGTTTGTTGCAATGAGTCATGTTTCCTGAAACCAATCCTATACTGCTTCGACATTCAAGTTCATCAACCAATCTTTTTTTTTTTTTTTTGGAACACAAACATTCATCAACCAATCATTTATTGAAATTGGAAAGACATTAGAAAAAATAAAAGTAAAACGAAAAGAATATACACAAGTTTCTTTCTAAAACTTAAAAAACTAAGCCTCTGTTTCATCTCGAGGGTTCGCGTCACCACCCCTTCTCCTTCCTCCGTCTTCTTCTACGTTTCTTCTTCCTCCGTCACTAACAGAGAACCCAATCCAAACCCCTACCTTCTTCTCTCCCTCCACTTCCTCAACAGGCATCTCATACCTACACAACGGACACGTGGCGTGTCTCCCCAACCACTCCTCCACGCACTTCGAGTGAAACGTATGCTTACACGGCATCTCCGCAGCCACGTCACCTTCCAACCACTCCTCAAGACAAATCGGACACGATCCTCCCTTCTCCTCATCTTTCCCGATCACGACACGTGGCATACTCTCCACCGACGATTTCGACGCCGGCGATTTCCCTTGTTTCCCCGAAACGTCGCCGTTTAAGAAATCTCCCAAAGCTGATCTGATCATCACCACTCTCTGGTTCACCGGATCGATGACGATCCCTCTCTGTCTCGCCGTCTGATCGGCCGGTTCACCGTCCTCGTCGGCGGCGGCGGCTTCAACGGCTAAAGATAAGATGAGGGGTAAGAATCGTGAGAGACCTTCGCCTCGTCGGATCATCCTCTCGAACAAAGCTGAAAACTCTGCAAAATCCGTCTCCGAAGACATCGCGTAAACACCAAAGAGAAAATCGTAAGAGTGAAAAAGAAGTGTTTTTTTAGAGTGAACAAGAAAAAACGCTAACTTTCTCGATAGAGGAAGAAGAAGGAAGTTGAAAGGTTTAGATACAAACAGACGAAGAAAGGCTTAGAGATTATATACGTTACAGTGTTGATGAGAAAGCTGGCAAAAAGGAAATTAACGAAGGTTACAGAACACTCTAGAAACTCTTCTTGTTCAATCAATTGCAGTACTGTGTATTTTTAGCGTTTTATAGTATTTATTATTTATTACTAGATCCTTTTTCCGCGCTACGCGCGGAAAACATGTTTTGAAAATTATCACTTTTTCATGTTTATAAATTTTGACATTTGACATAATATCTTTTTAAAAACGTTAGAATAGTCAATGTGGAATTATTGTGTTGTTTGTATACTGGCTTGATTAAAATATCAAAATTGTATTATAAAATAAGTGTCTGAGGAAAAAAAATTAATAACATTGTTGTAAACATAAATCATGAATTTAAAATATTATTGAATGTTGGTTTAAGACTGAAACTATTTTGAATATATTTGATAGTGGAATATTGAATTGAGTAAAACAAAATTTGATAATACATAACATAAAATTATCATTAAAAATATAATATTATATTTCATGAACATATTTTTTATTCTGTTATATTGCTTTTGTTTTATTTTTATCATTTGCTACGTTTTTTTAGAATGTTTAAAAAAATATTCTAGAAGTTGTTCTCACAATAAATGTATTATTAATTATATGAAATTATCTATTTAGTTATGTTGAATTAATATGACATATGAATAATATTGTACCTCAAAATTTTGTTTTAGAAATATGAAGTCATCATTTTATTTTTCTTTTTAAAGATATCGCCTAGTATGATAATTGTGAAAGCAGTGTTACTATAATGCGTTATAGTTGATAAGAGACCATATCTTTAAACATATAATTTAGTATGAAAGGTTATTGAAAATGATAAAACTTAATTTTTTTTGTCTAGATGCTAAATATAAAAATAAAATTTATATTATTTAATGGTGTCTTGAGTAATACAAATTTTCAATCAAATTATCTTTGTAACTAAAGAAAACTATTCTACAGAAGGCAAAAACAAAAAGTGTCATAATCCATAAAAATAAAATAACTCAGCATTAATGGGTGTATTTCCCACCTTGACATGAAATTCAGTGTTAAATTTTATTATCATCTCCAACCATCACACTAAACTTTACACCAAAACATTTTTTATATTTATTAAATTTTTAATTTTGGTAATTTATTAAATTAATTATTTTTAACCCATTTATTATATTTAATTATTACAATTTGGTAATTTATATATATATATATATATATATATTATTTTCGTCAGTAAATTTATATATATTCATTTATTTATAATATTATTCGATATTAAAATTTTTTTCATTTTATAAAGAAAAACATTTTTATTTTGTTACAGTTTAATATTACTGGTAATACTCATTTAGTTATTTGATTAATTTAAAATATAAGTACAATAATAGTTTAATTTTTTAGTAATATAAAAAGACAAATAAAATATATGGTATAACTATAAGTTAAAATTGGAAAGATAGAGCTAACCCTCAATTACTACTCAAAGGATCGACCATATGAATATGACTATAACCGAAATGAAATTGGAAAGATAGAATAAAATCCAATTTTTGCTTTGTCTTAGAGAAAAAAATGAAAAATGGCTTATGTTTACCAAATTTCCCGTAGATAACTAATAGTCTCTTTGGCAATTCCAACTCAAAATTTTCATTGATCCACTCAAACAAATCTCACCGGGGATTCTTGTTTCTTTAAAGATGAAACTTGAGAAATTCCTTTCATGACCAGTGAACCAAAAAAAAACATAGTAAAAACAGTCGTATACATCGTGTATATGTTAACTCCAATATGTTACACCAATTCCTACCACCCGGTGTGACCATAGGTTTATAAACTACATACAGATACAATCTACAGTATATAGTACTCTAGAAACATAACTGTATAACATCCATAACATAGATCCCCAACAAAAATTACCAGAAAAAAATTTCATACTTTTTATTATCCTTACCCCGTAGCCAGTCCAATCCATACCACACAACCCAATGCTTGATAATCGTAAGACATACCACTACTCATGTCCACTACTCGTACCACTACTCATGTCCGTCCACCAACCATTTCCACCAATAGAGTTTACAACTCCACATTCTTGTAAAAAAACAACACCATAGGAATAATGATTATACTGCTAACTGATTCTTTAATCATTAACCATAATGTTAAATGGAAAAGCCGTAGCTTACGTAACGGCCAAAAAACAACCAAAGAAACGTGGTAAAATTTCAACATAACAACAGGAACCAATGCAAGACCCTCACCACAGTGATACAATTGCAAGAAAGTTTTATTAAAATAGACTTTTGACTACCCAAAAGCCGCCAAGGCAGACGCTTGAACATCGAACCACTAAAACCATATCTTAAGGATTTCAAACTGAACCAACATTATTCAAAAAGACTGAAATTTAAAAAAAAAACCACCAACCAGTACACCTTACTCTGTTGGATTCTTTGGCTTAATGGAAGCCTTCTTGGCACCCTTCTCACCCAGCTTAGCCACCGCCTTGGCCAATAACTTCTTGCGAGGAGAAATGAAAATCTGCGCTCAAAGCTTATTGGAAGGTCCTCCTCTTGCAGTCACCCCGTTCTTAGCATCTTTCTTCTTTTACAAAACTCGCAATGTTCTCCCCAGCCTATACCTCCCCATCATCAGAATTCTCCATGCCATTCTTTGCCTCCAAGTCAACCTGAAACTGAGAATCTACATATATAAATATATCAATGTGAAACTTATAAAACTAAGTTTTTCAACTTACTCAAGCAAAGTCAGAGAGTCAAAACAGTCATATGAATTAACAAAGTGTCAGAAGATAAAAGTGACAGTGTAAGAAAGTAAGCAAACACATTGTTGTCAAATAAATTATACTTCTGGATGTAATGAACTGTTTATTAACTCAACTAAACACTTACTGTGCTTTGAGGTAAGATTCTCTTTCTTCTAAGTCAGAAAGTTCTGATCTAAGTGACACTAACTCTGCTGCTGATAGCTCTACATGTTCAATATGGATGATGATTATAAACTATTCACATGAATTAGAAAAAAAAAAAATTAATGAGCACACAGGAGAATATATTAAAAGAAACTGGGAAGTAGATACCATCTTCTCTAGCATGTATCTTGATTCTCAATCATGTCTCCTCTGAGCTCCCTCAACAATTTCCAATCCGGTGTTCTAGCCTGAGAAACAGAATCGAAAGAAAACGTTAAACCAAACTAAAACGGTCATGGCTTCTGACACCAAATTTGAGATGACAATAGCAGAAATCTTTGACTTAAAAAAACAGAGATCTCTGACCAAACGAAATTATGTTCTGTGGTTTCTCTTAGTTCCATCACCCAAAGTCTTGCCTTGCAAATTGTCTCGCATGTTTTTAAAAAAAAAAGTTAGAAAAGAGAGTTTTTTCCCCACGAAATTGACAAACGTAAGTTACAAAAAGAAAATTAAAAGAATTGACAAACGTAAAATTGACAAACGTTTCGGTTTTATGCACTTAGGAATTTCGTCGAACACCTTCAATACGAAACAAAAATAGGAGTGGTCGGGATAGATAAGTTTAGACACCGTGATGAGGCTAATACATGAGGGGTTTTGATGAGCGATGCACCTTCTGATCGAAGGAAAGGATACTGATCAATCCTTATCAACTTATGAATATAGTGATGAGATCATTTGCATTCCAAATGGAGCTGTATACTCCAATCGCTTGATCTTTAGCAAAAGAATCAGTAAACGATGGGTCCACAATCTCATCACTGAATCAAGAAGGCAGAGAAGACTTACACAACACTGCGTTTACTCCAGAGGATAGAGTAAGGGTGGAACTCAGTGGTGGGATCGAACCAAAGGTTGAGTCTTTGCCCTCTTCTCATCATCAGTCAAAGCTGAAACCAATTCTGTTTTGTTAGGTAGTCATGGAATCTTGCAGCAAGGCAACGCAGATTACGATGCTAAGAGGGAAACATTGTATGAACACTATTGGATTTATGCAAGTTTCGTGTTTTATTATCTATCTTTTCTTGCTCTGTTTTTAAATATCGTCTCACTGTTTTGTTATTTTATTCCTGATCGACATCCTCCTTAAATCAGTCTCTTTATGTTTCTCTGTTGAAGATGAAAGGAGTGGAGAAGTCGGGAACGTTTACGGAGGAGAAGTTGGATCTGCCTGAGTCTGACATGGCAAATTCGTTCTTTCTGATTGGTTGATTATAATTGTCACGTGGCATAGCTCACAGACCCTTATTAACAACTTTTAATAGTGTAAGATTTCAAATCCTTATCCTCTTTCCTTTCAGAAAAACAGATATTTTAACAACGGCAAGTTTGGCTCAGTCTTCTAGAAGTATTATTTTTGATAAACCCTCTTCTAGAAGTATTCAGTATCTAGAAGTTTCATATTTAGTACCCCATCTGTTTCTAAACGATTCCTATCCTAATTTTTTTACATTTTTTAATAAAACATAATAAAAATATATAGTTTTTTGTATTTTTTTTTCATAATTTTAAACCAATAAAAAATCAACCAGTGCAATTAAATTTTTTCAAGTTAACAATTAATTAATAAAACATGTATTCAAAATATAAAATAATCTTTTAGAAACAATCTTTTTCTAGAATATGTTTCTTTAAGGAACAAAAGGAATATTGATTAAAGAGAATATATGCTATCACACCTTAAACCGACCCTTAATTTACCGTTTATACTTGATGTGATTCATGCAAAATTGTTGACTAAAATACTTTTCATTCTCTTTCCTGACACTCTCTCTCTTGACATTCTCTCTCCTAACACTCTCTCTCTTTTCTTCAGTTCTACTTCTTTCCCACGTCCAAACTCTCTATTCTATTTTTTTGTTATTTTCTTTACCTAATGAAATATTTTTATCTCGAGGTTTCAAATTATTATTTGCTACATATAATATTAACAAATATAGTGTTCATAATATATATATATATATAGAATAATAATAATAATAATAATAATACGGTGTTAGCTGTTAACAAATACATATACCAGTTGTATTAATAAAGACATTAACTTTTAACAAATTTTGTAGATGTTAACAGATGTCTTAACTGTTAACGAATACATGTACCATAATTATTAGTAGACGTGTTAGTTGTTAACAAATGTGTAGATGTGAATACATGTGTTAGGTATTATATGTTAACAAATAAATATTGTCGAAATTTTAATTTATCTATCTAAGTGAGTAAATTTATCAGGTAACAAAACATGTATCAGTTACCAAATGAGTTAACCGCTAACAATTAATATAACACTAATATCAAATTTATAACAAATTGTAGATTTTCGAGATGTTGAAATCTTGCAATCAATTGTAATTTATGTTTTCAATTATATCAAATGTTAAATTATTTTATCTATTATAATATTTTATATTATATATTAAAAAATATTAATATTTGATAATATTTTTAGCATTAAAAAAAATCTAACACTCTCTCTCCTGACACTTCTTTATAACCAGCAGAAAATGTGTCAGGTAAAGAAGAGCATTTTGGATATTTTCAGGTGTAATTGTATTATCTGAGCCAATAATGTCTATCAATGGGCAAACCTCAAATTTGATCTTGGATTTTGGGTATTACACTAAATATTTCTCCTAACATTCTCTCTCTTGACATTCTCTCTCTTTCCTTCAATTCTACTTCTTTTCCACCCTCAAACTCTCTCATCATTTTTTTTTTTGTAATTCTCTATTCTAATTTTTTTTTCTTCTTTTCTTTACCTGATGAAATATTTTTTATTTTGAGGTTTCGAATTATTATTTGCTACATGTAATATTAACAGATATAGTGTTAATAATATATATATATATAAAAAAAAAACAATGAAGTCTTAGCTGTTAACAAATACATGTACCAGTTGTATTAATAGAGGCATTAACTGTTAACAAATTTTGTAGATGTTAACAGATGTCTTAGCTGTTAACAAATACATGTACCATAATTATAAATAGAAGTGTTAGTTGTTAATATATTTGTAGATGTGAATACATGCCTTAAGTATTATATGTTAACAAATAAATATTGTCGAAGTTTTAATTTTTCTATCTAACTGAGTAAATTTATCAGGTAATAAAATATGTATCAGTTACCAAATGAGTTAACCGCAAACAATTAATATAACACTAATCAAATTTATAACAAATTGTAAATTTTAGAGATGTTGAATCTTGCAATCAATTGTAATTTATGTTTTCAATTATATCAAATGTTAATTTCTTTTATCTACTATAATATTTTTATATTATATATTCAAAATATTAATATTTGATAATATTTTTAGCATTAAAATAAATCTAGCAAATATGTGGACACTCTCTCTCCTGACACTTCTCTGCAATCAACAAAAAAAAATGTATCAAGTGAAGAAAAGAATTTTGGGCATTTCCAGATGTAATTATATTGTTTGAGTCAATAATATTCATCAATAGACAAACCTCAAATTTAAACTTGGATTTTGGGTATTACACTAAATCTCTCTTGATTAAATTCAGCCTTATGAAATTTTACATAGCATGTGAAACATTACATGGTAGAGTCCAAATGAAAGTTGGAGTATGGAAAGATAATAAAGATTACAACAAAACAGTCAAAGGTTTATATAACTAAAACTTAGAAAACTGGAGTATAGAAGAACATCTTTCTTTTGGCAACGCTGGACATCCGATAAACTCAGTCCCTGATGTATCAACGCAAAGGTAGATCCGGTGAAGTTGGTTGTTAAGCTCCGGATCTTTGTTACATTCGATTCCTGGAGTAAACCCAATCTCTTGTTTTATCGCGTCTTTAATACTTTGAAGATCATAGAAGCCGTCATCTGGTTTGATTCCTATAGTTACCACACACACATACATAAGAAAGGGAAAAGATAATACATCGAGTTTAATGAATACAATGATTAGTTATAATGACTTCTTAAACGATTAGTGTAATATATATACCGGAGTTTGTTAGGATTTGTAGAAGATTAACTCTGTCTCTAAGTTTAAGAGTCTTCTCAAAGTAGTCATGTTGATTCATTACAGATTCGGAACACGTGCCGTGTTCTTTCCACTCTTGCTCCCATAACTTGAAACCTTCGTTGCTCGGACACGATAGTGTTGGCCACTTCGTTTTCAAACTACTTACCAGATCCGATATCTATACATTCAAATATGAATTTGATGTATATTGTATAAAAAATCATAGAAGGGAAAGGGAATATGACACAATCATATAGTACTATTACATGTACCTGAGATTGATTAAATTTACTGTCGGGACTGCAATGTGATGGATATAAACCATCTACGTAATAAGGCCAAAGACCATGGATGCCAAAATCTGCCGCAGGTTTACCGGATGTTGGATAGCAACAGCTACGGTTTGTATCACAATAGGCTCCTGGCCACTGCACAAATATTTTTGAACCAAATTAATGCTATGACTATTCATTAATTTCTAGTTTTATTTGTTGAACATGAATTAAAACAATAAATTACCACGGGTATATACCTGAAGAACTAAGTAGAAGAAATCAAAGTCTGCATATTGAGAATGTGAAATGAAAAGACCCTGAAACATTAGAAGCTTGAGGATAAGCAAACCTTTTGCTCCCATTTTGTGTACTCTTCGTTTCTGCAATGCATACTCGAGATATTTCGGCTTCAAATTTATAGTCAAACAAATAGCATCTCCTGATACCAATTTTTTAATAACTAGTTGTTTATTAGTGTCCTCGTGATTAATTAAAAGTCTCGCGCATCTTCTTATCGGGAACAGTTAATAAAAGAATTGGGGAAACTTTATTTATTTGTAAAATTAGTTTACAAGCAGACAATTAACTCAAATCTTTTTTATACTAACTAGGTATTTCACTGCAATATGTGCAGAAATAAAAGTTTTTAAAATAAAATTTAGTTAATTTTATGTTTATTATTTTATAAAATTATTAATTTTACGTTAATTATATGTAAAAGTTAAGATAAAATAAAAAATTTATATTTAATTTATATTTAATAATATATATGTATTAAAACTAAAATTTTAGGAACATTTTTATCTTTTTTTGGCTAAAATATGTTAAATTAGATTTTATACAATTAAGAGAAAATTTTGTTAGGTATATAATTATCAAAATATAAAATGGTTAAATAATATTTCTAAAATTAAAAGATGTTATAAATAAAACTAACGGTATTGAGATTATAATTATATTTGTTTTTAAAAACCGCAAAAAAATTGAAAATAAAAATAAATTATATAATTATAAAAAGTATACTTGAAAATATTTCAAAATTTGTAAAATATAATAATATATATTTTTTAAAATATAATAATTTTTGAAAGTTCTATTTTTACAAAGTTGTAGCAATTTTTTAAAACTTTAGTAATACAAATTGTATAATATAAAAAATAAAATAGAATAATATTTCAAAATTTGTAATGTTATATTTGAATATATTTACTTCAAAGATGATATATGAATTATTACCTTATTTTAATTTTTACCATAAATAAATATCAACATTAAATGTAAAGTATGCGTTATTACCTTATTTAAAACGTTTACCAAAAATATAAATCAACATTAAATATAATTATTCATGTCATATTTTGTCATAAGCCATGTCATCAATTTTAATAGTTATGTCACATTTGTTTTTGTGAAATTAACTGTAAAAATGACACGTGATAACATCGCTTCAGAATAAATATATAGGGGATACTTGGTAGAAAACAATTTAAACATTTCAGGGTACAACTTTATTTTCTCTTATTTTTCACTTTATTTTCTCTTATTGTTCAGTAAATGATCATGGATTGCTTTTTTTCTTTCAAATGTCTCTCTTTAATTGTTTTATTCTTCTTTTGTTAAACAATGAACAAATATTTAGGTTTGTAACATATATCTCTTGGTATAGCATAGGAACGGGCTATTTTAAAATGTATCCCTTTCATCATGCATGCAATTGCCGTTTTTTATATAATTATATCAATTAATTTAAAATATATGTGGTCGAGTGGTCAAGGCGTTCCATGGATCCTTAAAAGGACTTGAGTTCAAATCCGTATCATATCAAATTTCCACAACATGTGGCCATTAGAACTTTTACATTGTCTCTCCCAGAAATGATTTACCATTTTTTTTTTTAAAAAAGAAGAAGAATATCAAGCACATGTTACGTCATGTGAACATGCGAACCAAGTTCAAACAGTTCACATGTATATATCCAGCTAACAATGTTTTTTTTTTTTTTTTTTTTTTTTTT
>CAKOAT010951820.1:253913-280024 GCA_932364175.1 Eruca vesicaria subsp. sativa | reverse complement strand
GCTGGGAAAGTAGCGAGCTTGGGAGCGGCTTGCTGGAGCGGCATGAGCAACCCGCGACGAGAGAGACAAGATCGGTCCTTTACCAACTTTTAATTAAATCCCGGTTTAGTCTGGTTTGGCTCTGGTTTAATATGATCAAACCAACTCGAGTTTAGATCTCCTATATATAGTTTTAGACCCCAAAAACTCTAATTTATCTTATTTTCTCTCTAGAACTTGTTTCTAATTGTAAAAGCTTGAACCTTTTTATCATTTTAAGGAAGTATTTCATCTTATATCTTGTTTCTTATTCTCATTAACATGATTAACCTTGATTCCATCATGGATTTAAGGTTTCTCATGGAGATTAAAGAGTAGACAATTTTAGAATTCATGGGTTAGGTAGATTTAAGGTGATTAAGTGTAAATCTAAGTGTTTCCTTGTTAGTTGAGTGTGTTTAATGCTATTCTAGACTTGATCACTCTAGGATTGAACATTAATCATTTTCTGCCCACAAGGTGTATGTTTAAATGACTGAACCAATTCTCCTTAGCTTTAAGACTACCTAGCCAATGACCATTTGTATCTAGGGGTTTTAGATAGTTATTAAACTTAATCTTAATGATTGTTTGAATTAATTAAGCCAATGACCATTTGTGTTTTATTAATGAAAGCAAATGAGCATTTGCCTAGACCTAGGACTTGCTTAGCATTGTTGTTTAGACTTAAGGAACATTTTGATTAAAACTTTAATTGCTTTAGATCAATTTCCTTATCCCATGGATTCTACCTTATCATTTGATTAAAAGTAGTTCTTGTGATTGTTTCTAGATTGGATTTGAGATCACCTTGTTTATATTTCTAGGAACCTTAGCTTGTTACAAATCGAACTCTCTATTTGCTTAGATTAGGAAAGTTTGTGTATTCCTAGTGCTTAGATCACTAGTTCCCTGTGGTTCAACAATCTAAAATACTACAATCGATTTGCTCTGAGGCATAAAAACCCTTATCATCTACACGGCTCCAGTTCAGCATCTTGACTCCACATGGTCTTCACCACTCAACACGACGTCTGCCTCAGCAACTACGTCAGCGACTACTTCAGGGCGGACATCTTACATCTTCATATTCTACCAATTTTACCCAATAGTTGAAACAGTAGATACGATGTTCCCACAAATTCAGATAAAAATATAGTCTAAGAAGATATGTTCAGGCATGGTAGATGCATGATTATTTGGTAGGAGTAATGTTTTACTAAAACTTTAGACCATAGATGAAAGGACGGATTTCTCATTCTGGTTTCGTAGATGTAAATGTTTTTAGTGTATTACGCATTCTATGCTCTTTAGATTAATGTGTTATTAGTAGATCGTAAACTCTAAACCACCGTAGATGGTAAATCTGATTTACTAACACATTTATCCTACTTTTGAATTTACTATTCCAAACATTTTTTTAATCCAAAAATATTTTTCATATATATACATGCTTATCTACTTGAAATTTTATATTTTTCTTAAGGGACAAAACTTAAGTTTTTTTTTGTCCCTTATTTGTAAAATTTCTCAATAATAGACTCTGATTTTGGATATGTCTCTAATAATCCCTAATTTTAAATACTTTTTTTTGGTAAGGACCCCTTTTAACGACCCAAAGATGTTGGTGGTCTTAGTTTTACCATCTTACTAGGTGTTTTGCCCGCACTTGCGGGTATAATTCTTTTATGAATATTTATTAATTGATGTTTCATTAATTTATTACTTATGTTTTCAAAAAGTACAAATCAAAAATCAAATAATTATAAATGATAGAACTCAAACATCATAAATGTTTAAAAGAATATATTTCTGTAATTATTTTGCTTGATTATATTTAATTATAATATTTTTACAAATATTTTTACTTAATTTATATTTAATTATAAATTTTATATCTTAATTTTTAAATTTTATAATAGAAAAGCATATTTTCAAGATAACAATAATGGATAACTTATTTATTTTCTAAAAATATAATATGATAAATTCGTTTTAATTATATAATAATTATATAAGATTATAGAAATGATGACATATAATTAAAATTACTTAAAATCATGGAGAAGTTAACAAATCAGCAAATTCACTTCTTAAATAGTTTTGTTTGAGTGATGATTTATATTTAATTAATCATAAATAATTTTTCTATTTTACTTTTAAATTTAATAATATAAAAATATATTTTTTAATTGACAACATAATACATAAGAATTATTTTCTAAAAGTATAATATTATTAGTGTAAATTTATTTTAATTATAGAATAACTACAACTTCTTATATCTTAATTTTAAATTGCTAATAGAAAAATATATTTCAAGACAACAGCATAATACGTAAGAAGTATCCTATTTTTTAAAAATATGATACCTTTAATATAAATTTGTTTTAAATATAGAATAAATTATATAAATTAGGATAAAATATCAAAGTTAACTAAAATCATGGAAAATATGATAAATCAGTAAACATCCATTCACTTCTTAAATAATAGTATAGATTTTTTACATGTTAATTTTAGTTTTTATAATAAAAATATATTTTCAAGATAACAACATAATACATAAGAATTAACTTATTTTCTAAAATATCATATTATTAATATAAATTATTTTTAATTATATAATCAATAATAAACAAAATTAAAGAAATTATGATATATGATTAAAATTACCTAGGATCATGGAGAAATTGATAAATCAACAACTTCAGTTTTCAAATAATTGTTTTGATGATTTATATTTAATTATTAATAATATAATTTCATGTCTTAACTTTAAGTTTTATAATAAAAAAATATATTTTCAACATAACAACATAATACATAAGAATTATCTTATTTTAGAAAATATAAATTATTAATATAAATTTGTTTTAGTTATATAATAATATTTATATATTAATTTAAAATTTAAGTTTTATATATAAAAAATATAGTTCAAGATAACGACATAATTCACAAGAATTATCTATTTTTTCTCAAAATATGATATATTCATATAAATTCATTTTATTTATAAAATATATAAATATTAAAAATATGATAAATAAATAAAATTACCTAAACTTATGGAGAACATGACAACTAAGCAAATTTACTTCTTAAATAATAGTATAGATTTCTATGTGTAAATTAGTCGTTCAAAAAAAAAAACCATTTTTATTAAAATATGATTAATTTTATAGACTCTATTTTGAAAGACCTCCATTGTGATAGCCTTATGTTACTGAGTGAAGATCGTTGCTCAGGCCGACGGGAAGGTGAAACTGAGTGCCGTCTGAGACATTCCAGAGGGCGTTTGAAACGGTATCCAGTTAAACACACAAAACATTGAACTTGAGACTTAAGAGTTGTTGAAGTTTCAAGAGCTTGATGTTAATATTCAATACCGATTTGGTCTTTGATGGTTTGGCTAATGACAGATGTTAATCTTAAACGACATCCTTCTTCGTCTTGGTCTGATCATAGAAATGCAAAAGATCATTTCTGCAAATAGGCTGTCTATATCATGTTCTAGGTAAACAATTATTGTGTGTTCAAAAAAAAAAAAAAAGGTAAACAATTATTCTATGATTCGAACTGTTTCTCATTCCAGCAATCTTATTGAAGACAAAATGTATATAAAATTAAGAGAATCACACTTTCTCATATTTACTGTACTAACAGGCATCTGGATATTCACAATTTCACAGAAGATTTATATATGTACAAGTGACTTCTCTCTGTATTATTTTATCATGCAAAGACTCATTGCGTCTTTTTATTTTCTTAGCCAGTTTCATCAAATGCCATCACCTGCAATTAATAGATAGTAAACTGGGTAAGGATACGTATATACATTATAGAACTGATGTTGAGTTCTATACGATTTGATAAACTTTAATATCTATGAAGGAGATTGATGGTACATTCGACCAAACTTCAAGTATAGAAACATTTAAGAACGCAACAAGATACCTTTCCACAGACGGGGCAGGTTTCACTTCTCTCCATCCATTCATAAATACAGCTTAGGTGGAAATGGTGAGAACACTTTGTGATTATCTTCGGATTCTCTGGCGTGTAATCTGCAGACAGAAGATCAGTGATAACCAAATATTACTTCAAAGTACTCTCAACATCTATTTCAAGTTAAATTACAGGACACAACAAGCAACCTAATCCTCTACTTCATTTTTAACTAGAGGTCGCAATATTATTGACACAGTTTCATCCTACATAATTTGACAAAAGCTATCCAAAGAACAAAGACTATTGATGACCTGATTGCTCAAGAATGCATCTCTTTTATACTCTTTCTCATGAGGTAATGAAGTATGAAGTGAAACATATAAAGTGAATTCAAAGAAACAAAAGGTACCATCAAGGCAAGTTGGACAGATATCATCATCATCCGAATCTAGGTACGAAAGCTCTATCTTCGACTTTTCATAGATGGGTGAACCTTTTGAATAAGCTTCTTTCGAACCATCTTCGTAACCAGACTTGTTCCTTTTGGCTCCACCTCCCGAAACTTCAGAGCTCATTTCAGTATCACCTCTTAACGGCTCTGCTTCTTCACCCGAATGGCTTGAGCCCTTAGCAAAACGGAAGTACCTAGGATCAGCATCATAAGGCAACGGCCTCGGAGGAGAATGATAGACATCAGACAGAGACGAGTCATCAAGTGAAGTTGTGGAATTCATCACTGAAGCAGCCTCAACAGTTGAAGGTATTGGATGCATTCCACCTCTGTTAAATATCGATGCATACTGCATAAAAACAGGTACATAAAGCAATAAGTAAACTGTCAGTTGGTAACCAATAAGTAAAAAATATTCAGAACTTACCAAACCCATGAGACTCTGGAGGAAGCAGTTAATGCAGGGACAGTTCCTAGACATGGAAGTGTTTGGATTCGCATAACTCTCAAAGAGATCAACTTGAAAGCAACAACAGAGAGCTCCCATGTTTCCAAGCAAGCAGATGCAAAGTTAAAATGAGCGAGGAAGCTAATTCAACAGAAGATGTCTCTCTGCCTCCAGCAAAAGAAAACAGAACCTCTCCCTCTCTTTTTGTGCAACAACTCTTGTTCTGTAAGGGACACATATTAAAAAAAAAAAAAATTGAATCATTTGGATCAGCTAATACATATCACAAACAAGACAAGTGAAAAATGATTTTTTAACACTACAGTTGTTTGAGAATAAAGAATCATTTTTTATATATTGATCATCAAAATCAATCCGATATGGGATTATAAGCTGATCAATTAGCTTTAGAACATAAGGGTTTTTCGAAACCGATCCTCTTGATCATCAAATACAATTTTTATTAAAGAAAAACAAAGAAAAACAGAGGAATCGAAGAGCACCTTTTGAGATAAGAGGCCTGAGAAAATCCAGAAGCAGGGAGAAAATTCAATGAGAAAAGTTTCCGAGGTGAGAGAATCTGTTGACTAATTCGTCGATTGGAAGGTTCTCTCAGTTTGGTCGTAAAAGTGCAAAATGATTTCTTTCCAGGAACGATCCTCTCTTCGTGTTTTGTCTTCTTCTACCTTTTGATCGATAGGTTTTTGGTTGAATTAAAACCAGGATAACAGATTGTTTTCGGAAACCACCCCTATACTTTCACCTATATTTTATTTTTACCTGAATAGTTATAAAATTGAAATATTGCTACTCCAAATTAACCCCATATGTTTTGTACTTAAACCAAACTCAACACAGCGTATACTAATTACCCGAATCTGACCCAGTTAGTTTCAGAAATCATCCTTCTACTTTTACACATAGTCCTGTTCGTTTGCTTGCCGCAGGTTCTGCGGCTGCGGCTACGGCTGCATCTGTTCATTTGGTTAATGTTCATTTTGCACATGCAATCACAGACGCATATTCAGTCATAGTCACAGAGTTGTATTCCTTTAATAGATATAAGATATTGACGCATACGCTATGCAGAAAGATGATTTATGATGTTCGTTTGACAGACACTACGATTATTTTCATTTAATTTATGTTTTAATTTAAAAATTTGTAAACTTGTATTTAAATAAATAAAATATAGTTTAAATTTGTCAAATTTTATTTTAATTAGATAAAATGCAGTTTAAATATATTTTATATCTACCAAAATATTATATTTAATTGGTAATAAATTTTGTAGTCAAATATACTAATTTAACAACCTTTTATCATAAATATAATAAATAAAGCAAAGTCTTAAACCAAAAATAATATATCAAAATATTTAATACAAAGCAGAAGCTAAATAATACATCAAGTCTTAAATAAATAAAACAAAGTCTTAAACCCATTCTTTAACTATAATATTTAATACGGTAAACGACCTCTACCACATTCATTTGTGATGTTCTTACGCAAGACGCATGACACTGGCGCAAGATGCTGACTCATGAAATAGATTATGTCCGTTTAACAAACGCGGTGGCTATTGTTATTTAATTCATACTTTAATTTTATAAATTTGTAAAATGGTATTTTAAACAAATAAAATATAGTTTACATATATTTACATCCATAAATTAAAATAAAAAATAATATCACAAAAAAGCTAAATAATACATCAAGTTTTAAATAATTTTTTTTCCAAATATCACATAGAAATAATAATTTAAGTTATAAGTAAAGAAAAGTCAATGGAGAAGAGAGAGCTTAGAGATGAGATTCCATGGAGGAGAGAGAGCTTCGAGAAGGGATTCCATGGAGAAGAGAGAGCTTCGAGTTGAAATCCCTGCGTCTATTGTGATGTGGCTGCGTCAACTAGGGTTAATTTTTTTTTTTTTGTAAATAATAGGATAAGTAGACGCAAGATTTTTGAGTCAATCGCTAATTTTTCCGGCGTTCAATTTTTATTGACGCATGAACGCAGCATTTAGACGCAGACGCAACAACGGCGTCAACCAAACAAACAAGATTTTCTAAAACATTGACGCCGACGCAGCCGCAGGTGGCTGCGTCAAGGAAACGAACAACACTATATTTAATTTTGACATGCACTGATTAAATATGTTTTCTACTTTTGCACATACTTAAAGCTATTCAAATTTGAACCTAATTGTTTTCTACGGCATTTGCCAAAAATGACATAAAACCTGATTTTAAATACAAAAATATTATTCAAATTCAATCAAATACAAAAATAATCCAAAACGGCAGTGAAATTACAACACTTTCTTCTTTATGACCAAATAACAAGTTTGTAATCACTTTTACGATTATAAAGGTTTTCTGTAGAAGTCTTCTCCTATATTTAATTTTAAACATAGTTTATAAATTTATAAAAATATTTTGATGGGAAATAAATTGAAATCATGTAATCATAAAAAAAATCTAAAATGTTTAAATTTTTACTTACTACACTTGAAATTTTTTAACTTAGTTGAGTCAATATAGGTTGTTAGTTATTTTTTGTCTTGGTTTAGGATTTGGAAACATATGTTAGTACTGTTTGTATCCTTAGCGTTAGATTTTAGAATCGTAGCACTACAAAAAAAAATTGACATTGTGTTTAGTTTTGTATATATTAAACATATTATAATTAGTTATTTGATTTTAGGGTTTAGAAGATTCTTTGGGAAGTTTATACTACAATTTATGCACAAAAAGAATTATTGGCAAGTCTTCCAGAACGGATAGCAACTTATGGTTTAGAAGACTTCTAACGGAATTTATGTTAGAAGACTTCTGAAGTCTTCCAAACCAATTTTTTTTTAAATTAACTCAATTTTTATTTCCTCTCAAATGGCTTCTATAAAAATATAATAATTTTTACTCTAAATATCTCCAACCACTCTCCAAGCTCTTTGAACTTGAAGACACCAAACCTAGTATTGATTTTTCCTATTTTTCTTCACGCTACTTTATCTTGTTTTTTTTCAGGTATTTCATTTCATGATTCTCATCTTCCATTTTTTTAAAGATAGATTTATAAGTTTTGGATATGTAATTTGTGTGTGTTGATATGTTATATTCGCAAAAGTTATAGATTCAACTTAATATGGCTATTTTATTGATTATTTAAGCATAACAAATTTTATTAAATTTTATTTTTGAAAAATTTCTCAGTTTTGAAACCATTTTAAAGTTTTTGGATATGCAAGTTTTGATCTGAGTTGAACTTCAGATTTCAACAGAAAACCTCTCTAAGTCTGGGGAAGTTGAGAAGATTTCTTGGAAAATCTTCTTAGAAAGTCTATTGAACCGAATAGTATATATAGGGTTTAGTACTTCTTGAGAAGTCTTATAGTGCATTTTATGTTAGATGAAAAGTTTTCTAAACCGAAAATATTTAATTAATTGAAAATTTGGTCTATTTATATAAAGAAAATTCACACATTATCTATATTTCTTTCAAATGGCTGCAACAAAAATGTAATGTTTCTCACTCTTAAAATCTCAAACCTCTCTCTCTAATATTTTTAAACTTGAAAACACCAAATTTTATATCAATTTCTCATCTTTTTGTCTCATATCTTTATCACTAGTTTATCTTGTTTTTGCAGGTTTTTAATTTCACTATTTTGATCTTTCACTCCTTTAAAGGTGGATCAATAAATATTAGATATGTATTTTTGTGTGTTTACTATATGTTAGATTCGAAAAACCATAGTTCAACCTAATGTGATTGTTTTATTTATTATTTAAGTAGAAAATTAATATCTTTGAAGTTTTTCAATGTTTTGAAGCCATTTTAATTTTATGGATGTGCAGGTTTTCCAGATCTGAGTCGGAATTTGGATTTCATTAGCAGACTTATAGAAAGAATTTTTCTAAACTTGTCGAAATAATTTTCAGTAGACTTCTCGGCAGACTTCTTGGCACTAATCTTAGAAGCCTTCTCGAGTTAAGTGTGAAATTAAAATTAAAATATAAGAAAGAAAATTAAAATTTAAGCAAACTTCTACCTTGAATCAGAAGACTTCTCTTGAATTCTTTCGTTAGAAGACTTCTCTTGAAGTTTTCTAACTCGCAGTCAAATTTCACTGAAAATTTTAGTTCTCATTTATGGTTAAGAGACTCTTGTTTAATAGTTTATTTTATATTTTAAATATTATATCCACTTTGTTTTAATCTATTAAAAAGATTTGTTTATGCTTAATTCATTCACTCATTTTCTTGTGGTTATAAACTATTTCATCATTGTAAATATACTGTTATGATTTTGATTGTGCAAATTAAAAGGGAGACTTATAAAAATATAATAGTTGACAAAAGATCAACATAACAAATATAACAATAAGTTCATAACACAATAATACAAATTCCAAAACATGACAATAAGTTCATAACACTAGATATGGATATATATAGAAATTTGAAGTTACTTAAATCTTATGAAAGTTAAAAAGTATATCTTATAATCCAAGAAGATACATTCAACTTGATATTCTTAAAGTTAATTAATACTTTTACAATTTAAAAAAAAACATATTTCGAAGTACTTAACACTATTAAAAATACAAGTTTACTAACAGATAAAACTTCTTCAAAAGTCTTCTCCCAATAGACTTTGGGAGTGATTGGTTGGGCTAATTAACTAATGACTTTAGCTTTATTTTCTATCTACAACCATATAATTTACCAATCATGCTTTAAGTAGTTTTTAAAGCTAAAGTCAAAAATTCTATAGACTAAATTTTACAGTAAAATTTCTACAGTTACAGTCCAACCAATCGCCCCCTTTATAAGAAGTTTTCTCTTATCTGAATTTTTAGAATTCAAAACTATTTATATATGTTCAATTATATTATTGTACATAAGTTAAATTTTAAGTATATTTTATGTTCATATTTCTATAACTATTTTAAGTATATTAATTTGATATTTATAGTTTATGTAAAAATATATATCCATATAGTTTCCATTTACGCTTCACAACTAGACCACTAGAAGTTCATCAGTCGCAAATAACCGATGACGCATTTAGGAACACTGCTTTCAGATACGCGACCCGAGTGTGAGAATTAGAGAATTAGAGAGAGTTCTTGGATGAGATTATGCTTGAGACTATCAAAGAGAATAAGATAGAACTGAGAGAGAGAGAGTTTAGGGAAGAAGGATAAGCTTTATTCCCATACTGATTTAGTTGTTACATGAGTTCTATAAATATAATAGAGTGTTGACAAATAGTACAATATGAACTAATAAACAATGGAGCTCTGGTCTGGGTCAGGGCACGTTCAGCTAGACGGAAAGGGACAGCTCCTTCTTCTCTTCTCTTCTTGCCAAGACATGTGATTTTGGTTTGGCATAAAACCCCAACAGTTCCTCCTACTTGCTTCGACATGTTTATTTAACTCCAAAGCTTAAGGAACCTTAGACCAGATATTTAAATATCTGCTCCCTCCTTTACTTGGCTTTCAACACTTCATTGTACTTCATTGCACTTCGCTGCACTTTACTGCACTTCATTGCACTTCACTTTATTACTACTGTTCTTGTTTATTGCTTCATCTCAACACTCCCCCTCAAGCTTGACCATGTGTAACAAGTCAAGCTTGGAAGCCATGAAGAATTCCTTCATTAAAACCTTAGCAAGGTAAAACTCAAGCCAAGGAAAAAGAGTAGAACACTTCAAGGAGGGGAGAATCAGTGAGATGAGAGATCTATGAGTCCAAGCTTTAAATATATGAACTCACAAACCTTTGTACTGGTGGCTTTGGTGAAGATGTCAGCTAGCTGATCTTCACTTCTGGTATAGCATGGAAAGATGATCTGTTGCTCCACAGCTTGCCTCACCTTGTGGCAATTCATCTCTGTGTGTTTAGTCCTCTCATAGAACACATTGTTGGAAGCTCTATGAATTGTTGCTTTATTTCCGCAGTGCATGGTGATGGGAGTTGTAGTCTCTATGCCCAAGTTCTTCATCAGGTTCCTTATCCAAATCAACTCACTAGTAAGCTTCCTTATAGCCCTATATTTAGCTTCAGCACTTGATCATGATACTATCTTTTGTTTCTTGCTTTTCCAAGTAACTAAGTTGCCTCCAATGAAGGTGCAACAGCCAGTTATGGACCTTCTATCCACTATATCTCCAGCCCAATCTGCATCATAATACCCAACAATATTTGTACTCTTGTTGCAGTCTAACCAAACTCCTTGTCCAGTGCCTTTCTCAAGTAGCTCAATATCCTCTCCACCATGTTCCAATGATGGATCTTAGGCGCTTGCATATGCAGGCTGACTTGGTTTACTGCAAAACACACATCCGGCCTTGTGATAGTAAGGTAGATGAGCTTCCCAATCATTCTCCTATATCTCTGGACATCTTCATATGGTTTGTTCTCCATCTCCCCCTCACGTAAGGCCTTGTATCTTCTAGTGGAGTCTTGGCATCTCTTCCACCTAAATCACCTGCCTTACTCAACAAATCAAGTGTGTACTTCTTTTGAGATAGAAATAGCCCCTCTTTAGATCGGTACATCTCAATCCCAAGGAAGTACTTTAACTCACCAGAGTTTTTGATATCAAATGTAGTTTTAAGGAAAGCTTTAGTGGAAAGAATACATTCCTTGTCACTTCCAGTGATGATGATATCATCCACATATACCAGAATTACTATAATCCCTTGTGAGCTGGTGAGAGTAAAGAGAGTGTTGTCTGCCTCAGATTTTACAAACTCTCTTCCATTGAGTGTGGTGCTGAGCTTGTGGTATCAAGCTCTTGGTGATTGCTTTAACCCATAGTTGGCCTTCTTGAGTCTAAGAACATTCCCGGGCTTGACTAGATTCTCTAGACCATGAGGTGGTTTCATGTAGACTTCATCCTCAAGCTCTCCGTGTAGGAATGCATTCTTCACATCCATTTGCCATAGATCCCACTCTAAGTTGACTGCTAGAGATAAGATGATCCGGATGGTATGAAGCTTAGCTACTGACGCAAAGGTGGCTAGGTAATCTTCTCCATAAGTTTGAGTGAACTCTCTTGCCACCAATCTAGTCTTGCATCTCTCCACAGTACCATCAGAATTGTATTTGATGGTGAAAATCCACATGCTGGTCACTGTTTTCTTCCCTTTTGAAAGTTCAGCTTCATACCAAGTTTCATTAACTATCATGGCATTGGTCTCATTTCCCACTGTTTCTCTCCACACCTTGTGCTCCATGGCTTCCTCATAAGTCCTTGGAATGTATCCCTGGTCCAGTGTACCCATGAATACCACATGATTTTGAGGGTACTGAGCTAGAGAGCACACGGCCCTAGTAGGATGAGCCACTGTTTGTGCATTGAAATAGACCCTGGTGTAGCAGCAATTTTAAGGAGGATGTCTAATCATGGTGCTTCTTCTAAAAGTCTGGACGGTTTCTTCAGCTGGTGTAGTTCCATCATCCGTAGACTGATATCCACTCACCACTGACTCTTCTTGTTGTTCTTGATGCTCTTCTTGATCATGAGAGACTGAGCTGGCTGGTTGTATTTTAGTTTGATTCCCCCCCTTCAAGATCAAAATGATTTTCCTCAGCAACTTTAATGTCAGACCCCTCTTAGTCTCTATCACTGGTGGAACTTGCTTGGTCTTCTCTTGGTTCAGTCTCAACCCTTGCCCTTGGTATACTGATTCCAATACTTTCCATAATCCTTCTCAAGTTCTCAGCTCTATCCGAAATAGATTGTGATAAGTCTGTTACTTCATCCCAACTCTTCTCATCATAGTAGCCTTTAGATTCCATAAACCGCACATCTATAGAGACTAGAACCCTCTTGGTTTCTGGTGAATAACACTTGTATCCCTTTTGGTGAGGTGAATAACCAATGAACATGGCCTTGGTGCTCTTTGGTTCCAGATTGTTTCTTTGCTCTTCTGGAATCAAAACAAAACACAAGCACCCAAATACCCTAAGGTGATCAATAGATGGTCGGTTGTTGATTAATACCTCATGTGGGGACTGATCATGTAAGAATTTGGTGGGATTTTGTTGATCAAATAGCAGGCTGTCATCGCTGAATCTCCCCAAAACCTCTTTGGTACATTCATGTGGAACATCATGCTTCTGGCCACCTCCATAAGATGCCTATTCTTTCTCTCAGCCACACCATTTTGTTGTTGAGTATAAGGACAGCTTGTTTGATGGACCACTCCATGTTTGGATGGATGTTGTTTGAATGCATATCTGGTATACTCTCCTCCATTATCTGATCTCAATTTTTTTGGCATTGTAATGGTTAGAGACATAGTTTTGAAAATTTATAAATGCATCTAACACTATATCCTTTGACCGAAGCAATGTGATCCAAGTATATTTAGATTTTTCATCTATAAATGTCACAAAATATTTATGATGTTCTCTAGATGCACAAGGAGCAGTCCACAGATCAGAGTGTATTAAATCAAAGGCACATTCATAGATTGTTCTAGATTTAGGAAAGACCGTTTTGCAATGTTTTCCTAAGATACAAGCTTCACAATATTTTTGAAATGAAATAATAGGCAACATTATGTTCAAGGAACTAGAATGAGAATGTCCTAATCTAGCATGCCACATTACATCTTTAGAAAAATTAAAACATGAATTTAAATCAAGAGATAAATCGGCTGCAAGCTTAGTGTCTTCAAGAAAGTACAAGTCTCCCTAGGTCACACCTTTACCAAGCAACCTACTAATTTCAATATCCTGAAAATAGACATCATTAGGAGTGAAAGTAACATTGCAATTAAGATCAGTGGCAACCCTTTTCACTGATAACAGATTTGATGTGAAATTAGACATGTAAAAAGCTTTAGAATCTTTTTCAAATAACCTAAGATCACCTATTCCTTTAATTGGTACCATCTCTCCATTATCTATAAGTACATTTCCTAGGGCAGGAACAATGTTTTTAATCAAGTTTAAATCACTAATCATATGATGACTAACTCCTGAATCAATAACTAAAGGTTTTGTCATTTTAGTACTAGTTAAAGAATTCATGGAGTAGTTCTGATTAGTGACATGTAAGGAGGTACCAAGAATGTTACCAGAGTTGTCCTTGAGGACCTTGATGAGAGCCTCAATGTCAGAACGCTTAATAACCTCATCTTGGATGGTTCTCAAGGAGTTTCTTCTGGATGCAAGTGCTTTGCCTTCCCTGGTCAGGTTGGTATGTGCTGTTGAGAGCATGGTGTTTGGCGTGGCTGGTTTACCCATTTCAGCAGAGAAGTTGGCCCTTGCATCATTGTAAGGAGTCCTGAACTTTTGAGGCTTGAGATGTAGGTGAAGGATTCAACACTTGTCCTTACCATGTCTTTTCTTCTTGCAATGATCACACACCCATACCTTCTTGTCCTCCGGCTTATAGTAGCTTTTGTTTGCAGTCCCTTCAGCTTGGTTTGCCAACACCAGCTCTCCTTTTCCTCCAAAGAGGCCCACTGATCCCTTCTCTTTTTGGATTTGAGAGCACACTTCTTCCAAGGTTGGAAGCTTCTCAGCTCTAAGCAAGCGCTTAATGAGATCACTGTAGCCAGGATTCATGGTAAAAAGTAGGGCAAACACCTTGTCCTTCTCACGCCTGTCATTCAGTACATTGGATCCAAGGTTCATGGCCTCAACATCTCCAACTCATCCCACAAGGCTCTGAACTTGCCAAAATGGTGGTTGAAATCCATGTCTTCTTGGTGGAGTGAGTTTATAGCCCTCTTGACTTCAAATACTCTACTCAAATTTGATATGTTTCCATACACCTTTTGGAGAGTGTTCCACAACTCTTTGGAAGTTTCACAATAGGAGTAAGCTTCCAAGATTGATGTCTCAATGCTGTTTTGAATGATAGAAAACACCATGAGATCCTCTTGACCCCATTTGTCTTCACCAGCCACCATCACTTCAGTACCATCCTCTCCTTGGATGGTTTCACATGAGGGTTTGTCTTCAGTTACATAGGACCAGAGACCTCTCCCTCCCAAGGCTGTCTTAACAAGCCTTGAACACAAAAGGTAGTTAACTCCCTTGAGTATCACTGGAATTTTTACTTTAGAGTTTTTCATTTTTGGCAAAATCTGAAGCTGGAAATGAAGAACATCTCAAGAAAAAGATGAACTTTGCCAAAAATAGAAAAGAAAAATCAAAGTGTTTGCGGAATTTAGAAAAGAGTATGAGAAGGATTAGGTCTCAAGAACATAAATGCTCTGATACCATGTTTGAATTAGAGAATTAGAGAGAGTTTTGGATGAGATTATCAAAGAGAATAAGATAGAACTGAGAGAGAAAGTTTAGGGAAGAAGGATGAGCTTTATTTCTATACTGATTTAGTTGTTACAAGAGTTCTATAAAAAGAATAGAGAGTTGACAAGTAGTACAATATGAACTAATAAACAATGGAGCTCTGGTCTGGGTCATGGCACGTTCAGCTAGACGAAAAGGGACAGCTCCTTCTTCTCTTCCCTTCTTGCCAAGACATGTGACTCTAGTTTGGCATAAAACCCCAACAGTTCCTACGACTTGCTTCCACATATTTATTTAACTCCAAAGCTTAAGGAAACTTAGACCAGATATTTAAATATCTGCTCCCTCCTTTACTTGCCTTTCAACACTTTATTTCACTTCACTGCACTTCAACTGCACTTTACTGCACTTCGCTGCACTTCACTGCAATTCACTTTATTACTACTGTTCTTGTTTATTGCTTCAACAACGAGAAGCCAAACTCTTTCCCTTTTTTCATCCTTCACGCTCATAAACCTCTCATATAAGAGTCTTGAGAAGCCTCCCCAAGCTATAGTTCTTGACGGCGGCAGTGCCTTTGGCTGTCGGCGTTGACCCCTCCACCGCCTTGCTTCCGCTTTTCCACGCTACTATCGCTCCACCTCATATGTCGTCATCACAAGTCTCCCTTGCTTGCTCTACAACTCATCAAAACCGGATAAGTCCATGAATATTTTTTTTTCTATGAATAGATTTGTTTCTTCTTGACAATACTCTTCACCTCTGTTTCACCTCACTCTCCAAAGATCTTCTCTTGACAGACTATGTCTCTCTGGATATTTCCCCTCGGTGCCAGAGGGTCCACCGTTGGTCACCTCTACCCCTTTCATCAAATAGCTTCCTGACGCATCTTGCCGCCAACCTTTCTCCTTTGTGACTCTTCCACTTCTACTTCGCCGCAGCCTCTCAGGTGTGAGGAACCGAAATTCTCCTACCGTCAAGAAATCGTAAATTAGGGAACTTTGACTAAACCCTAAGTTCCCAGAGGACCCGACTATCTGCGGAAACGCACAACGACAATTAAGAAAACGATGAAATAAAAATTTAAGTAAGAACAAACGAGATTGAAGTCAAGTAGGATCTTATTCCGAATCTGCGTAAGAACGGTTATAACGAGAGTGGCCTTAGCTGTGTGAGGCGTCGGCGAAATCCCTAACTCTAGTAGTCTAAGACCGAAAAACCCTAGTGGAGATGCAGCTCGATAACAAAAACATAAATATTCCTAAATGCTAAGTTTGGTGGTGAAAGCTCTGAAAAATGTGTCCTTGCTTCTTCCCTATGCCTATTGCTTATCCTAGGAGGTTTAGTCTTTCCATTTTGCCCAGATTCGAGTTTATCGAGAATCTTCCATTTATCTCGATCTTCCTTTTTTCCCGCGGAAATCTTCTATTTCTTTTGAAACTTGCCATTTACCTTCAAACTTGACTTTTATCCTTCTGCGGGTGAATCGTGAAAACGTTATCGTATCTTCGGGTTAGATTTCGTTAAAGTCGCGAGATGGGCTTTTATCACATTTTTAGGACCTTCCGAGCCGTTTTGCGATAAATCCGTTTTACGACTTTGTACGAGATCGTTTCCTGATCCGATGCCGTTTTTAGCAAATTTCCCGAGTTAATCATAAAGTTTAGCTATGTTCGTTTTTCGGTTAATCATTTCCGTTTTTACGATTCACTCGACGTTTTTATTAAAAACGCGTTTTTACGATTTTTTTTATGAAAAATCTCGAATAAATTGTATAGTTTAGGCAATGTTCGGTGTTTCGTTTAACCATTGCCGTTTTATACGATTTCCTCGAGTTCTTTTCGAGAAAACAAAGTTTTACGGTTTTTATCGTAAAACCTGGACGATAGGATGGATCAAGACGAAACAGGAGAAATTTCGACCGTGGTACGGAACATGATCGTGTCGAAGGACGTAGGCCTTGAATCGGGGACGTGGGAGATCGAGGCTCGGGATGGTCGGCTCAACGTACGGCGAGCCAAAACAGACCGGTTCAGCTCGCCGTTCGGCGAGCTACGCGGGTAGCTAGTCGTGACGGGACTAGCTCGTGTTTTACGGCGGTTTCGGTTTTTCGCGGTTTTGTTCTTAACTCGGACTATCGCGTAATCGACTTTTGTTTCTTCTTCTGAGATAACGATCGTCCGAGTTTTCCGCAGATTTCCTTTGTTCGGAAATCTCTTTTGGATTTATAAAACGATTTCTGCAGTTTTATAAAACGATTTCTCGTGTTTTATAAAATGATTTCTTGAGTTTTATAAAACGTATTTTTTTATCTTTTTGCAGGAAGTTTTGGCTATTGATTCCGTCGTACCGATTTTGACCCCAACAGTTAGCCCCCCAGCTCGTAAGAATCGGGGATTTCTTGCGAGAGGATCGAACTTGTTCGGAAAGTTTGGTAGAATTAGGCGGAACTTTAATGGCCAAAAGTCTAAAGGTGAATAGTAAAATTTTTCCTATAAGTATATGGTGTGAGTTCTCAAGTTCTTCACTCACTTTTCCTATAACTTGTCTAATCTTCAAGAAGTTTTCTCTCTACTCCTTCCTTTGGATCTTCTCTTTCTTTTTTGACTGTTTAACATGTCTTCCGAATGGAAAGCTTCGGACCACGCTCATGCATCAATTTTTGATCCAAGCGACCTTGACATCTCCCGCGGCTGTGCCCTTCCTAGGCCAATCTTTCGGCGCTTTTCCACGACTGAGGAAGAATTTTTGGAATACTGATTAGCCTTGGATGCTGCCGACGTTCCGCCTTCGAGTTCCTGGGTTCCGAAGAAGGATAAGCTTCGGAAGAAAACGGTTGGTCCGAGCGCGAGTACCATTGGTTTTCTCAGGGATTTAAGGAATTCCCGTGCGATCCGTGAATCGGTTCAGTTTTGCCTTCCCGTTCAAGGCCAAGATGCCGAGAATCCGCCTCAGGGTTATTTTACGTGCTACGAAGCCTTTCTGCTGAACTGTCAGTTATGGTTCCCTATTCCTCAAGCCATTGTCGAGTTCTTGGATAGGTTCGGCATATCGTTCAGCCAGCTACGTCCTAGTGGGTTGCAGCACCTTGTTGGGATTTTGGTGCTAGGCTACGAGCGCGGAATGTCTCTCGACAGGGACTATCTTTTGGCTATGTTGGCACTCAAGCGCATAAGAGGGGGCGGCTTTTATCTAACCTCTCGGCGAGAAATGACGGTTATCGGCGGACTCGCCCCGAACGACCATGATTGGACTGATCGGTTCTTTTATGTCAAAATTGATAGCGCATCGGTGGAGGAGAGTTGTATTCCTTTGTTCAGGACCGTGCAGGCGACAACCGGTATTTTATTTGCATGATCTACATATCTGTATATATATAGATTTTAACCTTTTCGTGCATTTTGCAGTGTATATCCCCTGTAGGCCGCTGCTTGACGATTTCCCGAAGGTCATGAATCTTCTTCGTGGCGGCCTGCTTCATTGGGGATATTTTTCTCCGAAAAGGGTCCGTCGCGCCATTGCCTATTATTCATCCGGTTTTTCTCGGGACGGTCGTATTGAGGTCGAGGTGGATGACGGTGCGGAGCGGAGGAGAGGGAAAGGTCCAGATCTCCGCAGGACATAGAAGTTCCGATCGGTCACGGTCGAGCGTTTAATGATGATGTTAATATCGAAGATCTTACTGAATTTTCGGCCTCTGAATTTGATCCGGCCGAGACATCATCCCGAGCACCGGCCGACACAACGTTTGAGAAGGCATCAAGGCTTTTTAACAAGGTCTGTTTGTTTTTCTTTATCTTGGTACTATACGCGGTCATCTCTTTTATTATTATTATTATTTTTTTTTATAAAGGAGGATTTTCCACGTTTCGCAGGGTCTCCGCTTAATGAACGAAGCGGTGAGTGCGAGCAGTGCGGAACTTCGCAAGGCCGAATCTAGGGCTGCAGCGGCGGAGACGGAGGCTGCTCGTCTCAAAGAAGAGATCAGTGCCAGTTTCTCTCGTGCCCAGGACTTAGCCACAAGGGAGGCCGCTCGTGTGAGGGAGGAGTATGAAGCTGAATCTCGTCGCAGCTTATAGAGCTTTCTGACACGATGGTTCGTCGTGCTAGTAGAGTGGGAAAAAGAGAGGTTTCCACGGAGATGATGGCTCGCCGCGAGCGGTTCGTGCCTCTTTATGCGAAGTTTGAGGATGCGCAAAGGGCGAACGGTGATTTCCGCAATTGCGAAGCAGAAAGCGCGTCTGGCTAAGAGAGAGAAGAAGAAGACCGAGTTTGTCAACCCTGTGAAGCAGATGTGGGATCAGTGGAGCCCTATCGTCGTGTCGCCAGATTCAATTGAAATCGGACCTAGGATCCCGGACATGAGTGGCGAAGTCGACCAGCCATGGATCGATACCAGCGATGACCAGAGGTCGGCGTCCGTGTTTGATGATTTCGAGGTGTGATGTTATTGCTTTTATGATTTCGTTGTTGTTTTTCCGGGACTGGCCGTTGGTGGCTTTGAATCCATGCCTCTGGGCGGCGTGTATTCGAAAACTTTTTAATAAAAAAAGTATTTTCTAAGTATGAAATTTGTGTTTCGTTTTAGATGTAGAGGGAAGAATACGAGTTGTCGTCTCGCATCTAACTCTTGGTGTAAATCGTCCGGTTCGTTAACTCGGAATGTTTTGAGTTCTCGCGAGTGTTTAGATATGGGCGAAGAGACATGCCTTTAGGATCTCGATTCATGCCTTGAGACATTAGAGACCAGTGTGCTGGGTTTAGGGCAAGACCTAGGTTTACTTTCGGATTAAGGCTATGCGATGACTAGTCGGCTTTCGTTTTACCTGTTGCGATTTTAACCTGACTCCATACCGATTTAGAATCCGCAATAGGTTCTCGGCTTATACGATTCGTATGGTTGGAATCGAGCATCTCACCAGGAACAATTTCTAAGTTGCCCGGAAGTGCTGACCAAAAATTTGGATTTCTTTTATAGCGCGCTATTTTATCCTAGTCGGATGTATGCGGACCAGTGGGTCGATGCGTTTGCTTAGGACGGCTAGCGTGCTCGATGGGGCCAATCGCCGAGCGTTTGTGTTTTAATAGTCGCGGATGGACCTAGTGAAATATTTTTTCTCGAGAATTTAAGCGACGTCTCGCCAATCTTCTCTGAAAGTATTTGGTGTACAAGTTTTTGTGGAGATGATTAAGTAATTGTTACCGCAGAAATATTTTCCGGATGTTTGGACTTTGTTTTTGCGTTTTCAATAGTAGCGGAAATTTTGTAATGTTCTAATTTTGCCTTTATTAAAAAGTTTCGAAAATTTTTCGATTACAAAGCGAATGTTTTAAAAATTTTGGGAGTATACGAATACTCGTATACGCACCCACTCCCCCCTCGTTTTGGAAAGGGGGATAGCTGAACTCGTCTTTAGGCGAGCTGCCTACGTATTCCTTTCGGAAATCAAGCCATCTCGTAGTTATGATTGTTGGTGCGAGTATGCTTACTCGGCTGTCACAGACTTTTTGATCACTTCAGTCGCTGGATCGATGTTTTTGTCCGGGTTTGTCTCCTCTGGTTGGGTAGAAGCGATGGGTGCGGAAACTTGTTGTTTCTCGACCGTTGCTTGCTTTGGGTCATCTTCCGCGGGCGGTGGCGTGACCTTTTCCCATTTTGGTTTCACAATTGCGACCGCCAATTGCCTCAGCTTATGTTCGGCTAGGAAGCAGGATCGCGATTGTCTTTGGCATCCCAAGATTGCTGTGACTCCCGTAGGAGTCGGGAATTTGATGCCTAAGTGATACGTCGACAAAACCGCCTTCATGGAATTTATCCAAGGCGTGCCCATGATCACGTTGTAGATGGCCGGGAAATCGACTACCGCGAAGTTGACGATTTTCGTCACTTCTTTGGCTGCCACCGGTAGTCGGATTGATCCCAAGGTCATGGATGTCTAGCCGGAAAAGCTGGTCAACGGTTTTGGAATCGGTTCGACTTCCGAGAGATCTATTCCATGCCCGCTAACATGTTGCGGAAGATCACGTTGACGGTACTTCCGGTATCGACCAGGATTCGAGCGAATTGTAGGTCGATTATTACTAAGTCAATGATGAGGAGATCGACGTGTGGTTGATTGATTCCGCCGGTTTCGGCGTCGTCGAATGAGATCACCCCTTTGGAGAGTCGTCCGACGGCACCTTCCAACTCGAGCCGGTTTTGGCTTTGCGTTGGTAGGATTTGATAGACGAGACGGCGTCGTTGTAATACTGTGATTCACCGATAATCATGTTGATTTTTCGGCGGTTAGCGTCGTTACCCTTCTCGTTTTGCCTTCGTCTGCGTTTTTTTCCCGACTGGTTCCCCTGAGGCGGAGTTTCCGCTCGCGAGTTCCTGTCATTTTTCGGGAGGCGGTCCGAATCGCGGATGAGGTCCTTGACGCTGGATATCTCGGGGAGTTCTCCCGCGATCAGTTTTGCGGCAAACCTGGCGCCGAGAACTTTGCAGTTCACGGTGGAATGTCCACGGGCTTGGTGGAGGTCGCCGAAAGAATTCTCATCGTAGTTCAAATTTCTCATCCACGTGTTACCCGTAGTTCGCCCTTGTTCCGATCCAGAGTTAATGGCGTAGTTGTGCGCCCCTTGGAGATTCTGCCCCTCGTGATGGACGAACTTGTCGTTACGAGAGTTTTTCTTTTTCTGCTTCTGCTCGGACGCGATATCCTTTGCAGATGCTTTTGTCGGCTTATGCTTTTCGGACAGGACTTTAGTCTCCTCCTCGATGGTTATATAATCGGTAGCCTTGTGGAGCGCGTCCTGGATTGTCCGCGGTTTTTCGAGAGTTATCCATTTTCGGAACTTCGACTTGAACCAGAGCGATTTCCTGAGTGCGTCGATGGTGGCTTTGTCGCTGATTCCACTAACCCTAGCCATGACGAGTTTGAATCTGCTCATGAAATCGTGGAGGTATTCGTCCTCCTTCTGTGACAAGCTCCAGAGATCAGCGTCAAAGGTTTTCGGATTGATGAACATCGAGTCTTGCTTCAAGAGTTCGGAAGCGAGTCGGCGGAAACTTCCGATCGAATTCCGCCTAAGTTTGGCGAACCACTCGAGCGCTGCTCCTTCTAGGTTTTCGACGTAAAGACGACAGTAGCCTGCATCCTTTTCGTGATCCTTGAGTTTGGCTCGTCCCATGGTGATCTGGAAAGCCTGCAGGTGCGCTTTGGGATCAGACGTCCCGTCGTAAGTTGGCACCTTAAGTTTCCCAGGATCGGGTAGCTTGACCTCGGTGATGCGAGCCGTGAAGGGCGTTTTTCGAGATTCGTATAGAAGCCGATCGATTTCGGGTGCGGCGCTAGTAGCGTGATGAATCTGAGATTTCACCGCTTTTACCGCTGCTGCCGTTTTAGTGATGTACTTGCGGAGATCGCGAATCTCGGTCATGTCGCCAGCAGTTTCCCGACCTCATCGGCGATTGCTGCGAGTATTCGGAGATCGCTCCTAAGCAGTTTTTGCGTATCGCGCAAAGTAGAGCTCCTCCTCGTCTCCAGTAAGAGAACGCTCGCGAGAAGACTCTGGCGGAGGGCTGCGAGTTTTTCTCCTCCTAGGATGGACGTCAGCGTCCTCGTCTGACGAGTCGGTTTGGTCGCTCGTTTCCAGGTTAACCCTTTCGATGCCGTCTCCCTCGGTCTCCTGTTCACGAGTAGGAGATTTTTCCGATTCGTTTAGCGTCACGTCAGGGTTATTTTTTCGGAATCCTTCTCCGGTAAGTTACCCTTCTCGGTTCTGGGGCGATCCATAGAAGCCACGAAATCAAGCCTCCTTCCGCGGATTTTAGTAGTTCTGCGGGGGCGAATTGCTCTGGTTTTTGCGTTTAGGGTTTCAACCTGTTTTACGAGCGAACCAATGAGCTTTTCCTGCTCTTCCAATTTTTTGTTAAACTTAGAGAGCATCTTTTCGATGGTCTCGGCGTTAGAGTTTGTAGGTTGGCCGCGGGCGCATCTTGTGGTGGTGGTGTTTTATCAACGTTGTCGCGTTCATCGCGAATTTGTTGGTCACCAGTCATCGTTTCTTCGTTGGGCATGTTGGGTTTTGATTGTAAGATAGATCCGACCCCCCTCCTTCTAGCGCCAAACTGTGGGAAACGAAATTCTCCTACCGTCAATAAATCGTAAATTAGATAACTTTGAGTAAATCCTAAGTTCTCAGAGGACCAGACTATCTGTGGAACCGCACAACGACAATTAAGAAAACGATAAAATAAAAATTAAAGTAAGAACAAACAAGATTGAAGGCAAGTAGGATCTTATTCTGAATCTGCGTAAGAACTGTTACAACGAGAGTGGCCTTAGCTAGGTGAGCCGTCGGGGAAATCTCTAACTCTAGTAGTCTAAGACCGAAAAACCCTAGTTGAGACGCAATTCGATAACAAAAACGGAAATATTCCTAAATGCTAAGTTTGATGGTGAAAGCTCTGAAAAACGTGTCCTTGCTTCTGCCCTATGCCTCTTGCTTATATACTCCCTTCCTAGGCGGTTTAGTCTTTCCATTTTTTCCAGATTCGAGTTTATCGGGAATCTTCCATTTATCTCGATCTTCCTTTCTTCCTGCGGAAATCTTCTATTTCTCTTGAATCTTGCCATTTACCTTCAAACTTGACTTTTATCCTTCTGCGGGTGAATCGTGGAAACGTTATCGTATCTTCGGGTTAGATTTTGTTAAAGTCGCGAGATGAGCTTTTATCACATTTTTAGGACCTTCCGAGCCGTTTTACGATAAATCCGTTTTACGACTTTGTACGAGATCATTTCCTGATCCGATGCCGTTTTTAGTAAATTCCCCGAGTTAATCGTAAAGTTCAGCTATGTTCATTTTTCGGTTAATCGTTGCCGTTTTTACGATTCACTCTACGTTTTTTTATTAAAAACGCGTTTTTACGATTTCTCATGAAAAATCTCGAATAAATCGTATAGTTTAGGCAATGTTCGGTGTTTCGTTTAACCGTTGCCATTTTATACGTTTTCCTCGAGTTCTTTTGGAGAAAACAAAGTTATACGGTTTTTATCATAAAACCTGGACGATAGGACGGATCGAGACGAAACAAGAGACATTTCGACCGTGGTTCGGAACATGATCGTGTCGAAGGACGTAGGCCTTGAATCGGGGACGTGGGAGATCGAGTCTTGGGATGGTCGGCTCGACGTACGGAGAGCCGAACCGGAACGGTTCAACTCGCCGTTCGGCGAGCTACCTGGGGAGCTTCTAGCTCGCCGAACGGCGAACTAAGCCAGCTGGCTTAGCTCGCCGTTCGGCGATCTAGTCGTGCCGGGACTAGCTCGTGTTTTACGGCGGTTTCGGTTTTTCGCGGTATTGTGCTTAACTCGGACGATCGCGTAATCAACGTTTGTTTCGTTCTTCCGAGATAACGATCTTCCGAGTTTTCCGTTGATTTCCTTTGTTCAGAAATCTCTTTTGGATTTATAAAACGATTTCTAGAGTTTTATAAAACGATTTCTCGAGTTTTATAAAACGTATTTTTTTAATCTTTTTGCGGGAAGTTTTGGCTATTGATTCCGTCGTACCGATTTTGACCCCAACATCAGGCCTCATCTCCTAGCGGTGCAGTCGCCGTGTTTGAAGATCTAATGCACAGCCTTATATGGAGTCACCATTCACACCTTAACAGTTTCAACACCTCGACACCGTCTCACCCTTTGCGGCTCCCTCTCCTCTTTATTGCATGTCACCCTCGTCTGCTATATTGCTGTATATCCTCCACTGGCGTGTTAGCCCTTCCTCAGCGCGCCATTCCTCGCCGTCAAGACATAATATAGACCTGCTCTCGATTTAGTGTATTTGGGCATGGCTCATTTTTGAGCTTTCCATGAAGAAAAATATAAAGAAGGCTCAGCACCAAATCCTGCTCTTACATGGCTCATTTGTACAAGTTTATTTTGTTGATCTTTCAAGAGTTGAATTCCCTTTCCTCTGGCCCGAACCCTGCGCACCTTTTCGGCGTCAATCCCTGCAATTCTATGATCTTCTACGCAGATGTACCTTAAGTCTTTTGCAAGAAGAACAGCCATTATGAGACTCCTTATTATCTCAGAAATGACAGAACCGGAATTCATTACTCTACATTTAACTTCACTGGCCTTCCCCCGCACCTTCAGCCACGAACCCTATAAATCCACTGTCTACATTAAGTCTTTTGCATCAAAAATAGATAAAATTTCTCTAAAACCTAAAACACACAAATGTACATGCAAATGCAATATATACTCCTAAATTCAATCTAAATTATTCTAAATGTGATGAAAATGAGAATAAAAAGAGGTAAAATGTATGACATTAGTGTTTGAGTGAATAGGAAATCACCAAAGGAAGCAACTGATAAATGTTGGGGTCAAAATCGGTACGACGGAATCAATAGCCAAAATTCCCCGCAAACGCGTAAACGCAGCAGTTTTATGAATCTCGAGAGATCGTTTTATAAAACTCGAGAGATCGTTTTATAAAACTCGAGAGATCGTTTTATAAGAACTCGAAGATCGTTTTATAAAACTCGAGAGATCGTTTTATAAGAACTCGAAGATCGTTTTATAAAACTCGAGAGATCGTTTTATAAGAACTCGAAGATCGTTTTATAAAACTCGAGAGATCGTTTTATAAGAACTCAAAGATCGTTTTATAAAACTCGAGAGATCGTCTTATAAAACTCGAGAGATCGTCTTATAAAACTCGAGAGATCGTCTTATAAAACTCGAGAGATCCTTTTATAAAACTCGAGAGATCGTTTTATAAAACTCGAGAGATCGTTTTATAAAACTCGAGAGATCGTTTTATAAAACTCGAGAGATCGTTTTATAAAACTCGAGAGATCGTTTTATAAAACTCGAGAGATCGTTTTATAAAACTCGAGAGATCGTTTTATAAAACTCGAGAGATCGTTTTATAAAACTCGAGAGATCGT
>CAKOAT010951820.1:180932-245885 GCA_932364175.1 Eruca vesicaria subsp. sativa | reverse complement strand
AGTTCAACGCAGATTCGGAATAAGAACCTTCTTGCTTTCAAACCTCTCTTATTTTCGTTTTTATTCTAAGTGTTTTAGTCATCTTAATCTTTGTTGTGCGGTTCTCGCAGATAGCCGGTTCCTCTGGAAACTTAGGATTTTCCCGAAGTTTCCTTATTTACGATTTATTTGACAGTAGGGTGAAATCGACTCCCACAATAAAGCATGGTTTTAATAATATTTAGCATCTTATTTAGTTCTTTTAATCACTTTAGATTGTATTTAGTAGTCTACATTTGCATATATATGTTCATTTTTGTGCATCAGGATGTGGAATGCACAATTGGGATGTTTGGAGTCAATTTGAAAGGATATTGTGCGAATGAGAAACCTTTGGGGCAGAAACAAAAGATTACAAGAATGCACGGACCACAGTTGCAATTTGGGAATGTTCGCTTGGGTTAAATTGCACAATTAAAAGTCCTATGGCAAATTCGGGAGGATGTTTCTGCAAATCCAATAATTTTGGGTTTTTGGAGTGTGAATAGCCAAAACATGGAGGACCTATTGTGCAAATTCAAAAGAATTCACCATTGGAGAATCGTGAACTTTCTCTTCTCGCCGGATCCGGAGGCTGATTCTGACGACGGCGACGATGTGCTTGGCCATGGCGGTGGAGCTGAGAACTCGCGATTTAGAACGGCGGGGAAGAGCTCGACGGAGAGATTGGGGCACAGCTACGGTTCCGGTGTTGTTACAATGTTGAGTGATCAAAATGTTGATCTAGCCGTGACAACACCGGAACCGTGGCTGTGCCCCAATCTCTCCGTCGAGCTCTTCTCCGCCGTTCTAAATCGCAAGTTCTCAGCTCCACCGCCATGGCCAAGCTCATCGTCGCCGTCGTCAGAATCAGCCTCCGGATCCGGCGAGAAGAGAAAGTTCACGATTCTCCAAAGGTGAGTTCTTTAAATATTAAAGCAGTAGATAAATTAATAAACAAGATGAACAATATATGTTTGATGGAAGGATGATAATTGTTCATCTTGGCAAAGAGTGTTTTGATGGAAGGATGATTGCTAGATCTATGGTTTTTATTCAAGTATTGGGATTATAATCCTATAGGAGCTATTCAGTTATTTTCATGATACTATAGAGCATTAAATATTCTTGTTGAACTATAACTCTAATGACCAGATGGCCGCAATTGACAGTATCGATCGATTATCTATGGGATAATCGACCAATACACTAAACTCATCATCGACCGATTTCTGATAGGAAGATCGATCGATGACTCCAGCCAAGCAATACACATGAGTCTACTCACTAAAGATTTCTAAATCAAATTATGCAATTATATTTCTATCAAATCCTAGCTTGATAAAGATGTGTTCAGGATATTTAGAATCACTTAAATGTCTCTAATCTAACCTAAATAATCCAGGATTCAATGCTTCTAGTTAGCTACTCTAAAATCATGAGCAATTAAAACAATCTTATAAATAAGTATCACAACTAGCAATCCTATAGTTGGGGCTAATCCCTCTAACCTATTTGAACCCTAAATCGAACAGGTGGATATACTCTAGCATGAACTTTGTCACATAAATCATAGATAGAATATATAAATTATAAAAGCAGTAGATAAAATATGAAAAACCAAACAAAGAACAAAAGAAGCAAAGGAGTACCAGGAGGACTCTGAAGGACTTCATCCCTTCTCTCCTAGAACTAAGAACAAGAATCAAAAGAAGCGTAGCCGTCAACAATGACTTGCAAATAACATAAATAGGGTTTCTGGTCGTCCAAGGGCATTTTGGTAATTTAGGCTTCTTCAGGGCTTAAGTCGGTCTTGAAACATACTCGATCCGCGTTATGTGATCTCCATCGATCGACAAACGTAGCGTTGCATTGATCGATTCTTCTTTAACTTCTCAACAGCTTCCTCTCGCAAGGCAGGCTGACCACTCTTCAGTAAAACATGCATAACTTCTGCTACAGGATGCTGATTGACCTCAAACCGGTGGCATTTGAAAGATAAATCAAGGCTATATCTTTAGTAAAAATAGAGAATCGTGAACATCCGACGTGTCTGTGCAGTTCTGCACTCAAAGGGCTCCAAAAGACACCAAAATCACCATATTTTTCCAGAACGTACCTGGACCTGTAAATACTCTAAAAAGACTCCCAAAAATAATAAATAGATCTTAAAACACTTATATACCATGGCTGAAAGTGGTTAAAATCCATGGTATATAGCTCCCCCAGACTTACCCTTTTGCTTGTCCTCAAGCAAAACAAACATGCAGTCTCTCTGAAAGAGGTTTGAATACAGCAGGGACTCACAAATTCTTTAACTTACTACTATCACCTCTACTATGTTGCAGCCACATCAAATAAGTGCTAACCTCAGAGATACTTTCTATACCATATCCTAGCTTAGAAACCAAATCCATTCTACCAGCAACTTAGCAAATACTAGTTTGATATTCTCCATAACTAACCTTATTTCTTAACATAAAATAAATGTGCAGGCTTTACCTTGGGAGTATCGATCAAAGGATACTTGGACTCTTACTCCAGCAGGTATCTGAGTAAACAGGTAGTCATATTCTGGTTTCTTTTCTCCATGTATCCCTATTCTCTGAATCTTTTCTAATTCTATGCTAGTAAGAAGTGAAGAGTCGATGATAATTTAGGATTTTCCTTAATCCTTTTCCTCTTCTTTCAATTTCTCCTCTTCCTTCCCCCAGACTTGTCTGTTTCTGTCTTTGTGTGCTGAGATACCCGAAGGATGTCGATCGACAATGGACTGTTTAGGTCGATCAATGGTATCTGACCGGTGTCAAGCGATGGTAACTGGTCTATGTCGATCGTTTCTGCATCTGTTGAACCTTTGTCAACTTCACCTCTACATCTCAATCCTCTCTAAGAAACTTCTATGTGCTGATGATCATATATTACCCTAATATAGGAACCTGGTTGCACACTTCTATCTGGTGGGATAGGAAAATCAATATCTAATACTGTGCAAGGAACCACACTCTTCCTAGGATCATATATCATTTTCACTCTTTTGTGAAACCCAGCGGCTTCTTCTACAAAGATAGATCGTTTCAGATGTTGAGAGACAGCAATGTTTGAGGCCTCAGACTCGTACTCTCTGTTCTCAGTCGGCTCCAATTCTACTGTGTATCCTGGTAGCTCATCCATCCCTGGGTGTCGATCAATATCATCAGGTGGGTGTCGATCGGCGATGTTGGACGGGTATCGGTCAATTCCATTAGGTTGGTATCGCTCGATGAAATCCTTTTACGAAGTTTCCAAATCTTTTCCCACAGTATTCCCTTCATCATCAAGCTTCCGCTCAGGCCATTTTTCCAACTCCAAAAATTCTACTAGAGTGACTTCCTTACCATAATCCAGATATTCAAGCTTTTCTTCCTCCTTTAACTCCAAGAATTCTTCTACCTCCAAGGAATTGTCCATGGTGATTTTTATGCTTACATCTGAGGTAAGATCATAGCTTGATTCATCTGCGCTCTCCTGTGCCGAGTCTGTGTCCTGAGGACAATTCGAACTTTCAGGAATAGGTGTCAATCTGGTACATGGGTTTTTGTCGGCTGATATATTGATGTCGATCGTTTCTGCGAGTGTATCGTCGATCGATTATGTGTTAGTGTTGTCAATTGATAATGAGATCGAGTCTCCAACACCAGTATCTTCTACTCTGCTCAGCTCTCCAGATCTACGATACTTATTATACATTTCTAGAACGTACTCGAAAGGATGGCTTGTAATATCATCTTCTATATTCATTACCCACAAGAAATAGATCTTGTCCCACTTTTCTTTGATCTTTTTTTTTCGAGCTACTGCAACTTCATCGAAAAATTTGTTGAGGAATGCGGTTTTAATGTCTTCGCAACAGGTTAAGGATCTTGGCTGAAAGTGACTGAACCAGCTAAATGCAACTCCAGATAAAGAATAAGAGAAAGTCTTGCAGATAATGTGATCTATGGATACTTTGTTCTCCTCGCTTGCGGAGGCTAGCTCCTCACGTTCTTTGATATGGTTTCTAGGATCGTCAAGAGGATGACCTTGGAAAGGTTCCCAACTTCCCCAGTCACACCACTGACGGTTCTGCTCAAAAGTATTTATCTCTGCAACAGCAATCACATCAGGGATCGCAGCGCCATGTGCAGTAATCAACTCTCATGAGCTGTTGCGAGGTCAACCTTCTTTGTCTCTTAGCATTCTATTCTCATCAGCTTTAAGTATAAGCACTTCAACCTTCTCCTCTACGCAAGTGGCATCTGGCGAGACTTGAGGAATAGTGTTCGGATGAACAGTATCGATCGACATCAGATGAAGAGTGTCGATTGATGATGGAATCATGGTATCGATCTATTTCAATGTTATAGTATTGATCGATTTGGAGGTCTTATCATCAATATCGGTTTCTTCTACTCTACTCGGCCCTCCAGATCCATATTGTTCATCATCCTCTACTATATGTCTCGTCATTGACCCCATCACTATCTTTAGATATTCTGGAGCGTCATGAAGAAATTTGTTGAAAAATACTCTAATGATATCAATCCAGGTCTTGAGGGATTCTGGTTGCAATTCATTGAACCAACATGCTGCTTTTCCAGAAAGGGTGTATGGAAATTTTTTGCAGAAGTGGTGGTCTTCAGGGACTTCATTAAAGAGAGACCAGATCATTTCTTCAAACATGTCGATATGATCTAGTGGTTTCTCGTTAGGAAGGATATAAAATGGACGCTGAATCATAAGAGTGATATATATCGGTTCCAGCTCAAAGTCAACCTTCTTTGTCCTTCTGCAAGTAGTGTCGATCGACGTTGAAAAGTTGGTGTCGATCGTCGGGAGATGAGTGTTGTCGATCGACACAGAATGAACTGTGTCGATCAAGGGAGTGTAGACAGAATCAGGGCAAACAGTATCGGTTGACACAGAAAGAATTGTGTCGATCAATTTTGGGAGATTAGTATCGGTCGACACAAAGAGAATTGTGTCGATCAATTTCGGGGGAACAGTATCAGTCGACACGGGATTAACTGTGTCGATCGATTTTGGGAGGACATGGATTAAGTAGTCTGGCAAGGACAATTTTATTTCTTCACCTTTATTCAAGGTGGAATAGATTGTAATAGGGATCTCAGTCCCCTGTTTATCTTCAATTTGATTAATTAAATTGCCTAATTGACCTATTGGTTCTGTTCAGACTACTTTCTCATTAACAAGTGTGGTAAGCAAAGACTTACCTGCTTCCGGCTGGGCGTCGTTGATCGATTCTTGTGAATATGTGTCGATCGATGTCATGGTCTCTGTATTGATCGACATTGAAGTGTTGGTGTCGATCAATACTCGCTTCTCTTCCTTAGTGATCGCTGCTTGGAGGGTGTCGACTGCCCTCTTAGACTTATGGATCACGCATTTAAAATCCAGTGGCTCTACTAGCAATAGCCATATTCCCTTGTTGCTTCTGGCACTCATATGTATGTACCTGAAAGACAAGAAAAAATTTATGAGTTTTTTTTTTTTTTAACAAAAGTAAAACCTAGACTAAATCTAACTAAAAAAGATCTAATGGCGATCAAAGCTCCCTGGCAACGGCGCCAAATCTGATATCACTCAAATTACCCTAAAGAGTGAATTACTCTCTCAAATAAGAGGTTCAACTGTAGTACTTAGGGATCAAATCCACAAGGAGCTAGGACACATACTAGATCTAATAGTTATATTAAGCTAGGCAAACAGCAGTTTATAATTAATAAAACAATAATTAAATATTAAAGCAGTAGATAAATTAATAAACAAGATGAACAATATAATTGTTCAGCTTGGCAAAGAGTATTTTGATGGAAGGATGGTTGCTAGATCTAGGGTTTTTATTCAGGTATTGGGATTATAATCCTATAGGAGCTATTCCGTTGTTTGCATGATACTATAGAGCATTAACTATTCTTGTTGAACTATAAGTCTAATGACTATATGGCCGCAATTGACAGTGTCGATCGATTATCTATGGGATAATCGACCGATACACTAAACTCATCATCGACCGATTTCTGATAGGAAGATCGATCGATGACTCCGGTCAAGCAATACACACGAGTCTACTCACTAAAGATTTCTAAATCAAACTATGCAATTATATTTCTAACAAATCCTAGCATGATAAAGATGTGTTCAGGATATTTAGAATCACTTAAATGTCTCTAATCTAACCTAAATAATCCAGGATTCAATGCTTCTAGTTAGCTACTCTAAAACAATCCTATAAATAAATATCAAAACTAGCAATCCTATAGTTAGGGCTAATCCATCTAACCTATTTGAACGTTAAACCTAACAGGTGGATCTACTCTAGCATGAAGTTTGTCACAAAAATCATAGATAGAATAGATAAATTATAAAAGCAATAGATAAAATATGAAAACCAAACAAAGAATAAAAGAATCAAAGGAGTTCCAGGAGGAATCTGAAGAAATTCTTCCCTTCTCTCCTAGAACTAAGAACAAGAATCAAAAGAAGAGTAGCCGTCAACAATAGCTTGCAAATAACATAAATATGATTTCTGGTCGTCCAAGGGCATTCTGGTAATTTAGGCTTCTTTTGGGCTTACGTCGGTCTTAAAACATACTCGATCCGCGTTCTGTGATCTCCACTGATCGACACAAGTAGTGTTGCATCGATCGTTTCTTATTTAACTTCTCGACAGCTTCCTCTCGCGAGGCAGACTGACCACTCTTCAGTAAAACTGGCATAACTTCTGCTACAGGATGCTGATTGACCTCAAACCGGTGGAATTGGAAAGCTGACTCAAAGCTATATCTTTAGTAAGAAGATGGGTGAATTATATCGGTGAGAAGGTATCCATCCATAGCTAAACATCCGACGTGTCTGTGCAGTTCTGCACTCAAAAGGGCTCCAAAAGACACCAAAATCACCATATTTCTCCAGAACGTACCTGAACCTGTAAATACTCTAAAAAGACTCCCAAAAATAATAAATATATCTTAAAAAACTAATACACCATGGAAGAAAGTGGGTAAAATCCATGGTATATCATTTATCTTTGAAGACTGGTCGAAAGTGATTGAGAAGTGGACCAAACAGCTTGTCGATATACTCATTTCGGTTTTGATATGTTTTTTCCGCTGATGCTGTCCCGGTTTATTTTCTATCTTCTTTGGTACTTTCTTCTGGTCACAACACAGGAAAATATCCTCATTTAAAAATCCAACATGTGCTCATGTAAGCCCAAGTCTTCTCTTGGTCCAAAACTTCATGAATCAAACCAATAAGTCCTTAAAATATCCATTAAGCCAAACCATGATCAGTGGCTTAGCTGATGTGTTCTTGATCATCATACCTTGGTCAATGACACTGATAAGGGTCACATCATCCTCCATTTCTTTAAAAATATTTGACCTCAAGTCTGATTTTTCTTCAAGGATGAATAAACCGACATTGTTTTGCACCGCTTTCGTTATCTCTTTGTCCAAGGTCTGGTTATTGTTTATTTTCTCACGTGTCTCTTCTCCTGGCTCAAATGTGAAGTATTGCAGACCCTCTTCAAGCCTCAGTCGCCCCACTTGACTAAACTCATTGCCAAAAAATGGCTGATTCAATTTAGCACAAAGGATTGAACCATGGTTTTCACCTGATTTGCAAGCTGTATTGTGCTTCTTCTCATGAACTGCCTCTGTATCTTTAACTTCTTCTATGGGTGAATTAATCTTCACAAAAAGGTTTGTTGGTTCTGGTTCAGCAACTAGGTTCTCACTTAGGTCAGTGACAGCTTCTTCTTCTATGGATGGCTGTTTGGCTAAGCATTGTTGTGTGGCTAAGATCCTTTGATGTATCTGCTCCTTGAATCTCTGCAGCCCTCTTTCCAAGCCCTTCTTTTTTATTTGAATTTAGATATATATATTCCCCTTTGCTTCCTCTCTGGATGTCTGAATCCTATCTCGCACCAAAGCATTGACTGCTTGTTGTATCTCATGTCTGATGACATCTTGGATTTGTTGTTTAAGAACCCAATCATTAGAAGGATGAGATACCCAAATGCTGCTGAATTGTTGCTTAAACCTGGAGCTTAATTTGGCATCAAACCGTTTGTTTCATTCTGCCCTAAGTTTTGCATCAGACATTTTGTCTACTTCAAGCTGCCTATGATCAGAATGCCTCCACTTGTCTCGGTCTGGCTTCTTTGGATTAGAGACAGAGCAAGGTCGCCTTTTTATTTCATCCTTTTTTATCACATTTTCTCTTTGCTATCAACTCAGAAGTGTGCTTGTTGCTCTTCCATTCTTGCATCATATCTTTGTGGGCTTTGCGTGCTGCCTTCTCTTCAGGGTATTGTTTGATTCCAAATGACATACCAGATCTCTTCTTCCTCAGGTCGTTCATGAGCAGAAGATGAAAAGTTTTGAATGATGAACACCAATAAACTTGTATCGAACTTTAGAGTGGTACTCTGATACCACTTGATGCGCCCTAGGAACAGCCACTCTGGTTTTTCGTTAGTTAGGTGATGGATAGATGATGATGATGATGGATTGATGGGTCACACAAAGGATGCGGAAAGCCTTTGATTCACCCTCTCCCAAGCACGTGGATATTACACACCAAGACAGCTATGGAAGGATTTGTTGCTCGGAATCACTCGCCTCACAACAGAGATACGATGTTCGGTTAAGAGCAAAGAATTCAACAAGAAAAAAAGATAATTTTATTAAAAAGTTGAATAAATATTCCAAATGGATACATAGCTTATCCTCTATATACTAAAGCACAAGTCGGTTGGCCAATCAGTTTCTGCCACATAATTAGTGAACATTTCTTTTCTTTTTCTGCAAAAAATAATGTACAGAAAACTGAATCGTAAACAATGGTTTTTTTTTTGCAAAAAATAATGTATAGAAAACTGAATCGTAAACAATGGTTTCTTGCTAAGAAAAAAAAAGACGACGGTTTTTGGAAAGATCCCACTCTCCATGATCCACCTTTTTCGTCCACTACCTTATTTTCTCAGTTTCTATAAATTTGAATTTGACAGACAGACGGCAGCAGAATTCTCAATCAATCGAAAATAGAAAGTTTGTACTCCATCTTCTTCAGTTTCAATACCCTAATTTAAATTGGGGCCGCATAGATGTCATGAGCTTGCTGAGTTCTTCCATTGTACAATTTTGTTGGCTCCGGAGGGGCTAAGAAGATTCGAGAAAGAGCTGATATGGTGTATCTGAATTGCTGGAGATTTATCTAAAAATAGAAGGAAGAGTAAGATAGGAGGCAGATATGATAGGAGCAATCGATTTTGATAAAGAGGTAAAAACTGTTTCTATTAATTAACTACCAAAAGGATTAGATTGTTGAACTGTTTTCCTACGGTGAGTACGTTAATACATTTTCTATAATTTTAATGATCCAGTTATTCAGTGAGAAAATTTGTTTAACCATTGTAGGCATGAACCTCAAGGGATGAAAAAATGCACGGTAAAGTTAGTGCTGCCATGGGAACGTTGATTGACTTAAAAGTCCAAATTAACAAAGGTATATATTAGCTACATGTCAATAATGTTTTTTTAGTTTCTCAATGAATTTGACAGCGATCTCTGCAATGTATAATTTTTTTTTCAGATGATTGATATTGATCATTGTGGTTCATTTTCTGGAATTTGGAAAATTAATTATGCTTCATTGTAATATTGTTTTCTTTGCAGTTGGAAGACTGAAGTTTTAAAGGCAAAGAAGCCATCAATTACATGTTAAGAATTAGGAGAACTTAAGAAGAACAAGACATAAAGAAGTAAAAAAGAAGAGAAAAAGCTTAACACTAGATTTGTATTTACTGAGCTAATTAAGATCAATCTACTCTTTCAAATAATCTAAATTATTTTTATATGTCGTGGTTAATCAGTTATAACAGTGTCAGTGATTTGTTTCCTTTTATGATAAATCAAAGTTATTTTATACATGTATTTTTAATTTTAGGTAACTGAAATTTGTTTTCAGTAAAAGTATTTTCGTGCGTAGCACAAGGTCAATACTAGTTTATAATAAATCTGGTCGAAAAGCCACTTAATTCTATTGTGGAAAACTAGGTTTGAATTGACCAAACTTTACTAGTTCCTAAACTTTGGAAAAACCAAAACAGATAATTGCTTTCTTGACTTCATGACCAGCAGCCACGACTTTGAATCTGAAGAATGAAGAATATACTCCTAAAATGGGCCAAGACATTTATTTTTGAAGCCTGATCGAAAATGATTAAGAAGTGGACCAAACAACTTGTCGATATACTCGTTTCGGTTAGCCCTTTTTTGATTTGTTTTTGTCGCTGATGTTGTCCCGGTTTCAATTCTATCTTCTTTGGTACTTTCTTCTGGTTACAACACAAGAAAATATCCTAATTTAAAAATCCAACACGCTTTCATGTAAGTCTAAGTCTTCTTTTGGTCCAAAACTTCATGGACCAAATCAATAAAGTCTTCAAAATGCCCACATTAAGCCAAATCATGATCAGTGGTTTAGCTGATGTGTTTTTGTCTTCATACTTCGGTCAATAAAGCTGATCAGGACCGCATCACATTGGCAAGCTGTAAAAAGAATATTGATATCTCGAGTGGCATTTTTCTGCTATCAAACATACACCGCTCGCGGTTTCTCTGATTGAGCAGGTGATGATTATGACTTTATCTTTACAAACACATACGGGCTGTTGCAAATACGTCTTCGAAACTGTTTTGGCTCTTTTCTCTGAAATTGGAATCACACTCAATGTAAGTGCAAAGATGACACCACAATATAGTACTGCAGAAAATAAACCAAGAGACAAAATAGATAAAAGCAAACACTATGCTTTATTAGAAATCATCTTGTACACTCTATTACAAAATCTGCTTCTCAGCTTTACACAGCCTGTTAACACCCTAACAACTGCTACTGCAAGATTCCTAATCTACCCAAACTTGTCTCTCCATCGTCGTATGCTTCAGCATCTGCTTCAACACGACCCAAGAACACCCTAAGGGATTTTCACCCTTCCTCTATAATAAAAGCCCCAAGTGTCTTATGGAATACACACGACTCCATAGCTCTTTTATAGTGATCTCCACGTTCCTGAAACCCTAGTCTCTAAGGCAACATGGATATATGGACAACTTCCATATTAATAAGTACACTTTCCTTTTCTTGGATTTGTACTTATTCCTCAAGGCATAAACTTGCTCCTCAAGTTTATCTCTTGCATTTTCTCCACGGTATAAACTTGCTCCTCAAGTTTATCCCACGCCAGCTCAGCATCTTGCATCCACATGGTCCCTACCACTCCGCATGCCTCCTGGTTCACTCTCTGACACACGCTGCATCAGCAACTACTTCAACGACTACGTCAAGACATAAAGCTCTAGTTTATCCTTCTCGATCTCATCATATCCTGCATCCACATGGTAACCCACCACTCCGCATGCCTTATGTAGTAACGACTAATGCCTCCAACATCAGTGACTTCGTCGCCTAGTTAGTCACGGAAGACCATTGACATCTACAAGCTCCACTTGCATCTTCAATCTCCCCCTTTTAGCTTTGTGTGCCAATCAAGCACAATATTCTTCTGGTTCAACAACCACGTTTCCTCACCTGGAAACTTCCACACTCGATATGCCATTCTCCCCCACGAGACTTGCACTATCTTCATCTTCACACATAGATATGTTCTTCTCCCCCACGAGATATGCACCATCTACATCAGGACGTCCATCACCATGCTCTTCTCGCCCACGAGATATGCACTTCTTGGACCAGAACGTCATCACTTCTCCCCCTGCTTGATTGCATACTAAGCTAAAACATAGATGCTTAGATGTCAAGCCTTCTTTCACAGACACACCGCCTGCTCCTACCTGTGTACTGCATCCGCCTCTGACGCTTCCGCCAAATTACTTCTCGAACAGCTCCTTGCCTTGTCTTGGCTCCTTCGACTGGACCTCTTCCACTCTGCTGTGACCACCAAGGGCTCCTCCCACACAGTCTCCACAGCTATCCACGCACCTTCATTGATTCCTCGAGCCAACAACTTCATGTGCGCCTTCTCATGACCGAATTGGCCATCAACCAACAAGATTGTCTTCTGCAAGCAACCGTGTACATCTTCACCTTCAGAATCACACCAGTAACTTAGGTGACCCGCTCTGATACCAATTGTAAGTGCAAAGATGACACCACAATATAGTACTGCAGAAGATAAACCAAGAGACAAAATAGATACAAGCAAACACTATGCTTTATTAGAAATCATCTTGTACACTCTATTACAAGATCTGCTTATCAGCTTTACATAGCCTGTTAACACCCTAACAGCTGCTACTGAAAGATTCCTAATCTACCCAAACTTGTCTCTCCATCGTCGTATGCTTCAGCATCTGCTTCAGCACGACCCAAAAACACCCTAAGGGATTTTCACCCTTCCTCTATAATAAAAGCCCCAAGTGTCTTATGGAATACACACGACTCCATAGCTCTTTTATAGTGATCTCCACGTTCCTGAAACCCTAGTCTCTAAGGCAACATGGATATATGGACAACTTCCATATTAATAAGTACACATTCCTTTTCTTGGATTTGTACTTATTCCTCAAGGCATAAAATTGCTCCTCAAGTTTATCTCTTTCCTTTTCTCCACGGTATAAACTTGCTCCTCAAGTTTATCTCACGCCAGCTCAGCATCTTGCATCCACATGGTCTCTACCACTCCGCATACCTCCTGGTTCACTCTCTGACACACGCGGCATCAGCAACTACTTGAACGACTACGTTAAGACATAAACCTCTAGTTTATCCTTCTCCATCTCAGCATATTCTGCATCCACATGGTAACCCACCACTCCGCATGCCTTATGTAGTAACGACTAATGCCTCCAGCATCAGTGACTTCGTCGCCTAGTTAGTCACGGAAGACCATTGACATCTATGAGCTCCACTTACATCTTCACTCAACTCAGCTCCGATCATATATTGTGAGAACGTAGGCACCACATAACTTTGTGCAAACGACTCTGGAGGAAACATGTGACACTAGATTATCACTTTGTCAAGGGGCACATTCATTCTGGTTTATTTCAGGTTTCCCATATATTCCTATATGATATCAATGCGCAGACACTCTAACAAAACCTCTACCAATGCCGAGGTGCAAGGACATAAATGACAAGACTGGAGTCAGCTAGCTGTTTCTGTCTTGAAAGAAGGTTTACTAGATAAGTAGACATTAAAGTTAATACTGTCCTTAGTCAGTAGCTAAACCCTTTTGTTATTAGTATTAAAAATTTGGGGGCTAATGCGCAGTGTCCCTAAAATATATTAGACGTAATTTTTGAATAAAATCTCATTAGTGGTAAATTTGACAGTAGTTTTCAGTAAAACATAAAATTAGTTAATTATACAATAGTAATTTTCTAACATGTAATATTGATTTCTTGTGTAGATAAAAGTAGGGCTTGTCAAAAAAATACCAAATCCATAGAACCGAACTGAATATGATCCAAAAAGTAATATCGACTCCGAACCAAAATTGGTTGATATCCAGACGGATTCAAAATTTTGATATCTAAAAAACTGAAACCGAACACGATCCGAACATATATATTTCGGATATCCGAATATATTTGAATCAGATTTATACATTTAGATATATTAGTTAGCTAGATTTAATATCCAAAACATATCCAAATATATCAGATTTTTGAAGTTTTTTTAAATATTTGAAAATATATACAAATACTCAAAGTAAATATCTAATTTAGTTAAACAATACTCAAAACACCAAAAATATTTAAAATATCTATTGATTATCCATCCAAATATTGAGGTCAAACCAATTTTACGAAATTTTAATATTTTGGCATACATTACTCAAATTTAAATATTATATTATTTTAGATTTTGAGAATTTTAAGTATATATGTATGAATTTTAAAATTTTAAAAATTTAAAAGTAATTTAACGAGTTATCCGAATCGAACCCACAAAGAACCAATCGAATAAAAATTTATAAATATCCGAAAAAACGAAAACCTTAACACCGAATAATAGATTCGAACCATTCCGGTACAAAACATCCATACCTAGATGAAAGGTTGGGAAATATTATAGTTGTATATGTAAACATAAGGTCGAGCAATAATTCTATTAGTAACAAAAGGCTAAATGCCAATATTTTGTTTCTTGTTTAATGTCTTCTCAGAAACTCAATTATACAAAAAGGTGATTCACGAGACAGAAAAAAACAAAAAAGCTTTCTGAAAAAACTCATGTTTCTGTCACTCATATATCAATAACAAACAAAAACCGCTTTCAACTATAGAAAACAGAGCTCCGAGATGTCTTCTCTTCTCTTCCTCATCTCCATTGCCTTAACCATAACATTCAGTAACCATACTTCAAAGGCAGCAAATCCACCCGTAAGCCTCACAGACAGAATCCTTTGCAGCAACAATAACCTCTTCTCAGTCTCAGGTATCATCAACACAGATCTTTTTAGTATTAATTAAATTATAGCTTCCCTCTTCTGAACAATTTGTCTTCTTCTCTATGGATTTGTGCAGATTCCTCTGGTGAGCTTGAATGCAGATTCAGACCAATAAAACCTAGTTTCAAACAGAAGACAAGAGGTCATTATCGCAGAAAACCCCTTGTTTTATGTCTTGGAATCAAAAGGTGTTCAAGAAATGGGAAGAAGTTTGTAAAAAAGCATCCAGAAAGGAAGTCTACTCGGATTCTGAAACAAATTAGAAAAGAAAGTCAGGTTCAATTCCAACACAGGAAGCAACAATCATCAAGATACAAGAAGCAAAATATAGGAGACAAGAAGTTCTTTTTCCCACCTCCATGGTTTCTTCCTCCAAACCCATTTGTGCCACCACCTTCCATTTTTCCACCAAACCCATTTGCGCCACCACCGTCCATTTTTCCACCAAACCCATTTCAGCCACCGCCACCTTCGATTTTTCCGCCACTCCCATTTCAACCTCCTCCTGCTCCACCACCATCAATATTCCCTCCAATATTTCCTCAGCCGCCTCCTGCTCCACCACCATCTATATTCCCTCCTTTATTTCCTCAGCCTCAGCCTCAGCCTTCTCCTCCTCCGTCGTTCTTCCCTCCCAACCCGTTTCAGCCTCGTCCTCCTCAGCTTCCTCCCACTCCTCCTCCATCGTTCTTCCCTCCAATATTTCCTCCGCCTCCTGCTGCTCCACCTCCATCTCCTCCATCATTTTTCCCTCCAAATCCATTTCCTCCGCTGCCGCCGATCTTTCCAGGTCTAAATCCACCACCACCACCACCTCCTTCTCCTCCACCACCTCAGTCAATTTTTCCATTTCCTCCATTCCCTTTCCTTCCACCACCAGGTAACCCTGGCCCTCCTCCTGCTTTATCTTCTTCAGCAAACAAACAACCTACTTAAGCGGACCAGTGTATCATATATATAAACCAAGCTTTTTATTTGAAAATGCACTGTGTTGTATATCTCATGTATGTATTTATACAAGGGTAAAAAATAAAGATGTGTTTTCTACGTGTTTTTTTCTTTTCTTTTAAAATGTTACTAACCTACCTTGTTGGAGGTGTATCGCATCCCTTCACAAGACTCAAAGAACTCAGTCTATGAAACTGAGTCATCACGGCTTAGCTCAGTTGATGTTGGCTTAACTCAGTGCCACTTACTCGACACATGAGCTAAGCTCAGTAGCTCGGCTCATGAGCTTAGTTACTCGGTCTGCTAGGCTTAACTCATAAGAGCACCTCCATTGAAGGTTCATGGAGGGAGTTCACACGGAAATCAAGAAAAAAAAATAATAAAATAAGAAAAACCTATGAACCCCTCTCTCCTAAAGTTCACCGCGGTGAACCCCTCTCTCCTGAGATTCAATACGTGGCGGCTCGGGATTGATCTAGATTTTTTTTTTGTTTTTTTTTTCAAAAAAAAAATCAAAAAGAAAATAGAAAATTTTTAATAATAAAAAAATAATTCAATGAACCCCAAGAGGAGGTTCATTGATGTGGATGCCCTAAGGTTACACCGACTAAGAAAACAATGAGAGGAATTTATGTATAAAAGAGAGATAAGGGTAACAATAGAAGGAATCCAGACTTAAATACGCAGAGACTTACGGTAGAAACTAGAGTTTTACTCAATCTTATTCTCTCGCCACTTATACCTTTCCAGCATATTCCGATGAGTGCCAGTTTATTTTCATTCAAACACATATTGTAATCTCAGTCTCTTCTCATCAATAAAAATGCCTTTGAAATAAACCACAATTTAGTTTTGTTCTTCTTATTCAAGCCGATCATATGAAGATTCAACAGTTGGTGTCCGCTGTGGAGCTATACAAAATAGTGTTGACAAGATTAGCATGAATCCCAACGTTTCAACCTCCAGAGAAGAATGTCAGGGGCGGATCCACGGTACAGTAGGGTGTGGCAAGTGCCACATACTAAATATATACATTTCTTGTATACATAAGAACAGATTGATATCGTTAGCTCTTTGGCTTACAAGACTTGTAGCAGTGCCTCACGCTTCATGGATTCAAACCTTTACCTATCTTTTTTAGTTTCTTTTTTTTTTATGTTTGTAATAAGGCTAGAGATAAATAATTTGATAAATAATGTAGTCTTTTAACTCAAATCTCAAAGCCCAAACTAGAGACAAAGCTGAGGTTAAGAGAAGAATGGTTTTCTATACATTTTAATTTATTTTAATCACTTTTCATAAATAAATAAATAAATAAATATATATATATATATATATATATATATATATATATATATATATATATATATATATATAATTGTATTGCTAATTTTTATGCATGATTTTCTTTAGTATATAGATTTTCAAAAATTATAAAATATTTGCACTTCATTTTATTTGTATTAATTTAGTATTTACTAATTATAAAACTTAGATTAAAACAAAAACTATATTGAAAAAGTTTTTTAATGAAAATATATGATTTTATCTTAATATTACTCCAAATAAATACTTAATATTATAAAATGCTTATCTTTTTATTTAATTTAAATATTTCATTAAATAAGAAGTAAAATTAATGATTAATATCATTTGTTTTAAATTGGATATAATTTATTTATTAAATTATATTTGACATTTTGTAAATTATATAATATACCACTTGGAAGAAAAGAAAATGAAAGGAAATCAAGTCTTGCAATTGTGCCACATATTATTTTCTTTTCTAGATCTACCCTTGAGAATGTGCACCAGTAGCAGAGGCGTCGACCATGACATAAATGATCCGCCCTTGAGAATGTGCACCAATAGCAGACGCGTCGACCATGACATAAGTGATGAAATCATCATGAAACACCAGACTCAGTCGGAGCAAGCTCACAAAGGGACGAATGAACATCTCACCGTGCTCACCACTGTGTTCACGACACAAGCTGACAAAGCCAGTGGTCCAGCAACAACAAGGAGATAAATTTTCTCCACCACAAACCCTACGTCTAGCGACAAAGAATAGGCGACTTTCGACTCAAACCATACTGCCGCCGACATTCAGCAGACCATGGACGGCTGGGAATTCGCAACGAGTTGTCAAATTGTCGACCTTCGGCTCTCGATGCAGGACATCAACTCGAAATTCCACCATGTGACGAGCTCAGCCCCAGAAATCAAGCATGTCCTCGCCAAAATACGTAAGACCATGTTTTAGAAGACGTTAAAATCTTTCAAATCAATAAGTTTCGTATCTTGTCTTACTTCAACAACACAGACCCCACTGACCTTTGTAGGTGGTGGAATACTCCCCTTCATAAGGCCCACTGAATAATGAGCTCGGCCCGCGCGTGCTCTGGCCCAACGAGGTAAGTTGATTAGCAACGAGTTTAGCTTAACTCGGATAATCCTCGCGATTAAACGAGTTAATGACGCTTAGTTAAGGTACTTACCTTAGCGGGCCGACCATAGCCCATCTGGCGAAAGGCCCTCCGTACACGCGACCAGTTCGCTAGGTAAAGGGAATGCTGCTATAAAATGGAGAGAGGAGGCAACAAGAAGAGGATCCGAAATTAAGCACTCACTTGCAAGGCGGCTAGAACTAGGGTTTTCACCTCCTTGTACTTTCCCGACTTGTACTCTCACGGCCGAGCTCTCCGAGCAACGCCGTCTTGTCTCGATTGTTCCCTTATTTGTACACCAACTCTTACATCAATAAACTTACTCTTCCACTCATAAATAGTAAAACGCCTTTGAAATAACCCACAGACGAGTCCAGTCACTCTCTTACTGATAAGAACGAACTTGGTTCGAACAGTTGGCGCCCACCGTGGGGCATAACAAAGTAGCGTAAACATAGAAACGAGTCCGAGTAATGATATAACCTCCGGCGAAGAGGGGGACCCAGTAGCACCAACTCCGGCTACTATCTTACCTCTCGCTCCAACGTTCATTGACTCCGCCATGGAGCGCTTTGCTCGCCAAGACGAAGCTCAGAGAGCGACCACCAAACAACTCGCCGCTATGACAGCCATCCTCGCACCGTTCGCCGAGACAGCCGCCACTAACCAGCCCTTCCAACGACAGCTGTTCAACACTGACAAAACAGAGAACCGTGACGACCAAGTCACCGGAACACAAGCTCAAGGCGCCGAGGAGCAGAGCAACACCTCCGGCGCCCCAGATCTGCAAACCATCCAGGAAATCGCTGCTCTCAAGCAAGCCCTCCTCGACATAAACTCGAAGATCCATGGGGTCACGACCTCCACTCCACTTATAGAGAGCGTCCTCGCGGATAAGCTTCGGACACCGTTCACGCCCAAAATGACCGACGTAAGGCTCCGTAAGATGGACATGATTCGTCTACCGACTTACGACGGCCTTTCGGATCCGACCACCCACATCACGTCTTTCAACATCGCGATGAGACGACAAAACTTCCTTGACGAGGAAAAAGATGCTGGCTTTTGTCAACTATTTGTCAAAATTTTAACCGGTGTAGTGCTCACATGGTTTACCGGCTTACCGGAAAACTCCGTCGATAGTTTTCACGACTTGTCGTCGGTCTTTCTCAAGAACTACATAATGTTCACATTCGAGGTAGCTACTGCTTCGGATCTTTTGCACCTTCCCAAGCGCAGGGGCAGAGTCTTCGCAGCTTCATGGAGAAGTTTAAGTCCATCGTATCCAAAGTCAAAGTCCCCGACAGCATTGCCGTGAACGCCCTTATGAACACCCTGTATGTGCACTTGAAGTTTCGGGACGACCTATACCGTTATCCGACTAAATCCCTCTCCGACGCCATTGCTCGGTCCAACAACTTTATCCGCATGGTAGAAGACACCAAAGCAATCATCAACAACCAGAATTGGACAAAGCAGGCGCCGACCAAGGGTAGCGAAACCCGATCGGAACCACGACAGCACGCCCCCAATGACAAAGCGAATCCAAAGAAAAGCTTCGTGTATATGGTTAACGAGGACGATCTCCCAGGTTCCACACTCGTGGTTCGAGCAAAGGGTTGGAACCACCGGGATAGAGCCGAGGATGAGAAGAAGACTCAGGGCGCCTCCGACGCGTCAGGATCAAGTCCCGCGGAACCAGACATGTACTACACTTATCACAAGAGCAAGAAGCACGACACAAAGGAATGCAAAGTTCTGTATGAGCACTTCCTCTCATAAGTCGCCAGCGGCAAACTGGGAATCGAGCCTCCTAAAGCAAAACCGAAAGAAAATAGCTGGAGCAAAAACAAAGACAAGAAGGCCAGAAAGCCGCGGGGCAAGGCTCCACGAGCCGAGCAGAAGACGAACGCCAAGGAAGCCGCTCCCAAGATACAAGAAAAAGGAGACTCATCTGCCGACGAAGAGCAGCCGCGAAACCGACAAAAATTTGAAGTCATCCATGCGCGCCGAGCTCAACGGTAGACGACAAGCCCGAACTCACCCAAGAAGATCTGCGTGTGTATATCAACAAGCGACCTACCGAACAAGGCAGCCTGAGCTCTGTTGATCTGCGACATAGACTGAAGCGAAGAAACATTGTTGCCGAAACAACACCATCCAAATCCAACAGTGCTGAACACAAAGTCGCCATCCCGGCACTCAAGCGAGCTGGAGTCGCTGACATCTAGACACGTACAGCTCGCCCCCAGCCGGAACTGATTTGAGAAGTCACCTGAACTCAAAGGTCGCTGACCGTTTTAAGCTCCGCAAACCAAAAATACAGGATCTACGACAGAAGCTCGATGCGACCAAAGGTAGCCGGACAGGGCAACCAACAGTCGCACATTCACCTTACGAACTGCGCTTTCATCTCCAAGGAAAACGAGCAAACTTTATCATGGGAGGCTCGCCCCCATGTGGCAACTCGGTTCGATCCGTCAAAGCCCATCAGCGCCAAGCGAAGACCTCGCAAAAATGGCCATCTGTACCGAAGAATGACCTTCCGTTTACGTTCTCGGCAGAGGACGCACTCGGAGTCCACATGCCGCATAATGACCCTCTCCTCGTCGAGTTGGGCATTGGGGAGTGTGAAGTGACCAAGGTGCTGATTGATACCGGCAGCTCAGTCGATCTTATTTTCCAAAAAACCCTCGAGAAGATGGGAGCCGACCTACTCCTCATGAAACCATCAAACCATTCCTTGACCAGATTCAACGGAGTCTCGGAAGAAATGATCGGTACTATCAAACTCCCAGTCTACGCTGGTGGAGTTACCTGCATGGTCAAGTTCTCCGTTATCGCGACCGAAGCACCCTATCACGTTATACTCGGCACGCCATGGCTCCATTCGATGAAAGCGATTTCCTTCACGTACCATCAATGTGTCAAGTTTCCCGGAAACGATGGTTGGATCAAGACGTTACGAGGCGATCAACAGGCTGCGCGCGATCTTTTAGTCGCCAATGTCAACCTCCAGCAACCGATCCCTTGGGTCAACGCCGTCGTTTACCCTCAAAAAGACGAGGTCCTCGAGGTGCAGATAGACAACAATGATCCCAGCAAGATCGTACGAATAAGAGCCTTCATCTCCGACGAGATGCAGCAGACGATCATTGCGTTTCTCAAGGAAAACACATCAACCTTCGCGTGGGCCACCTCGGACATGAAAGGAATCGACCCAAAAATCACCTCTCACGAGCTCAACGTCGGTCCCACCTTCAAACCCATCCGTCAGAAACGCCGAAAGCTCGGTACAGAACGATCAAAGGCCATCAATGAAGAAGCTGAGCGACTGCTCACAGCTGGATCAATTACCGAGTTAAGGTATCCGGAGTGGCTAGCGAACCCGGTTTTCGTAAAAAAAAGAACGGAAAATGGTGCGTCTTCGTCGATTTCACAGACTTGAATAAGGAGTGTCCTAAGGATAGCTTTCTTCTCCCGCACATCGATTAGTTGGTCGAATCACCAGCCGGCAACGAACTCCTCACATTTATGGATGCATTCTCCGGGTACAATCAAATCACGATGCATCCCGACGACCGAGAGAAGACCGCGTTCATAACCGATAGAGGAACGTACTGCTAAAAGGTCATGCCTTTCGGGTTGAAAATCGCCTGTGCAACGTCTAGTAAACAAGATGTTCGCCGATAAACTCGGAAAAACGTGGGAAGTGTACATTGATGACAAGCTGGTTAAGTCGCTTCGCGCTGCAAACCATCCTGCTCACATGCGCGAGTGTTTCAAAATCTTGAACGAGTAAGGAATGAAGTTAAACCCCACGAAATGTACCTTCGGTGTCACTTCGAGGGAGTTCCTTGGTTACATCATTATGCAGCGAGGAATCGAAGCGGATCTCAAACAGATTTCCGCAATTCTCAATATTCCTAGCCCGAATAACAGTCGGGAAGTCTAGCGACTAACAAGGCGAATCGCCGCCCTCAACCGCTTTATCTCGCGATCTATCGCCAAGTGCCTCCCGTTATACGAACTGTTGCGCAGCACTAAGCGGTTCACTTGGGACGAGAAATGCGAAGAAGCCTTTAGTCAATGAAAGCCTACCTTACTACTCCGCCGGCTTTGGCTAAACCCGAACCCGGGGACACGCTCTAGCTCTATATGGTCGCCTCGTCAATCGCAGTCAGCAGCGTGCTCGTCAAGGATGACCAAGGCGAGAAAAAACAATTATTCTATACTAGTAAGCATATGATGGACCCCGAGACGCGCTACCCGACGCTCGAAAAGATGGCTCTGGCAGTCATCACTGCGGCAAGGAAACTGCGACCCTACTTCCAGTCGCATACAATCGAAGTACTGACTGATCAGCCCCTTCATACCGTCATGCAGAACACCAACCAATCTGGATGTTTATCCAAGTGGGAAATTGAACTCAGCGAGCACGACATCGTCTTTCGAAACCGGACAGCACTCAAATCGCAAGCCTTAGATGACTTTATGATCGAAGTGCCGCCAGAACGCGCACAAGACCTAATCCTTCCAAACAGCAACTGGATTTTGCACGTCGATGGCTCATCAACAAACAAGGGATCCAGTGCATGGGTCCAATTGCAGTCCCAAACTGGTGAACTGCTTAGAAAATCGTTTCGACTAGGCTTCGCCGCCTCTAACAACGAAGCCGAGTACAAATCGCTTATTGTCGGGTTGCCTAGAAAAAGCCGTCAAAGCAAAACACCTAAATGCTTTCCCAGCATCATTTCAGTGGAAACTACGACACTCAAAACGAACAAATGGACGCGTACCTTAAGGTAGTCAAAGACCTCGCCAAGGAATTTGAGTTTTTCGAACTCGTAAAAGTCCCACGCGGGGAGAACGTCTGCGCAGACACCCTTGCGGCCCTAGGAAGAAAACTCAGGGATCAAGTATAAAGAACAATTCACATCCATCAAATCGATAGACCGAGCATTGACTTAAACGCCGAGGAGCCGCTAACCGAGATGACACACGCCTCGCGATTGCGCAATCCAATGAGATAACGCCAGACTGGCGGACTGAACTGATTGACTTGTTAGCACACGGGAAGCTCCCCGAGGAGAAGTGGAAGGAGCGACGACTAAAAGCGTGAAGTTCAAACTACGTTATCATCGACGACATACTCCATAGATGGACAGCGAACAAGGTCCTCCTCCGATGCACCCATGGCGAAGAGATGTATCTCATTATGGCCGAGACACATGAAGGAGCCGGAGGCAATCATTCAGGTAGACGAGCCCTCGTTCTGAAAGTTAAAAGCTTAGGTTTTTACTGGCACCCATGATCACCGATTGCAGACACTCGCACGGAAATGTGAAAAATATCAGAGGCATGCCTGGACGATCCACTGCCCCACCCAAGCATTACGTAGAATGACAGCCCCTTACCCGTTCGTGCGATGGGAAATGGACATCATCGGGCCAATGCCTCAATCTCAGTAGAAGCGTTACATCCTGGTGCTCACCGACTACTTCACAAAATGGATTGAAGCCGAGTCCTACGCATCGATCACAGAGAGGGAAGTCCAAAAGTTTGTTTGGAAGAACATCATATGTCGCCACAGATTACCTTACGAAATCGTTACGGACAACGGTTCTCAGTTCATTGCGCATAATTTCCGCGAATTCTGTAACAAGTAGAGGATCCGACTAAACATGTCCACTCCTCGCTACCCGCAAAGCAACGGTCAAGCCAAGTCCTCGAACAAGCTGATCATCGACGGAACCAAGAAGAGACTTGACTTGAAGAAGGGTTGCTACGCCGACAAACTAGACAGAGTCCTCTGGTCGCATCGAACAACACCACGAGGAGCGACCAAAGTAACACCGTTCTCTCTCGCTTACAGAGTCGAAGCCATGGCACCAGCCCAAGTAAACATCACTAGTCTGCGACGATCAAGGATGCCGGAACACGTCGAGCTTAACAGCGAGATGCTACTCGATGCTCTCGATGCTATCGAGGAAAAACGCGACCAAGCTTTACTTCGCATCAAGAACTACCAACAACAGATCAAGAACTACTACAACAGAAAGGTTTGGTCCCGACCATTGGAACTGGGAGACTTAGTTTTACGCAAGTTCTTTGACAACACAAAGGAACCGAGTGCGGGAAAAATTGGCACCAATTGGGAAGGCCCATACAAGATCATCGAAGTCGTTAAGCCCGACGCCTATCACTTGGAAACTTCAACCGGCGAGTCAGTGCCGCGTGCTTGGAACTCAATGCATCTCAGGCGCTACGACGCCGCATGAGCAATCCTTCAAAAAAAAAAACGAGCTAGTGACTTTCTATCACTCTATCTCACCGAGTAGACTTCCTCATGGTTGTCCACTCGGCAAACCGAACTACGAATGGCTTGATCCTCCGGGTACGTAGGCAGCCTTAACTAGTCCAGCTATTACCCAAAATGAAAAATCGAGTAAATGCGCTCTTCAGCCACTTTTACTCGCCGCACAGATGAACTAACAACGTTCACTTCTGCTCGACAAAAACAAACTACGGATGGCTTGATCCTCTTCTGAGGTACGTAGGCAGCCTTAACCGGTCCAGCTATAACTCAAAAACAATACCATCACGATGCCTACGCCCCAGCTTCCCAGTACGAGAAGGAACCGCGGATCATGTACTGCCCAACTTCGTCGAATATGCCCTGATCAGGCATATCCAGCGAGCTCCGTTACTCGCAGCCAAATCCGACTAACGAAGAGACGACCAAGTTCGGTTTCGAAATAATTCCTAGAGTGGGGATCGGACGACCTAAACTCTACAAAATTACTTCGCGACAATTGGAAACCCTTGTCGGCCTTATTTAAAATGTAATCTTAACATTGCTGCACAATCGAGGTCACGCCTAACCGATGAGCAGTACGCAAACAAGATGAAAAAGTTAAATTCGGATAACAACACCACTATCCCGAGAAACGGCCTAAATAAGAGTTTTAAGTTTAAAACGGGAGTTACTTTGGAGACTAACGAACTATGATAACCCCTTTTAAATTTAAGAATTACAAGACGAAAACTCGCCTGGTGATATTAACTAAAACTCCAAAAACCCAACAAAAATATGCAAAGGCAAATTTTCAACCGAGTCCAAGGTTCATAAAAAGACAAAGGCCCCTGAGGCAAATATCAAAATGGTTTTAAAGATTCATAGAACTACGGAATCAAAAGCCAGAAATAACTCCACAGACGGAGTGAACAAGAGAAAAATTCATTACAACAAGGCAATTACTCCTTGGATATCGTGGCATCATCGCCGTCATCGCGAGTATCCGTCTCTCGAACCCGAGAAGCCTTCGTCGACGAATTTGGACGACTCGTGGCTTGTCGACTCGTACCCTGATCACCCTCCAGATCCGTCGGATTAGCTCTAGCCTTGTCACTTTCAAAAGACTTGCTTTTGCTATTCCCGAAACCGTCAAGACCCGATACTTCGAATTCCTCTGAAGAGTTGGATATGCGTTAAATGCGATTTAAGCAAACAGGAGACTGAAGCCGAGCAGAGACTTCAGGGCCAATCTGGTACAAGTTCGATCCAGTCGGATCGAATCCAGCATCCGAGCCCTTGTCATAACCGGCGACGATGTAGGAAAGGACCGTCTCATCAATGTATTTCGAGTTTAGCACCAGTGGAGATAAGGAGTAATCGCCCTGATCGGGAGATCCGGGGTACAGCCTTTTAGCCTCCGCCTTATGAGCCTTCTCTTCCTCAAGGAAGGAGTCTATCTTCGCCTAAGGAATTGCCTCCCCTTCCTCCTTAAGCATCTCTAAACACTTTCGCGTCCCGAATTCTTGGCTCTAGAGACACCGCGCATCTTCATACGCCTCCAACTTTGCCTCGCGGACTTTGATTCGTTCGAAGCGAGCAGTCGCCTTCTTGACCATTTCAGCATGAACCCTTGCTCGCTCACGAGAAACCTCGAGAACCCGAGATCCCCTTAGATGAGTGGCTTCGTCATCTCCCTCTTTGATAGCATTTTCCATCTTCAGTTCGAGTTCAGCCTTCTCCATCTGAAGCTCAGCAGACGCAGCCTTAACAGCTTCCAGTTCCTTGGAAATGCCCTCAAGTTCCTTTGCCTGGATTTCAGCCCGATTGACTGCTTCAGCTCTTAGGTTTTCCGAGTCCGCGAGTGAAGCCTCAAGCACAACAGAACGCTTCCGTTCATTGTCAATCGTATTTTGAGCCTCTCTGAGACTGACGTATGTTTCCTTATGCTTGGCATCGTACTTCCTGACCAAAGCATTTACGCCGTTCTCGGCCTGGAAACGAAAATTTAAAGCGTAAGTTGTGCAAGACGAGACGATCACGCTAAGAAAAAAAGAGAAAGTGAAAAGACTTACCGCTTCCTTAAGCCGAGCGACGTTCAGAAAGGCGTCCTAAAAGAACAGTTGATCGGACGTTGGAAGCATCCTTGGATCAGGAACGTGAACCTGATCAACCGAAGGGCCGCTTCCCGCAGAGAATGGCACTCCCGCCTCGGAGCCGACCTTCTCCTTCGTTGTCTTCTTCTTCTTCTTCTTCTTCTTCTATTTTGAACCCTCCGAAAGTGCGACCTGCTGTTTGGTCAGAGGGTCTTCGCCAATCAGGTCTTCATTAAGTCCGACCAGGGTCGCGACTGTTCATGTTCTCTCCCACACAAAAGGACAAGCTAGGAATTCAGCAAACTAACGACTCCGCAAGCATGCCGAAGCTAATCTCCGAGCTAACGACTCAGCAAGCATGCCGAAGCCAATCTCCGAGCGAACGACTCAGCAAGCATGCCAAACCCAAGCTCCGAGCTAACGATCTAATAGTTGTGGTAACAACCAGCCGTTGAGCTAACGACTCAGCGAGCGTTGGCATCCGAGCGACGATCTAACAACATAACGAACGCCACAAATTATCGCGCGAAAGAACATCGGAGCGTACTAATCGACCCTATTATTCAATGGACCAATCAAAAAAATCCGCCCCGACTTAAGTCATAACTCGGCAGCGGATCTGGGGGACTTACTGTAGGTGGTAGAATACTCCCCTTCATAAGTCCCACTGAATAATGGGCTTGGCCCAGCGCGGGCTCCGGCCCAACGAGGTAACACCTCGTTGATTAGCAACCTGTTTAGCTTAACTCAGATAATCTCCGCGATTAACCGAGTTAACGACGGTTAGTTGAGGTACTTATCTTAGCGGGCCGACCATGGTCCATCTGGCGAAAGGCCCTCCGTACACGCGACCAGTGTGCTAGGTCAAGGGAATACCGCTATAAAAGGGAGAGAGAGGGCAACAAGAAGAGGATCCGAAATTGAGCACTCACTTGCAAGGCGGTTAGAACTAGGGTTTTCACCTCCTTGTACTTTCTGGACTTGTACTCTCACAGCCGAGCTCTCCGAGCAACACCGTCTCGTCTCGCTTGTTCCCTTATTTGTACACCAACTCTTACATCAATAAACTTACTCTTCCACTCATAAATAGTAAAATGCCTTTAAAATAATCCACAGACGAGTCCAGTCACTCTCTTACTGATAAGACCGAACTCGGTTCGAACAACCACGTGACTGTGTTTAACATAACCATGGGGAGAGCACATTTCACCGAAGAGGAGAAAGACACCGAATTCTGTCAACTGTTCATCAAGAGTCTCTGTGGGTAAGCCTTAACTTGGTTCTCAAGGTTGTCCGAGAATTTCATCGACATCTTCTATGATTTGTCAGCCAAGTTCTTGAAGCATTGCATGTTTACTCGTCCGGGGCTTCAACATCCGACTTATGGAAGATGTCCTAGTATTGATTACTTGAATTGAACAATAATAATTATCTTGTTAAACTGTATTTAATGTCACCTGACACACTTTTGAAGGATAATATAAAATATGTTTAATTAGAAGAGTTAGGTATGTGCTGGATAATACATTGCATAATTTTTTAAATTGACATCATAATATTCTAAGTTAAAGTTTTGTATTTAAGTTTTTCATAATATACTCATTCATATGCAAGTTTACTTAAAAAAAAAAATTATTTAAGAATATTATTAGTTAAGGAAACATACATTTACTAAAGTTGACATGGAAACATAAGTGGATACGCGGAAGCGGAATCGTATGGAAGCGTAGAAGCGAAATGTTTAAAAAAAATAGGAAGCGGAAACGTGTTGGAAGCGTATATTTATATATGTATATATATATACATTAAAATATAAAAAAATACAAAAATGACTAGAAATTATTAGAGTCAAATTTAAAATAAAACATTTATTCATTTATAATAATTTTAAATGATTTTATGTTAAAACCGTGAAAATATACATAAATCAAATTTATAAGATATTATTATACTAATTATTTTTTAAATATTTCGTAAATAATTAGCACAGTCTATTTCAATATGTACGATATATCTTTAATAAATCCTCAATGCATAAAGATAATTTATAATATTAGTTTTAATATTTGTATATTTTTATTCTCTATTTCACTATTATATAAAAACAAAAATAATGTTTCTTATATTTTTATTTACTTATGACATTGAGTCTTTTAAAACGGAAGCGTGATTCCAAAATAGAATCGTAAGCTTCCAATGTGTTTTTAAAAATATTTTTTTTTGGAAGCACAATGGAATCGAGATTCTGAAATATTCCACAAGCTTCCGTTTCTGATTCCGGTTCCGAAGTGGGAAACAGACGTATGAAGAAGCTTCCATGCAACCTAGGGTCCAATCACAGCTAAACGAAGTAATAATTTTTATTTTAATAGATAAAGCTAGATTTTGACGAGTGCATCTGCACATTATTTTAATATATATCTAAAGATTTGTGTAAGATTTCTAATATAATGATTAAATTGTAACTATTTTGGTGTTATGTAGGCTCCAACTCTATAATATTTTTTATATCAAAAAATTGTCTTTGATATAAAGAATATTATGCACTGTTAGATATTCCGTTATTTTAGGTGTTCTAAATATATACCATTTTCTAGAATTATAATTCGGTTCATTTGTAATTATTATAAGTAAATAATAATTTTATATGATTTGATGATTTTTTTTGTCTCAATTATAGAAAGCAACTGATCATACGCTTAGTTTGATATAAATATCGTAAAATAATTGATTTTAAGCTTTGATTGCTTTATTAAATTTTGTTCAAATCTTGAATAAAACGGTCTTTTTAATCTAGAATTATATAGACCACTAGGATAATATCCTCACCTTGCGCGGAGTGAAACAGTTCTTAATAATACTGTGTTACATACCTTAACATGAAATAATTTTTTTTACATAATATTACATATTTTTTGAAACACTAACAATAATAACGTAAAATAAAAAGAAATTATCAAAAACAAAAAAAAAATTGAGGTTTCAGCAAAAACCAGAAAATAGAGTTTTTCTCCAAAAAACAAAAATAATTTTTTTTATCCAGAAACAGAAAAATCGAGGTTTTCTACTGAAAACGAAAAACTCAGTTTTTCGATCAAAGCCGCAAAATCAATTTTTTCTCGCCAAAACCGGAAAATCAAAATTTCCCGACAAAATCTGAAAATATGTTTCCAACTAAAACCGGAAAATCAGATTTTTTTTCGCGAAACTTACAAAAATTGTTTTTCCACCAAAACCACAAAATCATGTTCTCTCACAAAACCGCAAAATTAAGTTTTTCAGTTAAAACATTAAAATTGAGTTTTCCCGCCAAAAACACAATCGTATTTTGCCACCAAAACTGTAAAATCTAGTTTTCTACTTAAACCGTAAAATTGCATTTCCGCGCTAACCACTGTAAATCACTTTTCTCACAAAAACCGTAAATTGTATTCTGTGCTGAAACCAAAAAATCAAAATTTTCCGCAAAAATGATAAAACCGAGTTTTCCGTCAAAATCACAAAAACTATTTTATTCAACATTAGATACATTGAGGTTGCTTGCTTGTCTAATATATATGAATGAACAATCGAAATCCAAACAATTTGATAGGGTCGTCTTAAGTACAATGTTTGTATTAGTTTCAGGCATTAAAACATCTGCAGGTTGTTTGCTTTATATTTTAAACTATATTCATGCATTTTCAATGTTAATGATGCTTTCTTGTGTAATATATATATAGGGAATCCATCGAAATGTTTGATAGGTTTGCTTTATACAAAAAAACATATTAGTAATTTTTTGATGTTAATGTTACTTGCTTCTGTATAGGGGATAAACCTTCTCAGACATGATACGTTTGCTTTATATATATAAACAAAAAAAAATATTCATTCATTTTTGATAGTTTGCTGTTTGATTATTTCCATTCTGATGTTTTGTAAGATATAGAGATAACATAGCTTTGTAGAATGTCTCAGACTCTTTGTAAAGTTCTAAATCTTGCTGCTGGATTCAATTTATTGATTGTAGTTATAGATATTGTGTAGACCCAAAAATATTTGTTAATAGCTGATGCCATGGTGGCCCAAAACATTTGTAGTCATTTGTAGTCATTTGTAGCGATGTCTTTTTCACTTCATCTTCCTCGCTGTTATCCATCTTCCTCAGTAATCCATCCTTAGCTTTAACCTTTTTTGATGGTTTTCTTTCCACTCCCCCCCCCCCTCTTTCTCATTCTTTATATGCTATTTTTTCTTTTCTTGCTACAAACCAAAACGGGAGCAAGTGCTCTGATTAAGCTCAAGCGGCCATAAAACAAAAGGCGAACCACCTGCCTCCTCCACCAATCCTCATGGAACTCTGTCATGTCGCCTTTTGAGAACATCCCTTTCACCTTTGATGAAGACAGGTTCAGGTTCCGGTTCGATTCAGCAACAGATTTTGAAGCAAACTGTAACAGCAAAGATCCATTCTCTAATATTTCATACTATCCCCGAGTTATAATGTTTTATGATCGGATGTTGTCTTTTCTTATTGCTCCTGAATTGAAAAAGGTTATTAGTTGAGTACAGATCTCGAATCTTTGTTTTATAAAATAAAAGTTCAACTTTTTAAGTAAGTTTCTCTTTATACTATTTTAAGTCATCTTCTGAAGAATGAATATTTTGTTTGAGAAGTTTAGTATAACAACTGATTAACCTCTATTTTAAGTCATCTTCTGAAGTTACCTGTTGAAGAATGAATATTGTGTTTGAGAAGTTTAGTATAACAACTGATTAACCTTCGCTCTTGGCTTGTGTTGATCATCAAAGCATAGTTTAGTTGCAATTAGATTTTTTGTCTAGGTTAGGGAATGCATGTTTTTGTTTCAGTTAGTGATAAGGTATTGGACTTTTTGTTTTTGTACATCTCACTTATTATTTTTCTTAACAATGTAACAGATGTAGTTGGTCACATGAAGTTGGTTATCTACATAGTGAGATGTAAAGGTAATCATAGCAAATAATTTACTTATGTTCACTTTTAGAGTTAGTTTCAGTACGATGGTGTCTCTCTATTTTCTTTTCCATATGAAAATATTGAAAATTGTTAGGTGAGAGTGTACGAGAAATTAAGCCAAGTAGCAAATGAGATGGTTGAGCATAAGACCGGATGGTTTATCCTGTACAGAAGATAAAGGGATGAAAGTATATATAAAATTTTGAAGGTGTTATGAAAAGAGGAATCATCAAGGAAGAGCATAGTTAAAGGTATTGGTTTCATAGTTTCTTTCTCCATCCTCTTTGAAGATGAGGTTCTTATTATAGTTCAAAGAACTGCTCTGAGTCGCGCTGATACTCTCTACCACCTGGCTTTATATGTTGCCACTGGTCTATATTTTAAGATCCATCGTTATGTCTGTCACTCGCTGGAAATTCGAAAAACAGGTATAGGTTACTGAACTTACAAGATTGTGGATGGTTACGAATTATACTACTCAGTATGTGTTCAGTTCCTTTGATATATGTGAGATTGATTATAGGACTTAGTATTCACTGGTAGAACAATGGAGTTAGTGTTGGAGAAGTTTCTGCCTTCTGTTTGCAATTGTTTTTTTTTTAAATGTTAACTGTTGATTAAGCTTTGTCCAGTTTATGTTTGCTTGCCTTCAAATCTTCTACATAGACTTAGATTAAAGTCTTAACCTTCTGGCATGCTCTATTTGTCTCAGCTTTGTGCTCTTCTTTCTGGAGGAGGATATGCAAAGAAAGTTGTTGTACCCATTGGACAAATCCTTCCAGTTCTGTAGGTTTCTTCGTAAGAGATACAGCTACAGTATAATCTCTATAAATCAATAATCGATAAATTATTATACACCAAAAATCTCTATAAATTAATATAATTTGATAGTCCCAAATTGAATTTTTGGTTCAATTAGTATATCGATAAATTAATAATCTCTACAAATGGATAGAAAATTATAGTTTTGGTGTAGTCCCAACATTATTAATTTATAGAGGTTTAACTGTAATGTCCCTTAAGTGGAGCTTGGTTTCCCTGAATAAGAACAAGGCTTATGAATTCATGTAAGTTTCTTTTTTCTACTCTCACTCTATGTCCTAATATTGGTTGGCCAAACTTGAAGATGCTCCAATTTGGGTAAGATCATGAGACTAGAGATTTGTATTTAGTTCAAGGTTGCTTCTTATGCTTTAGTTTCATTCTAGCTCAGTTTAGTTGTATTAAGGTTTTTCTTACTAGAGTTGAAACATATTTAATCTTTCTTTTTTCACTACAAATCTCTCTGCGATTATCTTCTTAGATATTTAATTATAGTTCGCGGCCTAACTACAGGTGAGTAAGAATGAGTGGTTCGGGTAGACAATCAGCTTCTTATGTTCGCAACCAGATCCCCGAGCATTCACGTTTCTATCCAGAGGGTAATGGTTAAAATGGAAGCAACATGAGATCTGCTCTGGGTGATATTAGGACAGTAACAACATTCCTTATAAGCTTGGCTCCCGAAAGCAATGATGACGGTCATGCCGCTATGATGGGTTACTGTGATGCTAGCAAAATCATCTGAGCAAGAGGAAAGTAGGCAACTGTATTTCCATCAGTCACCTTAACAGGCCTAGAACCCGTAGGTCAGTGTCATTTGCAATTGTCATGTGTTCTTTTGTTTATTATAGATATGATGACATAGTACTTATTCTTCCTACAATATGGGGTTAGTAGTAACAACATGAGCAGGCTATTGCAGAGAGTAAGATATTGGAGGATCCTATGACAACGCAAGACGAGGTCAGGAGAGAAATTGATGGTAGATGTAATAGAGATGGTGACTATGACTGGTAAGAGCATCTCCAACCCCATTCCATAATTTACTGCAAAATGGAGTGGGGTTGAAGATGCTCTAAGCTAAGAATATAAAGACGAGGAACTGGTAAAACGAGAGGATTTGTAGTAAAGAAGATTCTTTATCCTAAATAATTGTAATGTACCTAAACCGAGAACCATGCATATTAAATAAAACTAGAAAGAACAGCTTGGAACATTTATTTGATTGTAAGACTAAAGAATATGTTTACAGATATTATTTCTCTTAATTGGAAATTATTTTTCTTTACAAATGTACAACCAAAAGTCAAAGTTAAACCATGTTTTTCAAAAAATAGTTCAGCCATATTTTCTTTGTATTTGTTCAACCATTTATCTTATATATAACTTTCACGCACTAGATCCTATCTTAATTCATGTCTTCTTTGTTATTCCATTTTTCTCTAAGTTACAACTTAATTAACTTTAAAATTTAATTACATAATTTTAGTATTTAGAGTAATCACATGTCGTAAATCATTCTATCAATTATATTTGTTTATTTTGTAATATTTTCAGATAACTTTATTTGTAGGTTATTTTTCTTATAATTTTTATTTTATTTATTTGTAAATATTTAACCGTTAAACTACACTCTCTGTTTTTGCATACAGAAATGTGATAAGTAGAAATTGTGCGTGTGAAAATGTGGTTTTATAGCTGCATATGAAATGAAAATAGAGTGAAAGATGCAGCAGTTTTCAATAAATTTGTCGTGAGGAGTCTAAAACACTGGAGTTTGGTTTCACTTTTCGTGTACTCTATAAGAAAACATGAATTATTATTAGACTTTGTACATGCCAAATGATCGTTATCAATGCCTTAATATACAGTAATTCATGATTTACATATGAACTGATATTGTCAGAGAACATACAAATTAAAACAGTTCGAATCAAGAAGAGAGACTTTACTTATGACAATGCGACTAAATTAAATATAGTGAAACACTAACATTTTTTTAAAACACGAAAAACATAACTACCAAAATAAAATTACTACACTTAAAGAAAAAAATGAATCTTAAATCACTTGAGTATAAGTAAAAGAACAGTTTACAATCACATAATTCACATATTATACTTTAGAAGTAATCATTATAATTACTAAACAACTTTCAAAATAGAAAACTATAACATTCTACATAAAATAAACATAATAAAAGGCGTTTTATAAACACAAATTAAAAACAGCAATTATAATAAAACGCAAGCATTTACTTATACTGAATAATTTTCTATTTATTGGCGTATCGAAACTTTATATACGTAATTTTGGATGTGATCCAAGAATATAATATAACACTTAAATATTGAGAAAAAGATAAAATTTAGAACGGATTTCATTGTAAAATGATATAAAAACACAATGTTTTGTTAATATATATGTAAATTTTATTAAAGTTATATATAAGAATTTTCAACTTAAGATTTTAATGAGATCATATATTTATTTAAGTGTTTAAAAATTAAAAAAGCTAATTTGTCGTGTTATTATATTTTTGTAGTAAAGTATTGTATAAATAATATTTGGCGACTTTACATGATAAGTATATGCATCATCGGTTAACTAAACCATAATACAACTAAACGAAGTTAGAATAATGGGTCGAATATTTAATTAAATCAGTGTTTACTGAAAATAGGGCTGTTTTCTTGCATGATGAAACAAAGCTATCTTTCACTCTGCGTCGACGACAATTCCTTATCAAATTGTGTTACGCAATGACAATCAACAAAAGTCAGGGTCAAAGTTTGAAAGAAGTTCTCTTATATCTACCTAATCTGGTCTTCGCCCATGGTCAAATATATGTGACTCTCTCACGTGTAACAAGCAAAGCAGGACTAAAATTCATTAAAGGCGAAGATTCGCACTCTCAAAAAGTGAATAACATAGTCTACAAAGAGATCTTCAACCGGCTTATTTTCCATGAGAGTAAGTGAAAATTTATACTTAATTACACTCTAATCAAAGATGTTTTTAATGGTTATTTATCTAAAAAATCACATTTGTTTTTGACAGTGTTCTAGCTGATAACACGGAAAGTCAAAGCTAAAATGCTACTGTGATGATGGATATCTCCTTACTTCCAGGTTCCTCTACATATATTATAAATTAGATACACTGATTTCTATTACTAATAAATGATCACTAACTTATTTTAATTAATTTTCAGGCCCTAGCTCAAAACACTCCCATCCTTTTCGTCGAGAAAACCACCTTCTTATCCATGATTTTCATTTTCCTGTTTTTTTTTTTTAACTTTTTAATCTATTTTTAATAACGATGATAACTCTCCTCTTCTTCTAAAAATTATTTATACAAAGCATTATAACTGATCTATTATTTTAGCAAATTTAATATATAAAAAAAAACCTCAAGCCATCAACCATTACTTACTAAGAGCCTTATTTTCAATAAAAGCTGATTTATTTAAATATTCGACCCATTATTCAAACTTCATTTAGTTGTATTATGGTTTAGTTAACTGACGATTCATATACTTAGCATGTGGAGTCACCAAATATTATTTTATACAACACTTTATTACAAAAATATAATGATATGGCAAATTAGCTTTTTATCATAAAAATAAACCGGGCGTAGCCCGGAAAAAGGATCTAGTCATATTTAAGTTTTGTTATGGGAATACTACAATGTGTAATGTATTCAGTAAGTTTTAAAATTCATATTGTAATTTAAGTTTAATTTTTTTATTTCAGTTATATGTAATATCATTATTTCTTTTTAAGGGTAGTTTATTACGATCTAGAAATCGAGAGGAGGACGAAGATAATTTTGTTATGAAAACGAGATATTTTCATTAACTCTCAACTGTCAGCTTTAAATATGTTTATATACATGTATATACTAAACCGAACTAAACCAAATCTAAATTAGCTACAATAAACCAGCGAAAAGAAACCGGTTTAGTTATTATATTCTCCAATATAGTTAAATAAGAATATATGCTTAGGATATTATGTGGGAACCGAAATCCACCTACTGTCAATAAATCGTAAAAAAGGAAACTTCGGGAAAACCCTAAGTTTCTAGAGGAACCGGCTATCTGCAGAACCGCACAACGAAGATTAAGAAAACGATAAACTAAGAATTTAAAAGAGAATAAACAAAATTGAGAGCAAAGAGGTTCTTATTCCAAATCTGCGTAAGAACTGGTACAAAAAGAGTAGCCGAAAAGTCTAAGAACGAAAAACCCTAGTTGAGACGCAGCTCGCTAACAGAAAACGGAAATATTCCTAAATGCTAATTTTTGGTGGTGAGAGCTCTGAAAATCGTGTCTCAGCCTCTGCCCTATGCCTCCTCCTTATATACTCCTCCTTAGGCGGTTTTAATCTTTCCATTTCGCCCGAAACCGAATATATCGGGAATTTTCCATTTATGTCGATCCTTCCTTTTCTTCTGCGAAATCTTCTATTTATCTTCAAACTTGCCTTTTATCCTCTGTCTGCGAGTAAACCACCAAAACGTTATCGTATCTTTGGGTTTGATTTCGTTAATATCGCGAGATGGGTTTTTATCGTGTTTTAGGACCTTTCGGGCCGTTTTACGATAAAAACCGTTTTACGACTTTATACGAGACCGTTTCCTGATCCGATGCCGTTTTACGATTTTCTCGACGTTTTTTATAATCTTAACGAAAAATCTCGGATAAATCGTATAGTTTAGGTGATGTTCGGTGTCTTGCTTAGCCGTTACCGTTTTATATGATTTCTTCGAGTTCTTTTCGAGAAAGTGGAGTTTTACGGTTTTTATCGTAGAATTCGAATGATAAGTCGGATCGAGACGAAACGAGAGACATTTCGGCCGAGGTTCAGAATGTGACCGTGTCGAAGGACGTAAGGTTCGAATCGGGGCTGCGGGAGATCCGGGAGATCTCTAAGCCGAGCTGGCTTAGTTCGCCAGCAGGCGAACTAGTCGGGGAGTTCCTAGTTTGCCTGCTGGAGAACTAAGCCAGCTTGGCTTAGTTCGCCAGAAGGCGAACTAGTCGGGGAGCCTCTCGCCTTCTGGCTAACTAGTCGTGACTAGTTCACGTTTTGCGGCGGTTTCGGTTTTTCGCGGTTTTGTAAAACGATTTCTCGAGTTTTATAAAACGATTCTCGAGTTTTATAAAACGATCTTCGAGTTTTATAAAATGATCTTCGAGTTTTATAAAACGATCTTCGAGTTTTATAAAACGACTTCTCGAGTTTTATAAAACGATCTTCGAGTTTTATAAAACGATTCTCGAGTTTTATAAAACGACTTCTTGAGTTTTATAAAACGATCTTTGAGTTTTATAAAACGATCTTCGAGTTTCATAAAACGACTTCTCGAGTTTTACAAAAAAATCTTCGAGTTTTATATAACCATCTTTGAGTTTTTATAAAATGACTTCTCGAGTTTTATAAAACAATATTCGAGTTTTATAAAACGACTTCTCGAGTTTTATAAAACGATCTTCGAGTTTTATAAAACGATCATCGAGTTTTATAAAACGGCTTCTCGAGTTTTATAAAACGATCTTCGAGCTTCATATAACGGCTTCTCGAGTCTTATAAAACGATCTTCGAGTTTTATAAAACGATCTTCGAGTTTTATAAATCGATTCTCGGGTTTTATAAAACGACTTCTCGAGTTTTATAAAACGATTCTCGAGTTTTATAAAACGATCTTCGAGTTTTATAAAACGACTTCTTGATTTTTATAAAAAGATCTTCGAGTTTTATAAAACGACTTCTCGAGTTTTATAAAACGACTTCTCGAGTTTTATAAAACGATCTTCGAGTTTTATAAAACGATTCTCGAGTTTTATAAGACGATTCTTCGAGTTTTATAAAACGATTTCTCGAGTTTTATAAATCGATTTCTTTTATATTTTGCGGAGAATTTTTTCATTGATTCCGTCCTGACCGATTTTGACACCAACAGTTAGCCCCCCCAGCTCGCTAGAATCTTGAGCCTTTAGCGTAAGGTTCTTGCGAGTGGTTAGCCAATTTTAGTTAAGTTAGGCGGAATTAATGGTTGGAAAGGTCCGTTGAAAGTGATCTTTCCACTCTCCAGGAAGCAGAAAGTGTTTAAGATTAGGGCTGCGCCTTGTGAAGGCTGCCTATGTACCCTTTTGAGGGGATCAAGCCTTTCGTAGTTCGTTTTGGAGTTAAGGTTCGTATGACCTGTTTCCTAGCAAGACCTTTACGGTCTAGTTATATGTCGTGTAGGAATTATCAAGCATATTGATGTTGATGGCCTCTGGACCTCTGCCGACCTTGAGACTAGCCTCGTAGGCCGTTTGGTCTGGCCGAGCGTGGCCGTTATAGTTTTCGGACTGGCCGTGTGCGGCTCTGAGTCTCTGCCGCTTTTGCGGCTTTATTAACAATCAGTTTGCGTTTTTAAGAGCGTATTTTTATTCGTATGAATGTAGCGGGAAGAATATGAGTTGATATTGAGGGAGGTCCGCAAGTTGTCATCTCGCATTCCTTTCCCTTAGTGTATCGCCTTATTCGTTTGCTCGTTTTAGGATGTTTTAGCAAATCGAGTGAGCGTTTAGATATAGACGAAGAGACATGCCTTTAGGATCTCGATTCATGCCTTGAGACGTTAGCAACCAGTGTGATGGGTTTAGGGCAAGACCTAGGTTTACTTTCGGATTGAAGCTATGCGATGACTAGTCGGCTTTCGTTTTGCCTGTTGCGATTTTAACCTGATTCCATATCGATTTAGAATCCGCGATAGGTTCTCGGCTTATACGATTCGTCTGGTTGGAACCGAGCATCTCACCGGGAACAATTTCTAAGTTGCCCGGAAGTGCTGACCAAAAGTTTGGAATTCTTTTATAGCGCTATTACCCTTGTGTCGGGTGTTCGAGAGCTATCTCTGCGAGATAACTTAAGTTTGTTTAGGACCTTTGCGAGTTTGTTGTGATCAGCAACAAACTATTTTTAAGTGATAGATGTTTAGGTTGTTTGGGCCTTCGCAAAGGTTACATATGTTAAGAAGTTTTGCGTATTTTATAGCCGCGAACGGAGTGTTAGGTCTTCCAAGAACGTGACTTTATCGAGGAAGATATTTGTATCGAAAAACTGTCCTTCAGGCGTCTACGACGTCTCGCAATGCCGAAGATTGGTTTTTATTTAATATACCGCGTTTCATGTTCGAAACGTTTGCGGGTTTGAAGATGTTGCGCGGTGTTGCGAGGGTTTTGACTTAAACCTCCTTTGCGGAAACACTTTGACTTGCTTGCGAACATTCGCAGCCAAAACTTATGTTCCTGTTTGGATGTTAAATAGTTTGATTTATGCTAGGGCAGTTAGGACCCAGGGGTCGCGTAAGTTTGCTCCTGAAGTGAAGCGTCTTTAATTACGGTGCTTTGTGAAGTGTTGACCATCCGAGACTTGTCGGGTTTTGTAGGCAACTTGCTTCGGAAATAGAGTGAATTGTGAGAATACAGAACGTAGTCTATTTTCGATAAGTTTGTATTATCGGTTGAATGTATTGGCTTGGCGTGAAGGTTGCGTTCAGCCGCACAGCCAAGGTCGTTGGGTTAACAATGTTTCCGCAGATTCCTCGAGGAACCTTTCCGCTTAGTTTTTGATTCTTCGGTGATGGTTTTTTCGGAGTCACTCGCGGAGTTTTACCAAAAGTTATTTCACCGAGATCCAGTCGCAAAATGTTTTAGCGGGTTTCTCGAACGCAATGAATCACATGATCAGCTATAGTATCAGTCAGCGAGAAGGGAGGACGTTTTCTCTATTGCTGCTTTGTATTCTCGATTTTTCTTTCGCCGCAAATGTTCTTGACATTATTCCGTGACTCACTTGGTTTGACGGAAAATGAGATCATTGCTTCGATGCCTAAATATTTCTCGTATAATTTATCGATTCCTCTACTTGTTTTATCAAGTTCGAGAAGATCTTTATGACTTCGGAAAATCATCGAGTTTCGCTCTGAAATTTCGCAGAGATTTTCTAACCGCATGATTGCGACGAGAGATGTTGTAAATTCCTCGAGATTATTTCCCAGACGGTTTGGATCAGTCTTTAGCGCCTAGACGGTTCTTAGATTGTCGTTTGCTTTTGGGAGGATTTTGACGAGGCGTCGCATTGTCCAGATATTTTTCTGCTTGTTTTGGCGAAAGTTTGCTTTATAGTAAGTGTTTTCTCGATGCGAGGGAAAATATTCGACGAATGGAAAAAAGATGAGTTTCCTTTGAAGGATTCGGATGATCGATAACCCGGGTTGGTTAAAGACTGTGGTAGATTGGCGATGACTTGGAGTATGTCTGGTTTACGAAAATTGCTAGGAGGAGTCGGTTTTAAGACGACATCAGCGTCTCTAGCTCCTTCTTTCTTAGTTTCATCGATGATTTGGGATTGTCCATTCTTCGTTCTTCGTCTTTTGACTTACCGGTCTTCGACGAATTACCGGATTTAGTAGTCTTTTGGCGGATTAAGTAGTTGTTGCTGCGGAAGTAATTTCCGGATGTTTGGAATTTGTTTTTTGCGTTTTTGATAGTAGCGGAGATTTTATAATATTCTAACTTTGTCTTTGATAGTAGCGGAGATTTTATAATATACTCACCCACTCCCCCCCCCCCATTTTGGAAGGGGGGATAGCTGAACTCGTCTTTTAAGCGAGCTGCCTACGTATTCTTTTCGGAAATCAAGCCATCTCGTAGTTCTGATTGTTTGCGCGAGTGTGCTTACTCGGCTTTTGTAGACTTCTCGATCGCTTCAGTCGTGGGTTCGATGTCTTTGTCCGGGATTGTCTCCTCCAGCTGGGTAGAAGCGATGGGTGCGGAAACTTGTGGTTTCTCGACCGTTGCTTGCTTTGGGTCGTCTTCTGCGGGCGGTGGCGTGACCTTTGCCCGTTTTGGATTCACGATTGCGATCTCCAATTGCTTCAGCTTGTGTTCGGCCAGGAAGCAGGATCGCGATTGTCTTTGGCATCTCCAAATTGCTGCGACTCCCGTAGGCGTTGGGAATTTGATGCCTAAGTGATACGTCGACAGAACCGCCTTCATGGAATTTATCCAAGGCGTGCCCATGATCACATTGTAGATGGCTGGGAAATCGACTACTGCGAAGTTGAGAATTTTCGTCACTTCTTTGGCTGCCACCGGTAGCCGGATCGATCCCAAGGTCATTGATGTCTCGCCGGAAAAGCTAGTCAACGGTTTTGGAATAGGTTCGACTTCCGAGAGTTCTATTCCCATACATGCTAACGTGTTGCGGAAGATGACGTTGACGGTACTTCCGGTATCGATCAGAATTCAAGCGACTTCTAGATCGCTTATCGCCAAATCGATGACAAGGGGATCGGCATGCGGTTGGTTGATTCCGCCGGTTTCAGCATCGTCGAACGAGATTATGCCCTTTGGAGTGTCGTCCGATGACGCTCTCCAACTCGAGCCGGTTTCGGCTTTGCGTTGGTAGGATTTGATAGACGAGACGGTGTCGTTGTAATATTACGATTCACCGATAATCATTTTGATTTTTCGGTGGTTAGCGTCGTTACCCTTCTCGTTTTGCCTTCGTCCACGTTTTTCGCCCGACTGGTTTCCCTTAGGCGGAGTTTCCGCTCGTGCGTTCCTGTTGTTCTTCGGAAGGCGATCCGAATCGCGGATGAGATCCTTGACGCTGGATATCTCGGAGAGTTCTCCCGCGACCAATTTTACGGCAAGTCTAGCGCCGAGAACTTTTCAGTTCACGGTGGAATGCCCACGGGTTTGGTGGAGGTCGCAGAAAGAATTCTCATCGTAATTCGAATTTCTCGTCCACGTGTTACCCGTGGTTCGCCCTTGCTCTGATCCAGAGTTGATGGCGTAGTTGTGCGCCCCTTGGAGATCCTGTCCCTCGTGATGGACGAACTTGTCGTTACGAGAATTCTTCTTTTTCTGCTTCTGCTCGGATGCGTTATCCTTCGCGGATGTTTTCGTCGGCTTATGCTTCTCGGACGGGATTTTAGTCTCCTCCTCGATGGTTATGTAATCGGTAGCCTTGTGGAGCGCGTCCTGGATCGTCCGCGGTTTTTCAAGAGTTATCCACTTTTGGAATTTCGACTTGTACCAAAGCGACTTTCTGAGCGCGTCGATGGCGGCTTGGTCGCTGATTCCGCTAACCCTAGCCATGACGAGTTTTAATCTGCTCATGAAATCGCGGAGGGATTCGTCTTCCTTTTGCGACAAGCTCTAGAGGTCGGCGTCGGATGTTTCTGGGTTAATGAACATCGAATATTGCTTCAGGAATTCCGAAGCAAGTCGGCGCAAACTTCCAATCGAATTTCGCCTAAGTTTGGCGAACCATTCGAGCGCTGCTCCTTCTACGTTTTCGACAAAGAGACGGCAGTAGCCTGCGTCTTTTTCGTAGTCCTTGAGTTTGGCTCGACCCATGGTGATCTGGAACGCCTGTAGGTGCGCTTTGGGATCAGATGTCCCGTCGTAAGTTGGCACCTTCAGTTTTTCGGGATCGGGCAGCTTGACCTCGGTGATGCGAGCCGTGAAGGGCGTTTTCCGAGATTCATACAGTAGCCGATCGATTTCGGGTGCGGCGCTGGTAGCGTGATAACTCTTTTATTTCACTGCTTTTACCGCTGCGGCCGTTTTAGTGATGTATTCGCGGAGATCGCGAATCTCGGTCAGATTGCCAGCAGTTTTTCGACTTTGTCGGCGTTTGCTGCGAGTAACCGGAGACCGCTCCTCGGCAGTTTTTGCGTATCGCGCGAAGTCGAGTTCCCCCTCGTCTCCAGTAAAAGAACGTTCGGGAGAAGACTCCGGCAGAGGACTTCGAGTTTTTCTTCTCCTAGGATGGACGTTAGCGTCTTTGTCTGATGAATCGGCCTGGTCGCTTGTCTCCAGGTTAACCCTTTCGATGCCGTGGCCCTCGGTCTCCTGTTCGTGAGTAGGAGGTTTCTCCGATTCATTTAGTGTCGCGTCAGGGTTATCTTTTCCGTAATCCTTTTCCGGTAAGTTACCCTGCTCGTTTCTGGGACGATCCGTAGGAGCGCCGAAATCGAGCCTCCTTTCGCGGAACTTAGTGGTTCCGCGGGGGCGAATTGCTCGAGTTTTCGTGGTTAGGGTTTCAACCTGTTTCGCGAACGAACCAATGAGCTTTTCCTGCTCTTCCGATTTTTTGTTAAACTCGGAAAGCATCTTTTCGATGGTCTCGGCGTTAGCGTTTGTAGCATTGGCCGCGGACGCATCTTGTGGTGCTGGTGTTTCAACGTTATCGCGTTCGTTGCGAGTTTGGTTGTCACCAGTCATCGTTTCTTCGTTGGACATGTTGCGGCTTTGGTGTAAGATAAATCCGACCCCCCTCCTTCTAGCGCCAAACTGTGGGAACCGAAATCCACCTACTGTCAATAAATCGTAAAAAAGGAAACTTCGGGAAAACCCTAAGTTTCCAGAGGAACCGGCTATCTGCAGAACCGCACAACGAAGATCAAGAAAACGATAAACTTAGAATTTAAAAGAGAATAAACGAAATTGAGAGCACATAGGTTCTAATTCCGAATCTGCGTAAGAACTGGTACAAAAAGAGTAGCCAAAAAGTCTAAGAACGAAAAACCCTAGTTGAGACGCAGCTCGCTAACAGAAAACAGAAATATTCTTAAATGCTAATTTTTGGTGGTGAGAGCTCTGAAAATCGTGTCTCAGCCTCTGCCCTATGCCTCCTCCTTATATACTCCTCCTTAGGCGGTTTTAATCTTTCCATTTCGCCCGAAACCGAATATATTGGGAATTTTCCATTTCTGTCGATCCTTCCTTTTCTTCCGCGGAAATCTTCTATTTATCTTCAAACTTGCCTTTTATCCTCTGTCTGCGAGTAAACCACCAAAACGTTATCGTATCTTGGGGTTTGATTTCATTAATATCGCGAGATGGGTTTTTATCGTGTTTTAGGACCTTTCGGGCCGTTTTACGATAAAAACCGTTTTACGACTTTATACGAGACCGTTTCCTGATCCGATGTCGTTTTTACGATTTTCTCGACGTTTTTTATTAAAAACGCGTTTTTTATAAACTTAACGAAAAATCTCGGATAAATCGTATAGTTTAGGTGATGTTCGGTGTCTTGCTTAACCGTTATCGTTTTATATGATTTCTTCGAGTTCTTTTCGAGAAAGCGGAGTTTTACGGTTTTTATCGTAGAATTCGAACGATAAGTCGGATCGAGACGAAACGAGAGACATTTCGGTCGTGGTTCAGAATGTGACCGTGTCAAAGGACGTAAGGTTCGAATCCGGGCTGCAGGAGATCCGGGAGATCTCTAGTTCGCCTGCTGGCGAACTAAGCCGAGGAGTTCCTAGTTCTCCTGCTGGCGAACTAAGCCAGCTTGGCTTAGTTCGCCAGCTTGGCTTAGTTCGCCAGCAGGCAAACTAGTTGGAAGCTTCTAGTTCGCCTGCTGGCGAACTAGTCGTGACTAGTTTGTGTTTTGCGGCGGTTTCGGTTTTTCGCGGTTTTGTAAAACGATTTCTCGAGTTTTATAAAACGATTCTCGAGTTTTATAAAACGATATTCGAGTTTTATAAAACGATCTTCGACTTTTATAAAACGACTTCTCGAGTTTTATAAAACGATCTTCAAGTTTTATAAAACGATTCTCGATTTTTATAAAACGACTTCTCGCGTTTTATAAAATGATCTTCGAGTTTTATAAAACGATCTTCGAGTTTTATAAAACGACTTCTCGAGTTTTATAAAACGATCTTCGAGTTTTATAAAACGATGTTTGAGTTTTTATAAAACGACTTCTCGAGTTTTATAAAACGATATTCGAGTTTTATAAAACGACTTCTCGAGTTTTATAAAACGATCTTCGAGTTTTATAAAACGATCTTCGAGTTTTATAAAACGGCTTCTCGATTTTATAAAACGATCTTCGAGCTTCATAAAACGGCTTCTCGAGTTTTATAAAACGATCTTCGAGTTTTATAAGACGATCTTCGAGTTTTATAAGACGACTTCTCGGGTTTTATAAAACGATTCTCGGGTTTTATAAAACGACTTCTCGAGTTTTATAAAACGATTCTCGAGTTTTATAAAACGATCTTCGAGTTTAATAAAACGACTTCTTGAGTTTTATAAAACGATCTTCGAGTTTTATAAAACGACTTCTTGAGTTTTATAAAACGATCTTCGAGTTTTATAAAACGATTCTCGAGTTTTCTAAGACGATTCTTCGAGTTTTATAAAACGATTTCTCGAGTTTTATAAAACGATTTCTTTTATATTTTTGCGGAGACTTTTTGCCATTGATTCCGTCGTGACCGATTTTGACACCAACATATTATTAAGTAAAGAAATATATATATATATATGTATTTGGTAAATAAATTTAGAGGATAGTCCAATAAAAAAAAATCACATAAAAAAAGTCATGGATTCTAGGTGTTTTGGAATTCTAGGTCACGTGACGTATATTTGTTAGATTTTCACGAGTATAAAATACTGATTTACAAATCTATTTTATATGCAAGGCATTATTATAGATAAACCACAATTTAAAATTGAAGTGAAATATGTTACTTGATAGGCGAAAGATAAACCACAATTTAAACTTGAAGCGAAATATACAATCCGATAAGCTAAAGATAACCAAAATATATTGATATATACGGCCGCATCAAACTTTACAGAAAAAATCATAGTCGTTAATGGCTTATTTTCACGTGTTTCGTATAAACATGTCGACCATTTATTTTTGGGAATAACTTAAACATCACACATTCTCACGGGCGGTATGGCAATCAAGTTCTATATGTTTTGTCTGTTCGTGGAAGACTGGATTCGTAGCAATGTAGATAGCAGCAGTACTATCTGAAAAGAGAACTGGAATAGGGGATTTAAAGATTCGTAAGTCACGAAGTAACTGACATAACCACATTATCTCACAAATAGCTAATGCCAAAGCCCTGTACTCAGCCTCTGCTGATGACTGTGAAACAGTTGGTTTCTTCTTAGATCTCCAAGATATCAAAGAAGAACCAATGAACATTGCAAAACCAGTAGAAGAACGTCTACTATCTTGACAAGAAGCCCAGTCTGCATCTGCAAAACCTTTAAAGGTAAGGTCAGGAGTTGAAGAATTTAACAATTCTTCACCAACCGTGCCTTTGATGTATTCAAGAACCTTATAACTGCACATAGATGAGGAGAACGTGGAGTAGAGGAATACTAACACAGTTTGTTTACTGCAAAAGTGATATCAGGGCGTGTTATGGTAAGGTACATCAAACGTCCAATCAAGCGACGATATCTCTCTGGAGTATCAAGGAGAGTACCTTCTGTATTGGAAAGCTTTAAATTAGGAATCATTGGTACGGAAGATGGACGCCAAGCAAGCATTCCAGCAGATGTCAATAGCTCCAAAGCATACTTCCGGTGACATAAAGAAATACCATCTGCACTACGAGCAATCTCCACGCCCAAAAACTACTTCAAAGCAGCAAGATCCCTGCGTTTAAAACACTTCTTGAGATCACTTGTTAACTGCATTGCATCTTCCACACTTGTACTAGCAATGATTATATCATCAAAATATACCAATACTACCACAAACCAGTCTTCAAACTCTTGAAAAATAGAATGTGATCTCCATGACTTTTCTTAAACCCCATCATGATTAATGATTCAGAAAATTTCCGAAACCATTGTCTTGAAGCTTGTCTTAAACCATAGATCAATTTATTGAGTTTCAAAACAGCATTTGGAGGTATTGAGTCCCCCCTGTCTTGCCAATATCTGTGTATATCCATCCGGGAACTTCATATATATCTCTTCTTCAGGTTCTTCATTGAGAAAATCATTAGAAATATCACGCTGTCGTAAAACCCATCGCTTAGAAGCAGATAATTTCAACAATAACTTGATAGTAACCATCTTGGCAACAGGAGAAAATGTCTCAATGAAATCCAAACCTTCCTTCTGTGTGTAGCCTTTAGCCACCATGTGAACCATCCTTCTGTGTGTAGCCTTTAGCCACCATGTGAATCTTTCTTCTCTCAAGAGTACCATCAGCATTAAACTTCAGTGAATACAACACCCTGCAACCCACTGCCTTCTTCCTTTTTCGTAAACTAGTAACATCCCATGTATTTGTTGATTCCATAGCATTAAACTCCAAATCGTCAGCCACACTCCAGTCTTTGTCTCTCTGAACCTCAGCAGAAGATGTTGGTATAGGTATGTTGGTTATGGAATTGATGTAAGCATTATGAGATGGTGAAAGTTTTGAATAAGAGAGAAATGATGAGATTGGGTGAGGTGTATCTGTTGTAAAAAAAGTGGTAATCTTGTAAGTGAGAGGTAGTTTTCTTAACCCGAAAATTAGAAATTTCTGATGGAGGAAGAGGAATGTAATGAAGAGATGATGGTGGTGATGAGTGCATTTAACTATTAAAGGGGTTAAAGGAACGAATCACACTTGAATATGAATGACTGAGGGCTCAGAGACCTTTGGTGTGTGCCATTCTTGAACTTGTAGAGGAGAATCCGTCTTTAAAGAAAACAATTCTTCATGAAAAAAGAACATTCCGAGTGATAAAGATCATGGTTGCTCTCCAAATCCATTAACTTGTAACCCTTATATCCAGAAGGATAACCCAAGAATATACAAGCCTTTGAGCAAGGAAGAAACTATGTCAATTTTTTGGTGAAGTAGAACCATAACATAAACGTCCAAAAGTCTTCAAAAGTGAATAATCCGGAATTGTGCCTGTGAGAACTTCATGTGGAGTCTTGTTTTGCAGAAGTTTCAAAGGTGTTCTGTTAATCAAGAGACCGCAGTAAGTACACAATACCCCCCCCCCCTCCCAAAACAAAATTGGGACATGAGACTGAAACATTATAGCCCGAGCCACATTTAGTATGTGTTGATGTTTCTGTTCCACCACTGAGTTTTTTTCTGGATTTTCTGGATAAGCAGTAATACCCTTCTCTTGATACAACTGCTCCAACCTCAACTCATTTGCATTGTTTGATCATACTGAATTAACCATAGTTCCATACTTTGTCTCAATTTGGTTGATAAAAGAAGGAAAGATTTGGATAACCTCCTCTTTAGCACGTAGTAGATAAATCCATGTTGCTAGCGAGTGATCATCCACTATAGTGATGAAATACTGAAATCCATCAATAGTCTCAACTGAAAATGGATCCCATATATCAATGTGCAGCAGATCAAAATTGTCTTTACAGATATTATTGTGAGAGATGTAAGACAACTTCTTCTGTTTAGCAAAATGACATGTATGACAATAAGATTTTCCTTTATTCTTCATTCTTGTAGTCCCTAGAGCTCCGGAGACTGAAACCAACTTTGTGTAAGACGGATGACCAAGCCTCTGATGCCAAGTTTTAATATAAACCAACGCATGAACTGAGATGGAAGTATCTTGAGTGTCCAAGACATAGAGGTTCCCCAAACGTCTACCCTGACCAATCATCAACTCTTTGGTAGGATCATGAATCGTGAAAGAAGAAGGATCAAAAGTCACAAAAGAACCAATATCATCAGCCAATGAAATTATAATGAGTAGGTTCAATCTAAACTATGGAATGACGAGCACATTATGGAGAAGAATGTGTTCATTCAATCTTATAGTACCCACTCCACTGACTGTACAAGTAGAACCAGTTGGAAGATTGACAACGCTTGTAAGAGAACAATCCATACAAAGAAATTGTTTCTTATCATGTGCAGTGTGATGAGTTGCTCCAGAATCTATTACCCATGTTTGAGTAGAGAGAAGATGTTGAGATACCAGTAATATACCAACGAAGTTATATGTTGTGGGTGAAAAGAAGATACCAGAACTATGCAACAGCTTCAGGTGGAGTAGAGTGAGATGGACTCTAAAGCTGAGAGCTAAGCAAAGCAATGAACTGTTTAATTTGTTCCTTACTGAGACTTCCAATCATATTCTCCACTGATTGAGATTTAACAGGATCTGGAGAGAGGTTCGAACTGGAAACCTGATTAGCAACCTTGTTGGATGGTGGAGGTTTCTCCTGTGGTATGTACTTAGAAAGAAATCCTGGTGGGAATCCAAGTTTCTTGTAAGAACATTCTGTTATGTGTCCCACACGCTTACAGAAGGAGCATATAGGACGTCCTTTGTTGGGACCATTTTGAACATATGAGATGGACTGATCAATTAACTGAGAGTTGGATTCAGAGACCTGAAAAGTAGCTTGAGATGGAGCAATGGTTGAGAATCCTCTTTGAATTTCATCTTGGTCCAAAATGTTATAGATTTCCACCAAAGAAGGGAGATCTTTCTTCATGATTATCTGACGGCAAATGATAGCATAAGAGTCACTAAGTCCTGCCAAAAACTTAACAATCTTTGCACGTTCAGCTTTTAACTGGATGCGAGTAGCATTTCCACATACACAAGATTGATCTGGTTCATCTGCACTTTCCAAAAGTATCCCACAAGGTTTTCAACGTAGTGTAGTATTCAGATAAGACATAGATCCCTGACGAAGATCTTGTATCTCTTGAGTCAAGTTGAAAGTCCTTGGGAGATTCGTCATATGAAAGAGACCATGAAGATCTCTCTATATATCTGCAGCATCATTCAAACATAGGATACTACGATAGATCTGTTGAGAAACCGAGTTCAACAACCATGATTTGACCATACTGTTGCATCGTGACCACAAGCGAAAACTAGAATCAGAAACATCAGGATGAGCTAATGATCCATCAATGAATCCTATCTTATTCTTCGCATCTAATGCAATACACATAGCAGTATTTCAATTATCATAGTTAGATCCATCAAGACGAAGAGAGATGAGCTGCAAACCAGGATGATCAGCATTGTGCATAAACAGAGGAGACAAAGCCGGATCAGTCGAGTCAAGTATAAAGACTGGTGGAAAAACTCAAATCGGTGGAGGAACAATGATAGGAGGAGTCGGTGGATGAGTATCGTTGTCTGTACCCACATGAGAGGAGTTTTGAGGTGGATTTCGAGCTGAGCTTGTAGAAGCTCTGGTTCGAGTTGATTTTCGCGTGATTTTCTTCATCGAAACCATTGAGAGAGATGATCGATGAACGAGATGATCAAAAACGAGGAGATCGGAGAAGAATCAAGCGGAAGAAGGGCTCGATAGCTCTGATACCATATTTCGATCTAGAAATCGAGAGGAAGAAGATAAAGTTTGTTATGAAAACATGATATTTTCATTAACTCTCAATGGTCAGCTTTACATATGTTTATATACAAGTATATACTAAACCGGACTAAATCAATTCTAAATTAGCCACAATAAACCAGCGAAAGAAAACCGGTTTAATTATTCTATTCTTCAATATAGTTAAATAAGAATTTATGTTTAGGATATTATATATATATATATATATATATATATATATAGAGAGAGAGAGAGAGAGAGAGAGAGAGAGAGAGGATAGTCCAAATAAAAAAATTGAAAAAGTCATGGATTCTATGTGTTTTGGAATTCTACGTCACGTGACGTTTATTTGTTAGATTTTCACGAGTATAAAATACTGATTTACAAATCTATTGTATATGCAAGGCATTATTATAGATAAACCACAATTTTTTTTTTTTTTTTGAACACAAAACACTTAGATTAAATTGCATCACAAGAAAGTTATCTTGTGGGAAGATCCACATTACAAAGGGCCAGCTTAGCAAGTAAGTCTGCCTCGGAGTTTAAGGAACGAGGGATAAACGATAAAGAAAAACAACCAAACAAGGAGGCTAAAACTTCAATGTCCCGGGCAATTCCGTAGAGTTCGACCGGTGATGACTTCGAAAGGACAGCTCTAACGAGCAGTTGACAGTCTGAATAAACACAGACTTTGTTGAGACCCAAAGAAAGGGCGTGAGAGAGGGCTAGTTAGATTGCTAATCCTTCTCCAATAAGTGCCGAGGAGGTACAGTCGAAACATTGTGAACCATGCTGAGTAATGTGCCGTCCCATGTCTTTGATAACCCATCCGCAACCTGTTGCACCATCAGAAACTCGCCAAGCAGCATCAGTATACACTTTACTACCTTCATCGGATGGAATTTGAACAATGGTGGCAGAGGGGAGAAGAGGGGTTATCGTTGTTTGTGGTTGGGCCAAGTTCCACTCTCTTGCTCCTTTGATGGAGATTGTTAACACTTCATCGATTGTGAGTATCCTGTTCTCAAAAATCAATTTATTTCTTGCAGTCCAAAGACACCAGCAAATCCATGGAAAAACAGGGGAAGCAACTCCAGTTGGTGGTAAGCATTGGGATCTCATCACCATGATTAAGGCACCCTTCACAGAAGTGAATTGGCTGGGATCAAAAACCTGATGGAGAGGAGCTTTCTCCCACACCTGTTTTGCAAAACTACACTGTAGAATAAGATGATCAGCTGTTTCTTTCTCTCCACATCTAGGGCATGTGACCGGGAAACTTCAGCCTCGTCTTTCCAGATTTGCACCCAGAGGCAAAGCTCCTTGTATCAATTTCCACATGAACATTTTAATTTTTGGTAGGCAGGGAGAGGACCATACCTTTTTCGTCCATTCCAGTTCGAGTGCCGGTACAGTACCGTTGTCGAGAACTGCCGAATTCTTGGCTGCTATACTGTACCCTGACTTAGTAGTATAAACACCATCTTTATTAGGTATCCAGACAAACTTATCGGAAGCTCCCAATGTGCTTGGAATAATACTGGTGATCTCCTTTGATATAAGAGGGAAGAGAGCTGATACTTTCGGAACATTCCATTCATTGGTGCCTCTCGTCAAGAGATCTGCAACCATGAGGTCGCAATCTATCTCCTTTGAAGGGCCCGTCGGAGTACCTATATCATTTTTCAGTATCCAGCGATCGCGCCACACTCGGATTAAAATTGAAGCGAAATATGTTACCTGGTAGGCGAAAGATAAACCACAATTTAAACTTGAAGCGAAATATGTTACCTGGTAGGCGAAAGATAAACCAGAATTTAAACTTGAAGCAAAAATACCATCCGATAAGCTGAAGATAAACCACAATCTAACCGAAAGATATTGATATAAACGGCTGCATCAAACTTTACAAAAAAAACATAGTCGTATATGGCTTATTTTCACGAGTTTCGTAAAAACATGGAATTTAACTTAAACATCACAAATTTTAAAACATATTACCTGAACCTTACAAAAACTTTTCTTATGAATGCCATTTTTAATACAAAATGTGCTCTTTTATTATGTTGTGAGAAAAAAAAATTTACAAGAATACTATTACTTTTTAATGCCACATAAGCAAGAAACCAGTGCAATGTAGGAAAGCGCTGACATGTATTAATGAACTCAGCCATAAAGCACTACAAACTTCGTTATGGCTGAGTTATGATTCCGTTGCGGCTGAGTTAGACATCGCGGCTGCCTTAAGAGAAATTGATTGACTTAAGAACATAAGTCAGAAATTAGTGATAACTTATTTACAGAAATATGGTTAATTTATGAGATAACGGCTGACTTACGGATACAAGTGACGGCTGGCTTATACGTCGGCGGTGTAATTTCTCGAAAATTTTTCTGAGTTGTAGTAAAGACACAGCTGAGCTACGTTTCACCGGCTGATATAATGATTATTGCCTGACTGAGTTTTTTAATTTATTGGTGAGTTATGAGAGGTTGTTACGGCTGAGTTATGTTTAATCAGCCGTAATTGATTGGATTGACATTAAACTAAGCTTTATTACGACTGACTTATTAACAAAAGATTAATTAGTACGTAGAATAACATTCATTTGAAGACTGTTTTTTTTTACGATATAGCTGACTTATGATTTTCCATCATAATTACGACTGAATTATTAGCAAAATATTACTTAATGAAATAGTATACATGTTTTGGCTGACTTACATTGTACTTGATGGTTAATTTATAGGGGTTGAGTTATGTGTTCGTTTGGTGGCTGACTTACTGATTTTTCATGTCATTATCATGTCATCAGCTCTTATTTTCCATGTCATTACTAACGTTGCACCAGTAAAATAAGGGTCTATGTTACAAACGATGTGTCTTATTCTTCATTCTTTATCTTCTTCATCTTACTCTTCATCCTTTTCTAAGATCTTATGGATCCAGTAATTTTGTTTCTGGTAACTGGATTAAGAAAAACATATATCTATTCAACGACGATAGTAGAGGGTGTAGAGTTCTGCATATAGATGAGGAGACAACACATGGCGAACTCACAAATTCGGTACTCGATAATTACGGATTGAATGAGTCAAGGTATCATATTCAACTGAGTTACATGTTCTCGCATAAAGTTTTAAAAACAGTGGCGCAAGACACTCCACCAATTTACGTCTCCGACAGTCGACAATTGCGAGATTCTTAAGCCTAAGGAAAATCGAACAGCTTCGTCACTATGTGGAGATTACGCAGAACAAGGACGGTGAAATCAGTCAGAATGAAGAAATGTCGAGAGAAGTTGTATAATCATTACAGCTGAGTTATTATTAACGTTCGTGGCTGAGTTACAGCTGAGATATAAAAGAAATGCATCAGTTATGCCAACGAATTGGCTGAGTTATCATTGACTAAAATTCATGTGTCGATTGAGCTATGTATAATTATTGCTGAGTTATGTCAATGAAGTGGATTAGTTGTCAGTGAATAGTTCGTGTTTTGGCTGAATTGCGAGATGAGCATAGGGATTTTCATCATTTTAACATCTCGAGACTAGGAAACATTATGACTGATGTACATATTCACATGACTAGTAAAGGGAGCCATAATAATTGCGCTTAAGCATGAGTTAAAATTTTCAATTAATACACCCACATAGATTATACTTAAAACTGTCTAATTTGGGATTCCGTTGAGAATGGTAATCAATAGTCATAAGAATAATCAATTTGTGATTTGGCTGAGTTATGTAAGAATTTTCAAAGTTATGCCAATGAATTAGCTGAGTTATCAGTGATTGAAATTTGGGTTTTGGCTGAGTTATGTATAAGAAATGTCTGAGTTATGCCAACAAAATTGCGGAGTTATCAGTGAATAGAATCTGTATTTTGGCTGAGTTTTGTATAATTACTATCTGAGTTTTGATAGATAGGTCTTTCGTGTTGAGCAGTTATGACATTTGGAAATGATTTGGAATGAAGCGGTAAGTCAGCCCGGCTCATTAGCCCATCATTCTCGAATAATATCCAGGATCGCTTGCGAAAGGGTGTGTAAAATTTAGAACCCTGGTGGTTGTGGGAGGGCAAGCGTAACAAGCACCTTCTCACCTTAACGTAGAGGTACGGTAGTGAGGAGTAAGACGAGGAGGAGATGAGCTGGGAGAGAGAGAGGGGAGAGATGAGAAAATCAGTAAACGTAGAGAGAGATGGGAGAGGTGAGAGATATGAGCGAGATGAGAGTGAAGAAGAAGAATATGAAGAGAAGATTCATACAGAAAAGAAAAAGAAAGGATTGTAGAAGATCTGTCGAGAGAGAGAAAGAGAGAAAGAGAGAGAGAGGGAAAAAATAAAAGTAATAAATCTCAACCTTTAAATCTAAGTTAATCCAACAGCTCATAAATATGATCCAAGTATCATAATCAGATTGGCCATAAAATTTTGTCTTTCTTTTTCTATTTTTATATTTGTTTCGTCCTCCCATATTTGATTATTTATTTTGTACGTAAATTTTCTTAATTATATCTAATATCAAAATTTATAATTTGTAGTTTATAATTTAAAATTAAATTTTTATTTTTTGAACCTAATAAATTGATAATTATTTGAAGAATTGGTGTTTAAAGTTAAAAATATTGGATTAATATCACAGATATGATTTTATTATAGAGTTTAGGTTTAGAGTTTATGGTTTGAATATAATGTTCACTAAGAAATATAAGAAAGTACACACATTTAAATGAAACTACATTGTATATGGTTTACTTTATATTATTTAGGGTTTAAGATGAAGTTAGAATCTTGTACATAAGTAATTGTAAGAGAACATATCTCAAATTCACGTTAAAGTCTCAACTTGAAAATTTAAAAAACTATACACATTCAGTTGCTTATATTCACTTGATACTGATAACATGGGATTCAAAATAACTTTTTAAAGTACTTCTGTTACATTTTCCTTTTTTTAGGAACACGGTTTGGTTATCTAAACGACATGGCTGTACGTTTTCTGATTTTAGAGTATGTCTGAAATATGACTGAGTTAGATAAAAGACACGATTGAGATATATAAACGACACGTCTGAGTTATGTTTCTCACATAGAAAATACAAAATACAAGTTTGCTGCACCACTCCGGTGATAACTTCTCCATGTCTCCAAGATTTATTGAACTATTTTGTGTCGTCTCTGTTGAATCCGCCATTTTTCTTCGTCTCTTTCATTCTCTTCTCATTCAAGCTTCTCTATCACTAAGATCTAAAAATAAATTGGATAATCCAAATTTGGGTATCAAATCACAAACAATACAAAATCTGAAAGAGAGTGAGAGACATACAGTAGAACCTCTATAAATTAATACATGATAAATTAATAATCTCTATAAATTAATAAATTTTGTCGTTTCCAACTTGGGCCGGTTCAAAATTTGACACAAATCGATAAAATAATAAGATAATATTTTTTAACTCTATATTTATTTGTGGTCCATTAAAATTATAAATTAATAAATATATGTATACATATTTTATATAAGTAAGAACATATCATTATATTGTTTTTTTATATTCACGATGCAATTATCTTTATATTTTCATAACACTTATTATATTTTTGATGAGATTTGGTAATATTATGTCTAAAACCACATTTAGATTCTATGCAATATATATTATATACATAAAATAATAAAATAAAATTGATATAATTATTATTATTTAAAAATAATAATAATTAATTTTTATACAATAAAATAAAATATTTTTCTTATTTAAGAATAAATTTATTTTAAAATAAAAAAAAAACTTAAATAAAGAGGTTCAATCTGGGACAACAAAGTAAGAAAATTTGAAGCTGTCTACAGTTGATCCAAAACCTTACCAGACTTGACTTGCAAGGCAAGGAAGGAGTGGAGAAGCCATATTGGACGTGGATAAAACTCATGAAGTCAAGGCAATTCAGATTGAATGCAACTAGAACAATATGGTTTGAATTAAACAAGAAGTCACATGTGTTGCATAAGAAGAAGGACTGACCTGTCACTATCACACCAAGCTGAGTGTGCCCTCTTCCTCCAGTCACTTTCTTCTCTTCTGGACGTGCCAGACTGTCCACAGCAGCCTGCTCTGATCTCTCTTTCCCCAAAATAATATTTGTTTATGTTACATGTTTTATTCATAGTTTTTTGTGAATTAATATCTCTATAAATTAATAAAATTTCAAAGTCTCAACATTATTAATTTATAGAGGATTTACTGTACCTCAAACGTCTCTTGTTCTTCTCATGTGAAGCTTCATCTAATATTCACACGCTAACTTGGATGTTTTTTGGAATGTATTTTCTTTTTTTCCTCGGAACGCAAACTGCTAATAAGTTTTCCGAGGTTAACAAGCAGTAATTCAGCCACAACTGCATATATAAATCAGCCGCCACAGAAACTAACTCAGGAACAACATAAATAAAAATTCAGCCATAAACTCGAAATTTTTTAAGTAAAACGTCGAAAGATACCGGAGCAGACGATTTCGACGATTGCAGAGAAGACGATTTTGAACGACTGCGGAGAAGAAGATTTCAAAGAAAACGCTTGTGGAGAAGACAGTTGCGGAAAAGATGATTTCAGAGAAGACAATGTCGACTCAAACAGCAGTGAAGATTTAATCGATGAATGAAAAGTTTTTTTAATAGCAGAATTTTTAAGTTACATGTCCTTTAATTGAGATCACAACTATTAGTGACGTGGAAAACTTATTAGTGATGTAGATTTATTAATAATTTAAGTTATTTTTTTTATAAAAATAATCTCAACTAAAAAAACTAACTAAGGATTTTTCTTGCAACTTACTAGAAGCTTACAAATATTTGAGTAATATCTAGAAAACGTATGCTACTCTAGTCATATAATAACTTTTGAAACAATTACACTAAGAGACAATGTATGATTTTTATTAACACAATAGGGCAGTTTCAGCTACCCACACACGTTTGTCTAACTAAATCTCATTTTCATTCAAAAACTAACTAAATAACACTAACAGCTAATACCCATTACCCTAACTAAAATAAAATGGAACCCTATAACCTTCTTGTTCCTCTCTCCCTTTATAGTTTTGAGATATGTTAAGATGTATGGTGGATGGTGGTGTAATGATGACATATTTGACGGCAACATCAACGACAGAGACGTCGACGACTCTCGTCTTTGGACTATCAGACATATCTTCTCGTCACTCTGATTCATTATTCTCAACATCGTTACCTCCCCTATAGCTGTCGCAAGAAGCTCGAGACATCAATGGCCACTTTTGACATTTTTCACCTTTGGTCCTTACAGTTTTGTATAATTTTTAGTCGTGAATATGCCTACTTGAATAAAACCCCTAACTTCTTGATTGATCATTCAGTCCATCTATATAATTTCACAACTGATCCTTGATTATTGTTATTTCTTTTATTTTCGCTCCAAACATTCAAAATAAACAATTATTCTTTGACATCCCCAAATTAATCAATTGTTTTATATAATCTTTATTAATGCAATTAAACACATATATGCATATGAGATATCTAAAAATATTCCAAAGTGAACTGAATGAATTAAAATCAAATTGTAAAAATTATTTTAATTATTAGATAGAAATAACACACATAACCATCATGTGTACATTTGTTTTTATATAAGCCATCTTATGTCTGACTTTTCATCTTTTTTTTTTCTTTTTTTTTTGCTTTGAAATATTGTGTATGTATGAATGCTTTGTACATTTGTGATATCATATTTGCTTTAAAACAAAAGATGTGTGTACATTACATTTAAATTGTACATGTGTACACCTAATTTTGTATTATACATCAAAATGATTGTGTACACATTTTGGTTTTTTTGTAGGTTTTCTATATAAATAAGTAAGTCTCTGTGACTTCATGAACTCTTGATGATGTTAACACAATATATATGTGAATTTGTTTCCTTCTTCCCATGTACACGCATGGTCGAGACATCTTTGAAATCTGACTAAACCCAAATATCATCCTTCACACCTTGTTTAAGAGATTCTGATTAGTGTGTATGCTTTCATGGTAGTTCTTAGGTAGATTAAACTCTGATTGTCTTATATATATACACTATCATATTTGTCGTACACATGTACACCTCCTTACACACAGAGTGAAGATGACTATGATAGAAAATGAACAATTCAAGAAATTAGGGAGTTAATGCTAGTAGACATCTTCCAATTAAAAGTTTGGGATCAAAACACAATTATGTGAATTCTAAAGGACCAAAAGAGCATAAACATAAAAATAGCCATTGGTGCTCTCGAACTTGTGAGGAGCCGCGACGGCGAGAAGTGACACCATGATGTCGGCAAGGGTGTGAAAGAGTCTGATTCGACACTAGTTCTGTTGGTGTCTACCATTGAATATATTTTTTTCAATTTCGGCTAAAAATAAGCTTTTTTATTTCAGCTAAAATAAATATTTTTCGCAAAATAGATTTATTGTTAAGCTACAAAATAAGATTTATGGTTTACGGCCAAAAATACAATATAGGGCTTTGATTTGTTTTTCACAATGTGTACATGTGACTCATTCCTCAATTCAATGGTGTACATATGAAATATTGTACATATGGATAAAGAATTTTTGTGTACATAGTGTCATATACATATGATATTTATACAAATATTATTAAAATAACATACACAAGAAATGATTTTAAGATATGTATCATCTCATTTACCTCATTTTAATCAATTTTAAGATGCATTTATATATATATATATATATATATATATATATATATATATATATATATATATGCATGCACATTTGGAAGTATGGTACCAAATAAATAGGAATTTATTTAAAAATCATAAACATTTGTGGCAGAAACAAAACAAAACAAATGGCAGGGATCAAATGTTGTAAAATCAAAATATTTTTTGGTCTTGATAACCCAATTAAAAGTCTCAGGTCAAATTTATGGATAAATTTAAATAAATTAGAAATTTGAGATAAATTGGAGAATAAAGAAGAGCTGGAAGACTATATGTGCAAATAATCTAAAATTCTTCATTGTTACTTTAGATAAGCTTTTTCTTCCATCTGCTACCAAATCTGGTGGTGCTCTTTTCGATCTGCGACTACTATGAGGAGAAGACGACTTAACTTTAACACGAATCGATGTAGAGATCTGACGGAATTGAACTGCGGTTTGAGGTTGTCGTCTGCTCCTTCACGTCAGCCATGGCTAACAGAGACATGTTTACTGATCAAGCTTAAGCATGGCTTGAAGATGAATCGAGACGACGATGGTGGATGTAGTTGGAGATCGCGGCAGTGGCTCGAAGTACATCGCACTTATAGATTCCGGCGGTATAAGCAGAGTCACAACGTTATCATGACGGATCTCTCCAACAACTTTCGGCAAAGTCATTAATTGATTATGCTATTGTTTCCACGGATATAGAAGATAGAAGAGAAGATGAAACTCTGAGTGGACCCACTTAGTTATGTAAATTATACTTTACTTAGAAAATAAGAGAACAAGTTAAAAGAAGAGTAAAAGTTAGAAAATAAAAGTGTCTAAGAAGTGATAACTACCTTTGAGGCAGTGTTTTGAAACCCGACCTGAACCCGCGGTTGAACCGGAAAACTCAGTGTCCCAAAATAAATCTGGTTAGGGTTTTGTTAAAAACCCGCAAAACCCCGTAAACCCCCACTAAAATTCAAAACCCGATACCGGTTGAACCAATAAATAAATTTTTACTTTTTTAGTTTTAAATTATGATTTATTCTGTTTTATATTCTAAATTTCTAATTTAAAAATTAGGTTTTCACGTTTTAGTTATTGGTATTGTCATCTTCTTCTTTCTCTACTCACTTTTACGACTCTATATATCTTTCTTCTTCTTCTTTTTTTTTTGGTTTTTGATTGTTTTGTTTATTATAAATCTGTCATACTACATGTTCTAAATTCTACTATATACGATTTCCATTCTTTGCGGATTCATGAATGATTGTTTTATCTTTTGGTGTTAGTTTATTTTTGTTATTGACAATTTATTACAATGTTGATGTTTTACTTTTGGTTTATTTTGGATTTAAAGTTTAATTTATTATATTTTGTTATAAAAAAAAAGTCTAAACTAGTTACGATATTTTGTATATTTATACATTTTATTTTTTAAAAACATTTAGAAATATTTAACTTTAGTTTCTTTATTTTTATTTTCATAGTTAATATATTATTGTATAATAAATTTTCATTTATTAACCCGCGGTCCACCCGCCGTCGACCCAGTGACGCAATGACCCGGTAAGTCATCCGGTTCAGTGTCCGGGTTGGGTTTAAAAACATTGTTTTGAGGGTAATCAAAAACTTAAAATTGTTCTAGAGTGATATAACTCATAACTTTTTATACTATTTAAGTAATTTTCTCTTCTTTTTTTTCTTTTTCTAAGATGAACATGTTTTAGTAAGTGTGACTCGAAGACCGTGTTTCATACGAAGAATAGGACCAGTAGCTGGTTCGATCTTTTGGCCTTTGACAGCTTGAATATCAAAGTTTTGCAATATTTCCACGACCACTGTCTTCATTAGATTCATAGCTAAATGCTTACCCAGGCAAGATCTTGGTCCCCCGAAAAACGCAAAGAACTTGTACGAAGGCTCTTCTATAAACGCTCCTGTCTTTGAAACCCATCTCTCAGGCTTGAATTCCAATGCATCTTGTCCCCATACTGCTTCCATCCTCCCTAACGCGTAAAGAAAGATTAAAACCTTCATACTTGCATCAACTTTATGCCCACTTGGTAGCAAATCTGGTCTTACGGGAGTCATGCGCTCAAATGGAACAGGTGGGTAAAGTCTCATTGCTTCATACAAGGCGCTACGTAAATAGTCCAGTTTGTTCAAGCACTCAATGATATCATCATAATGCGGTCTCTCTTGGCCATTTGTTCTTTGTAGGTTTGTGTTGATCTCTTGGCGAATCTTAGTGACAACTTGAGGGTTTTCTGACAAAAGCCAAAAGAACCAAGTGAGAGCAGAAGCAGTGGCATCTCTCCCGGCTAGAATGAAAGACAACATGGTGTCTCTGAGAAACTTATCATCATTCGGGTTCAAGAGATTGTACTTGGTTGCATCTAACTTCATGTGTGATGTCAAAAGATCCGCAGCTTCATGATTTGAATTTTGCGTAATCTCTTCTCTCTTAGCTGATATAAACTGTTCACACATTCTTGTTAAGGTGGCGTCAGCTTTGGACAGCTTCTTCTCTTGTCCGAACCCAACCCATCTTTGCAACTTCCACAGGAACCTTGGTTTAACATGTCTATACATAATCCCTTCTCCAACATCGTTAAGAGCTTTAGCGAATTCATCAGCCTCTGGCATTTCAACGCAGAGAGATCTAGGATCGGTAGACCCAGTTACCGTCACTAAGGTTGTGTCAAATGTGAACCTCACGAACACATCCTGCAAGTCCACGACCGCTCCTTCCTCTGCTAAATGATTAAAAAGAGGAATGAACCCCTCCTTGATTTTTCTTCTCGTGGTACTCATTAACAATCTTCGAAACTCTTGGTGACTGAACATGACTTTAGAAGCTTTCCTCAGATTCTTCCATAGCTCCGAGTCCGTGGTGAGTATCCCGTCTCCAAGAACATCAAATACTTCTTTGAAGTCGGGACCTTTGGTATAGTTGGAGAAGTTTGAGCTCACGATATGATGAATATTTGCTTGATCAACCGTGAACAACATATCCATTCCAGAATACCATGGGCCCTTGAATGTAAACGTCAAGTTTGAACTCCTGAGAATCTCCACGCTAAAATCATAGATACGATGGAACTCAACGAGCAGACCCGGAAGCATCCCTAGAACTGGCCAGTTTCTAAGCAAGATATCATGAGGTTTTTTGAAGAGTAAGACACAAAGTATGATAAAACAAAAGATGGCTGTGAAAGCTTCAGAAAACATTATTGAAGCCATTGATAACTTAAAGTTTGATTCAATGTAATAAGGTAAGATGGTTTCTCTTAGCGGACATGATACTTGATTCATATATGCGCACACTATATATAAAGCACAATGAATGCATCAACGTCGATGACGATGCTGATTACTCACCACATATAGGTTTGGAAAAAATATTGTGGATATTAAAGTATGTGATTAATGAGTTAGCTAGAATGGTAGATAATACTCATTACTCCTATAATTAGCACGTTCTCATCGTGTATTCTATAGTCCTATGTTAACACATGACAAATCCTCATCCCCTTTGGTAAAAATACAACTTCTTACCAGATTTAGACAACCTTTATGTCCAAAAAACATTTGAAAAACAAACAGTCAGTAAAAACACTGTTATCAAAAAACAATATAGAAACCTCACCATTAGTGAGACTATCTCACTGAATACCTACCAATCAAAGTAACGAAAAGATTTGAAATAGTGATACGAAGGAGAATGATAATTTGTTAGAGTCGGTTGTTATTAAGATACTGCAAAGGAAATGCGAAGAGACTATTCTACACCTGTAAACCCCACAATAAATTAAGTCAAAACAAATAAAAAATTAATATTAAATATGAAAACCCGAGTGTAGTTCTTCATTGCACATGCTCTTAGGACAATATTAGTGAAAGTCTCTCCGAGAATCTCTCACCTAATAAACAAGAATCTCTCACCTAATAAACAACTAGAAATAGGGAGAAAAAAAGAAAACCAGAACATAATCAGAAGAGAGAGGTGAGGAATGTATGTTAATAGATGTGAAACGTTACCTACTTGTAGAGACCCATTTAATACAAATCTTTCCTTTATTGGTTTAAAAAATAAAACAAAAGTAAAGAACTAAGAAAAGAACTTTAAATAATTTTGTAACATCTGTAACCTTTTATCTAGAGGATAGCATGTCATTCCCGACGCATCATCATACAAAATCGTGACACCCGTCTCCCTCTCTCTAAAAGCGACGGACCACCAAAACATATCTCGTAACATAAATGTTCATAAGCCCAACTACACTCGTCCGAACTCAAACAAAAATTTGAATAAAAAGCCTAATAGCACCAAGCCTAATAGCACCAAGTCCGTCTCACCTGAAATGGAGAAAAAAAGAGGGGTGAGCGACTAAAAAGTCCCTTAATGCTATCCTCGGAGTACATGGACCCGAACATAACACTCCAAATAAACATAATTTAATCCAAACATGTTACAAGCATGGCACCTAAGGTACCCAAGAAACAATCACAGTCACAGCATATAAATATATACATAGTCGCTGCTCGCTAATGGACCAACCGCCGAGATAGTGCCCGGTATCATTCTGGTAGAAGTCTCCCTCTACAGGATTCACGTATGGAATTAGTGACCATACACACCACCCGTGGATGATTTATCGATCTCGAGGCATACGACGTGGATCGAAATAAAGCCCCGCCCCAACTTTAGCGTGCAAGTACAAACCTCTGCCCCGCTAGTCATAGGCCAGACTCCAAGTATGCCTCTCAAAAACAGTATTTTTTTTTTATATATATATATTTCTTATATATATTTACATCAATTTAGGTTATGCAAGCAATGTTAATCATTTGACTCCCTATTCTGGTTTAAGAAAATAACCTAAATAACTATCAAACAGACTCTAAGGAAACATTCAACAGACTCGATTTCACAGAGACGGAAACATAGTACTCAAGTATGCATATTTGAAGTCTTAAGTCAAGTACGAGAAGTTTAGGAATAGACCCTCACCTTAGCAATGAGGAAATGTGGTATCTATGAACTCTAGCTACTCAAATAGGTCCCAAGTCTGAAATCGAATCAAAATTTTGAGTCAGGATGCTCTTCGAACGGTCAAAACGGGTGTCTACGGAAAAGTCAACCCGCTGGTCAAAGGTTAACTCTGACCCAAGCCGGTCAATCTTTGACCAAATTGAAATCGAATTGAACCAACTAGTTTTCCTTAACCGGGTTTGATTTCAATTATACCAGATTCAAATCAAATGCAACCCGGTTTAATCCTAACCAAAAACAATTTCTAATAACCAACCGATTTAACCCTAACCGATCTAAATTAATTTGAACCGGCCAAACCACCGGTTTACCGAGTCAACCGAGTTGACTCGCTGAGTTGACTCGACCGACTTGTCTGAGTCACCAGCGGCAACGGCAGAGGCTCACCGGCGACGACGGCGGTCCGGCGGTGGTTTGGCGGCGGAGCAGCGGTGGTATGGGGGTTGTCCGGCGGCGGCGTGAAACGCAAGCGCGGACGGTGCATCTTTGGACGCCGCGTGTGGCTTCGTCCGGGCTTCGATAGAGGCGTGGTCGGTGGCTACGGCTTTGTCTCGATGAGTAGAACACGATGGTGGTATTTCATGTACGAGATTCTCAACTGTTAGGAAGTTATGGGATTTTTACTAAAACGGCCGTGACTTAACTCAAATGCTTGGCGGTTTCCGGGTTACCTTGGCGGTTGCGAATGGTGGTGATGAACTTGAAGATATCTTAGTGTGTGGTGGCTCCGGCGATCTCATGTGGTTCAGCCTCTACCACTACTTCTCTCTCTCTCTCTCTCTCTCTCTCTCTCTCTCTCTCTCTCTCTCTCTCTCTCTCTCTCTCTCTC